>CAWUFW010006638.1:600000-1119743 GCA_963921515.1 Calotriton arnoldi
CACATCACAAATATGTTTTCAATCAAAAATACTATTTAATTTATGTTAAAAGTGACAGATTTGCATGATGTTTTATTTAACCCTGGGCGTAGTTCGCATAGTAGCGCTACGCGTAGCTACGCGAAGGGCACTTCGCACTACGCGAGCTACGCGAACTGCGTAGTGCGGTAGGAAATGCTGTTCGCAATGATTGCACAGTGCCTGATGCTTGTCCGCACTGTGCAATCATTGCAAACGGCATCTTGCACAGTGCAAGCGGTCGTTTTCTGCCGCTCGAATAGATTTGTACTCAAGCGGCCGTTTTCTCAACGCGGACTGGTAGTTTCTCATCGCGAGCGGTCGCGAGCATACGCGACCACTCGCAATGAGAAACCTGACCTCCCCGCGTTGAGAATCTCGCCGGGAGGTTTATTTTCCATGCTCGCGATCGGCAACTTGATGTTGCTGATCGCGAACGAGGAAAAAGTCTCGCCGGGATGTCATTTTGCTCGCTCGCGGTCGCCAACTTGACGTTGAGGACCGCGAGCAAGCAAAAAATGCCCGCTATGCGTTTTTGCACTGTGCTAAGTGCAATTCGCGTAGTTGCGCAAACTACGCAAACTACGCGAGCGTAGCATAGTTTTCCGCCCAGGCCTAGTCTTATTCCTTCATAAATGTACGTGTAAGCCAGTCTGTTTTTTTGAAACAACAATTCGATAGGCATACATTTTTTGAAAAACAGACAGGAATGTGTATACACTGGTGACGGAGTAACACATACCCAAAAACATTTTTTAAATGTCCTTTGTTATGTTCAGATGATAAATCAATGATGTACGAAAATAGGATACATAAAGGGACTTTTGCAGATGGAATGTTTCGTCACAAATATATTGGAGTATCCCATCTGGAAAACTCAAAATCAGACACAACTCATGACTCATTAGGAAATTGTAGAAATGCATTGAGGTTTAATCTGTTGCATATTGTGATTTGCATTTTAATTTTTGATTTAAAAATCATATATGAATCAGTGTATGAAATACTTACTGTGATGTTGCACCAATGTGTGCCTAATGTGAAAACCAGCGTATTTATCAAAGGTTTTCACAATGGTAAAACAAACTGGAAACAACTTAAGAAATTTGGTGTCAAATGTAAAAATATTTCTGCTTTGTACTGAAGTGGATCAGAAATGTATCAAGCCCTACTTATTCACTTCTGCTGTAGAAGTAATTTGTCATTTGTATATACATAGAGCATGATACATTAATAAGCAACTTCAGTGCTGAATCCATATAATATTTTAAAAATTTGAAATATACTTAAGTTACTTGAAGTAAGTGTTACCATAGTGAAGTGCCCAAACAAAGGAAACAGGCTTGCAGTACATACAAATATTGGTACAACATTGCAGTAATTGTTAACACACATTGATTAACATTTTATTTTTTCTGTATGAAAATAATTCAGCTTGTTTTGCCTTGTACACACACTGTACAAAGATATTTTTGCTTTTATATTTTTTTGTGACATAAGTTCACTATTTTAAACAACAAATCAGAACCATTCAGAGGTGTTAAACAGTTCCTGGAGAGAATTTAAAATGGTCAAGAAACAAGATCATAAATGATATAGGAATAATAATTGGGAAATTACAAAACTGTGACCAAATGGTTTCTGAAGTAGTTCCCTACATGCATGAGATAATAATAAAAAGTAACCACAGTTTGAAAGCCTTGAAGCAGATGAAATCTGAAAATTTGGAAAATATTTTGAGAAAAAAGTTCATGATCATTTTTATTTACACGGATACAAAAAACTATTGTATATCTCATTTCAGCATCTTCAGGAGCAGGTGAAGTGGGCATTGGCCATGAAGGTGGAGAAGCAGCTGATCACTGGGTTTTGGGTTGTGAGACCATGGACACTGATTGACACAGTGGCACAGAGGGTGAGGGGACTAGAAGGGAGGCCACCAGCTCGTTAACATCTTCGGAGCCCTCCACAAGCAACCAGTCCCTAGTGGTGGCGGACCTTACACTAATTGTACCACTTGCATACTTGTCCCATCTCCACCCTCCCTCGTGCTCCCCTCCAGTTGGCCAAACCCAACCCTCTAAAAGGGCTGGGGTCTCCTTGGCCACAGGCACCTCACTCCCTGCAACCCCGGCTGCGCTCAGTGAGGGGGCTATTGACCTCTGACGCAGCACCTCTGTAGGCCAGACTGCGATTGTGAATGGCATCCATTGCCTTAGTTGCCAAATGCAACGGATGGTTGCATTTCTGGATGCCATTCACAGTAGAGACACTCACAGATTACTGCTTTTCTTCTTTTCTAATAGGACCTAGACTAAAATAATATATGATATATGCCTTGAGAAAGCCCTTGGAGAATAGCCATATGAGCGAAACACATGTCGGCTGTTCATTTCTTGCACCACCCCAATTACTTGTAAAAATAAATAAATAAAATGATGAATCTTTGCGCATCATCTCTAGAATGTGGAGAATGTATTCCAAGAACCTATGTATAACCAGCAGGAGCTGTCTCCTTATTGAAATTTGTCTTCTAAATTCGGTGGACCTTGGGGTGTGACCACCGGACAGACTTTCCTGCATTCAAACCATGATTTAGGGTCCTGTCTAGTTACACGTGAACCCCATCAGCAGTACACCCCCACAAAACATTAGCTATTCACAGTTCAGTGTCTGGCACACAGTGATCGCTTGCTAAAATAGCCTCCTCACTGACTGCAGCCTCCCAACCAGCCCAAACTTCTGCCCCAACTCAGGCCTCTTCCTCATCTCAAATCCCAAGTCTCAGCCCTATCCCAAGCACACTCACTTCTTTGCAGGCCATCACTCCAACAGATACAAGCAGCACACTCATACACACACATAAACACAAGCACACAAAGAAATACAAGCAAACACCCAAATAACATACAGACACTGTTGGCACTATACCCACAGGCACCACAAGCACCACCACACCCACCAGCACCAGCACCACAACCACACCAACCACCTCAACAGCACACCCATCCAAATGCACACCTACACACAAAACAACCAACCAAACACAAACTCGCACACTCACCTGAATACAAAACACCGGAGAAACCACACACATCCAAACATGCACTAGACCCACTTGCAACTGTAAAACATACCCCCACACGCACCACACCAACCACCACAACAGCATACTCACCCAAACCAACACCCTCACACACAAGCACACCTGAACACAAAACAACACCCACCAAACACAAATGCACACACTCACCCGAACAACATACTGTTGTATCGTAGGAAGAAGTTGCAGTAGACGTAGTAAGGTTAAAGATGAATAAGTTTATTGTTCTTAGATGTTAAGTAGGTTTTTCAGTAAAGATGTAAATAGCCCCAACAGGAGCAGCCTCTCTGCTGCTCAGCCCAGGATCCAACTGACAGTCCACCACACAGCAATCCACACATTCCATGACATCACCATCCACACCAACATTCTACCCAACACATTCTCACTGGCTGAGCAGCAGAGGCAGAGAAACAGGGAAGATGCATGGTGTCAAAACCCAAGACATAACACACCTTCCCTCTTTACAGAATGCACAAAACAAAAGCGAATATCAGTAGGAACATCACAGTAATACAAAAGAAGCTTGCAAGAGAAAGAATTGCAAATTGCAAATAGAACAACAATGCATAAGAACACAAATCACTAAAAGTAACTATGCAAAAACATGCTAAAATTAAGCAAGGTGGAAATATAATGCTAAAGAGAAATAATATAGAAAAAGAGAACATGTAGCAAAACGCAAAATGTATAGAGCATTGCAATAGGAAAACACAACACACTAAATAGAGGCTAAGCATAAACATACTGAAATGTGCAAGGTGGAAGAAATACATAAGAAAACAAAAGAGAATAAAAGTATAAACATCGCAGTTAAAGAGAAGAAAAATGCATGAGAAGATATTGCAAATACAAATAATATGCAGCATTAAAAATGCTTAAACATGCTGAAACATGCAACGAGGAAATAGAATACATAAAAGAAGCATAACAATTAAGTGACAACATAAGAATGGAAATATCGCATGCAAATACCGATGTGACACACATCTCCCTTCTTTGCAAAGCAAAAGAAAAAGAAAATGAAAGGAGAAGGATGATTTTCCATAAACGACAAAAGTAAAGAAGGCTCCAAGTTACCACCACAACCACACCAGCTGGCCAGACTGGCGAAGAAAAGGGGGATACACGGAACACAAAAAAAAAAAGAGGCGGAAGAAACACACCCTAAAAGAAACCAGGCACACCAATAGCAAAAACACCACACAGAAGTACCCAACTCTCACACATGCAGAAAACAACTAAAACAAAAACAAGCAACGGATGGCTTACACCCAACCAGCTAGCAAGTAACGGGTGGCTTACACCCAACCAGAAAGCAAGCAACGGGTGACTTACACCCAATCAGAAAACAAGCAAACGGTTGACTTACACCCAACCAGAAAGCAAACAACGGGTAGCTTACACCCCACCAGAAAGCAAGCATCGGGTGACTACACCCAGTAAGTAAGCAAGCAACCGGAGCTTCACCAAGCTAGAGAATCCCCAAGAAGCCAACACAATTAAAAATGCAATCTGGGTGGACTGCACCCCACCGAAAATCGAAAAGTGCAGTCACACCTCAAGTAAGACCACGCAAGAAAAATAAACGCAAGAAGAATGCAGACATAACAACTTGCACACCAGAGCAAAAATACACTGTAAATAGATAAAAAGTGCGATCTGGGTGGACTACAACACACAGAACATCAATAGTTCAATCACACCTCAAGTAAGACTACGCTTGAGAAACACGCAAAGGAGATACACGCACAAAAACTTGCACACAATAGAAAAAGAGTACACTGTAATCGGAAGTTTTATAAAGTAGCAGAAAATAATTAGAATACAACATGACAACCAAAAAGTGAGTATTCCACTTCCTAGATAGAGACAAGTAAGGAAAACGCTAGAAGAACTGTTGCAATAAAATTCACACAAACAACACCATCAAATGTAAAGGCAAAATGGTAAAAATAAACAAGTCACTAATACATCAAAAACAAGATAATATGTAACATCCTGGAAATCATGGCAGTACAGAGCACAAATAAATGAGTATAGCAACATTAACTCTCATGCAGAGGACTGATATTTACACCCCCGGTGAGTGACTCCTCACCCAAAATCCCTCACGAATTCCAGGTATCTTGAGAAATGTCCATGACAACAACCAGTAAATACAGGCATTCCCTTGGAGACGCTATGAAAGTACACAACGAGAGGAAGTAAGTCATGTAGAGAAAATGTATGTTCAGCATACATATTACCAGGACAGTCTCATGGACACGCAAATATAAAATTCCCGTGGCAAACGGCATGTCGTTCGATTAATGCATGTTCCGGCATCACACATGCATTAAAGCGCATTGGGAAAGGCGTACCCACCGCTGGACACCTCATCAGGGAAAGCAAAGATTGAAAGAAAATGGCTGCACGTAGGAGAAATACGTCCCGGGTGGCTCCGGGCACGTACATGTTGCACAATTGACTGCGCTGTTGACAGCAATGAAAAGAATGCCGCGGACAAGTCACAGCAGCAGTCTCTAATGCACGAGCAGTCTTACTCACGCGGACATCTTCTTTGCGCAGCTGAATGGAATTTGAATGCCGCACATTGGTAATGGTAAGAGTGTGCACTGAGCACCCTAATTCAAATACCAGAGATTGAAGCCAACTTGTGTGAAGAGTAAACACACCAGAAACATCACACTCCAAGAAAAATGTAACGCACAAACTAGTCTCACATAAAAGAATAGGAGGAAACCAACTTACTTTCTTTACTGTCTCACCAGTGTGTGCGCAAAAAGCTAGAGCAGCTAAGGTTTTAAATCCAAATCCAAACAAAATTAACAAGTATGTTGCAGGCAACAGATCCTCCGCTCTGAAACACATGCCAGATGTAGCACGAAATGCCATCACTCTCCAGCGTGAGTGTACAGGGTTGAAACAGCAGCAAGTTTAAGTCGAAATCCATGTAAGGTGTCAAGCGTATAGTACAAATGTAGCTCTGCCAGTTCATCAGAAATCACTGTTGCACATAGAATTGGCTGCTGCATTTGCTGTAAAAGCGCAGCTGCACTTACTGTAAAAAAAAGGTTTGCCTCCTGACTTGTAGTGGATGTGGAAGTAGTAGGAAGCATACGCCCTGTCTATGGGCTGTCCGAATGAATCTGGACACTGGTGGGGCAGCAGGGCGTCAAAACCTTGAATAGGTTCGTTTTAAGTAAAATCTTGAATGACAGTTCCTTTAGAGGTAGCTCGAAGTAGGTGCTCACGCGTAGTTTTTGATCCAACTCGTCGCCAGTTTATGTTGTATCGTAGGAAGAAGTTCCAGTAGACGTAGTAAGGTTAAAGATTAATACGTTTATTGTTCTTAGATGTTAAGTAGGTTTTCCAGTAAAGATGTAAATATCCCCAACAGGAGCAGCCTCTCTGCTGCTCAGCCCAGGATCCAACTGACAGTCCACCCCACAGCAATCCCCACATTCCATGACATCACCATCCACACCAACATTCTACCCAACACATTCTCACTGGCTGAGCAGCAGAGGCAGAGAAACAGGGAAGATGCCTGGTGTCAAAACCCAAGATATAAATCAAAAGAATCCACCACATGGGACTAGAAGTATAAAGGAAAGTGTGTAAGTCATCCAGGTGTGGATGCACACAGCGTTTGTTTAAATACCCCTCACACACCAAAAGGGCCCTTGGTGTCATGCTTCATCATGGGGGTCTTCCCGTCCCGCTGCGGGACGGGGCGTGCTACGACCTACGACTACGCGGGAGCACTGATATTAACAATACTATGTGTGGTGATGGGGTAGTGAGAGGAGGGGTCGGGAGAGGATACGGGTAAGTGATTAAAAAGGACCTGGCCTCATGGACTTAGAAGGAACTTTAATAGGTCATTGAGGCTGGACCTGTTAAAAAAGTGATGCGGAGAAATCCTGCCAATAATGTGCGGATGCTCCTATAGAGTCAACATGTTTCGAAGCAAAGCTTCTTCATCAGGACTAAGAAGATCCCCTCAGTATCCACTATGTTGATTTATCCCAAATGGGTGTGCTATATATACAAAAGTGATAAAAAAAGAGCATAAATTGTATGCACTCTATACGATACCCAATAGTATCATGTAAATGTCAATCTGAAAGAGAAAGTACAATTAATAGCGCTTTCCCATACGCAAACGCTCGGATTCTGAAAAAGAAGTAAAGTTGAAAAGGTAAAAAAACCACAAAGTGACTGTAGCGTGATCTTAGTGCTATCAATACCAGGGTCTATCAATGTGAAGACCTGTGGACGAAGACAGAGAACATACAAGACATACACATATAACAGAAAACACACACTCTATTTATGTGGCTAGGGTAATTGTTTTTAAGTTCGTGAGTATATAATGTCATCAATCACTCGAAAATACATACTATGTAATGTAGGAGTTAATACTCCTTAAGCCTCTTGTAACGGGTGGGGAGAAAGTCGCCAAACGTAGTTCTGTTTGAAAAATAATGAAAAGAGATTTAGGATGTCTCCAAATCCTACTCCCAAACCTGAGAACACACTCTCCAGCAGGTGTACCTTACAATGCTGGCGGTGCTCAAATGCCTGAAAAATTATATTCCCCAACGGCTATGCCGTACTTACGTTAAGGTCAACCCAGTCTCGCCTCGAAATAACACCAACCCGCGGCTCCGTGATGGAAAAGGAACCGCGGGAAAGTGCCATTTATACTGCCATTAAGTGGCTTGAATTCTCTACACCTGCGCGCAAGGACGCCCTATCTCGCCTGGAAGTAAAATGTAGGCGTGAGGTCAGGTCGTCTAGGTAACACGTGTCTATAGGCGGAAGGGGATAAAATTGTGTTGCTATTATCAGCGTCGAAAGCTAGAGCGCGGCATTGTCACGTGGGTTAAGAGGCTGATGAACGTACCTTCAGTCAGAGCGTAAGGGCGGGTTGTCATAGTGACACAAGTTGGAGACGAATGGAAAATAAAAATAAAAATAAAAATAGAATTTGTTTGTTACTATCAGCGCCCAATAATTAGAGCGTTGCGTTCTCACGCTGGTTATGTTAATTTAGAAGGTCCCGGTGCCCGGTTTGGAAAATCGGCGCCGTGATGTGAAAACAGAGAGGGAGGCGTTGCACATGAGCTTATATATATAGAGGCGGACTAAATGAACTATAGGAGGAATTGAATTACAAACCAAGGAGAAAGGAATAATAATACAAAAAGGTTCATGTCACCAAGGAAAAATAAAATTGCCGCTTTTTGATTTCCTCTAGAACAACTTATAGAGATAATAAGGGAATGGTCTTCATAATTCAAGGAATTGAAAACGAAACCCATAAGCATCAAGGAAAAAGGGTTCAACGAACTCTATTCAAAGATGATATAGAGTCACTAAAGGGCTTTTCAAAAAACAAAAGGGCTTTTCAAAAACAATCGTCACAGGGGTGCCTGGCAAGGTCATCATTGAAAAACGTGAGAATTGTGGACTAACAGAACTTGATCGATGCTTTACGTTAGGGGAGATTACATTATGAAAGGTGGGCCCAAGGAATATCGTCATTAAGGCCACTGATGTTAGTCCTCAAACGGAACACCCATCTTTGTTCTTTTCAAGTAAATCTCTCTCGTGTCTAATTTGCTCAATGATGGTCCATTTCAAATCCTCCACTGTATGGGTCATGGTCAAATAGTGATTCGCCATTTTAGTCGTGCTTTTCTTACAGCGTACATTACTCTTATGTTCGCTGATACGGACTTTAACTGGTCTTGAAGTCATGCCAATATACTCCAGTTTACATGGACATGTGATGATGTACACCACATTTTTGCGATTGCAGTTTGTGAACTGTCTTTGCTCCCAGACCTCTCCGTTCGTGAACATGATATTTCTGCTTTTTTGGTAAGGTTACATGTGCTGCAGTTCCCGCAGGGGTGGTGTCCCTGTAAAGGTGCGAGGTTCAGATAAGGTGGACCCCTCTCCTGAATGGAGCGTGGTCTTGTATGAACCAGGATATCCCTTAAATTTTTGCCTCTTTTGTGGGAGAACATTGGTTTAGGAAATTAAGTTTGCCACAATTTAGTATTCTCCAATGTTTATTTATTATTTTAGAAACTTGGTTTGAGTGGCTACTGAAGGTGGTTACACAGATAGGTCTCGTTTCCTGTTCTTTTGGGGGATGGTTTTCCAGAAGGGCATCCCTATTGTTGTTCCTTGCTCGCTTAAGCCCCTTCTTCACGATACTTTCAGGGTAGTTCCGTTTCAGCAATTTGTCTTTCAGATCAGTAGCCTGTATCTTAAAATCAACGATTTCGGAGCAGTTGCGTGCGTAGGCGAAGAAATTGTCCATAGGGAAGATTGTCCCGCAGGTGTCTGGGAGTGAAAGCTATTATATAATAGCAAGCAATTTTTTGCCGTAGGTTTAAAATGAGTCGTTGTTTTCAAACCACCACTTGCAGGATAGATATTGAGGTCGAGAAACACCAGATTGTTGCTGGAAGCTGTGTAAGTAAAGTTCAGAAAAGGGTTTTGCTGATTGAGCCATATCATGAAATCCTTTACAGAGTCGGTATCACCTTTCCATATCACTAGAACATCGCCAATGTACCGTTTCCAGACAATGATGCGGTCCTGGAATGGGTTATCTAGATGTAATATTCTAGTGGTCTCCAAATGGTAAACATAAAGTCCGGCCAGACTCGGGGCGAAGGTACTGCCCATGCTGGTCCCGTGCTTTTGTAGATAGTACACCCCTTCATATTGGAAAAAGTTCTTTGTTAGTGCTAGCGAGATACACTCCATAACCACACTGCGTGGTGTCTGGTAACTCCATGTAGTGGTGTACAGAACTTCCTCTATGATTCCTAGAGTTTCGCCTTGGGGTAAGCTTGTGTAAAGGCTCTCGACGTCGAGACCGAGCAAGAGATGTTGATCTGGGTCGAAGTCAAGGTCCTTTATTAATTGTAATACCGCTTTAGTGTCTCTTAAGTAGGTGTCTGTTTTCTGAACTAAGGGGCGGAGAAAAGCGTCAGCGAATTTGGAGAGGGGTTCAAGTATGGAGCCAATCCCAGACACAATCGGTCTCCCGAGGATGAAATTCTAGATTCTTATGAATTTTAGGGATGGTATAGAAGTATGGTGTTCTCGGTGATTTTTGTATAAGAAAATCAGCTTCCTTCCTGGATATCCAGTTATGTGTCATCGCTTCTTCAACCATTCCTGCAATCCGTATTCGTATCACCTCAGTTGGGTCATCAAGCATGACTTCATAGTTCCTTGGGTCCTCAAGTAGCTTCCTACATTCAGTGTCGTAGTTGTGCGTCGTCTGAATTACGATTGCACCCCCTTTGTCGGCAGGTTTTATTACCAGGTCGATGTTATTCGCAAGTTCCTGCAATGCTTGTTTCTCTTGTCTTGTCATGTTCTGGAAGACATTCTTGTCTTCAGTTGATAGACCAGTTACCTCCTCCATCACTGCTTTTTCAAAAGTGAGTAATTCAATTGGTAGTGTGGAGTCCAGAGGTGTAAAGGTGGATTTGGGTCGTAATCCCGTGTCTGATATCTGGGCTTCTGGTATATCAGTCGTCTCTTTTAAGAAAAAGGCACGGAGTTTTAATTTCCTCATAAACTCCTTTATTTCAAGACAGAGTTTGAATTTGTCCATCTTGTTGGTGGGGACAAAACCTAGGCCCTTCTCCAGGACACTCAGTTGTGGTTCCGTGAGTGTATACTCAGTCAGGTTCACCACTAAATGTCCCTTCTGCTGGTTGATGGTTGGTTCAGTGATGCCGTCATGCTCCTCGTTGCCATCCTTGCTGCCTCTTCGGATTCGTTGTGCCAGTGGACCTGGTTGCCTCTCCGGTTCCTTCCTCTCTGGGGGCCAGGGCGCGGTCCTAAAAAATGAGGAGGTGGTCCGTAATAATTGTATTCCGGTGGAATTGGATTCCAATGCTGGTAGGGTCCCCCCATCGGTGGTAGTCCATATGGGTACTGTGCATAGAGAGGGGGACCTTGATACTGGCTCCATCCCCTTCCTCTGGGTCTAAATGTTTTCTGATACTGTGTTCCTCCTCTCTGGTTTCTCTGGTTGGACGAACTTAATCAACAAATGAATGAATATGAGATTACTCTTAAGCAAAGCAAATTTAAGAAACTGAAAAAAGACACAGCAGCCTTTAGCCATGAACGTGTATATCCTTATATACGTGATGATTATATAGCAAAGAGATCAAACAGCGAACAGGGATCGGACAGTGATTTATCCGATACAGGCTCCAGCGACTCCTTTTCAAGCCGCGGGAGTAACCAGAGAAACCAGAGAGGAGGAACACAGTATCAGAAAACATTTAGACCCAGAGGAAGGGGATGGAGCCAGTATCAAGGTCCCCCTCTCTATGCACAGTACCCATATGGACTACCACCGATGGGGGGACCCTACCAGCATTGGAATCCAATTCCACCGGAATACAATTATTACGGACCACCTCCTCATTTTTTAGGACCGCGCCCTGGCCCCCAGAGAGGAAGGAACCGGAGAGGCAACCAGGTCCACTGGCACAACGAATCCGAAGAGGCAGCAAGGATGGCAATGAGGAGCATGACGGCATCACTGAACCAACCATCAACCAGCAGAAGGGACATTTAGTGGTGAACCTGACCGAGTATACACTCACGGAACCACAACTGAGTGTCCCGGAGAAGGGCCTAGGTTTTGTCCCCACCAACAAGATGGACAAATTCAAACTCTGTCTCGAAATAAAGGAGTTTATGAGGAAATTAAAACTCCGTGCCTTTTTCTTAAAAGAGACGACTGATATACCAGAAGCCCAGATATCAGACACGGGATTACGACCCAAATCCACCTTTACACCTCTGGACTCCACACTACCAATTGAATTACTCACTTTTGAAAAAGCAGTGATGGAGGAGGTAACGGGTCTATCAACTGAAGACAAGAATGTCTTCCAGAACACGACAAGACAAGAGAAACAAGCATTGCAGGAACTTGCGAATAACATCGACCTGGTAATAAAACCTGCGACAAAGGGGGTGCAATCGTAATTCAGACGACGCACAACTACGACACTGAATGTAGGAAGCTACTTGATGACCCAAGGAACTATGAAGTCATGCTTGATGACCCAACTGAGGTGATACGAATACGGATTGCAGGAATGGTTGAAGAAGCAATGACACATAACTGGATATCCAGGAAGGAAGCTGATTTTCTTAATCAAAAATCACCGAGAACACCATACTTCTATACCATCCCTAAAATTCATAAGAATCTAGAATTTCCTCCGGGGAGACCGATTGTGTCTGGGATTGGCTCCATACTTGAACCCCTCTCCAAATTCGCTGACGCTTTTCTCCGCCCCTTAGTTCAGAAAACAGACACCTACTTAAGAGACACTAAAGCGGTATTACAATTAATAAAGGACCTTGACTTCGACCCAGATCAACATCTCTTACTCGGTCTCGACGTCGAAGAGCCTTTACACAAGCTTACCCCATGGCGAAACTCTAGGAATCATAGAGGAAGTTCTGTACACCACTACATGGAGTTACCAGACACCACGCAGTGTGGTTATGGAGTGTATCTCGCTAGCACTAACAAAGAACTTTTTCCAATATGAAGGGGTGTACTATCTACAAAAGCACGGGACCAGCATGGGCAGTACCTTCGCCCGAGTCTGGCCGGACTTTATGTTTACCATTTGGAGACCACTAGAATATTACATCTAGATAACCCATTCCAGGACCGCATCATTGTCTGGAAACGGTACATTGACGATGTTCTAGTGATATGGAAAGGTGATACCGACTCTGTAAAGGATTTCATGATATGGCTCAATCAGCAAAACCCTTTTCTGAACTTTACTTACACAGCTTCCAGCAACAATCTGGTGTTTCTCGACCTCAATATCTATCCTGCAAGTGGTGGTTTGAAAACAACGACTCATTTTAAACCTACGGCAAAAAATTGCTTGCTAATATATAATAGCTTTCACCCCAGACACCTGCGGGACAATCTTCCTATGGACAATTTCTTCGCCTACGACGCAACTGCTCGAAATCGTTGATTTTAAGATACAGGCTACTGATCTGAAAGACAAATTGCTGAAACGGAACTACCCTGAAAGTATCGTGAAGAAGGGGCTTAAGCGAGCAAGGAACAACAATAGGGATGCCCTTCTGGATAACCATCCCCAAAAGAACAGGAAACGAGACCTATCTGTGTAACCACCTTCAGTAGCCACTCAAACCAAGTTTCTAAAATAATAAATAAACATTGGAGAATACTAAATTGTGGCAAACTTAATTTCCCTAAACCAATGTTCTCCCACAAAAGAGGCAAAAATGTAAGGGATATCCTGGTTCATACAAGACCACGCTCCATTCAGGAGAGGGTCCACCTTATCTGAACCTCGCACCTTTACAGGGACACCACCCTTGCGGGAACTGCAGCACATGTAACCTTACCAAAAAAGCAGAAATATCAAGTTCACGAACGGAGAGGTCTGGGAGCAAAGACAGTTCACAAACTGCAATAGCAAAATGTGGTGTACATCATCACATGTCCATGTAAACTGGAGTATATTGGCATGACTTCAAGACCAGTTAAAGTCCGTATCAGCGAACATAAGAGTAATGTACGCTGTAAGAAAAGCACGACTAAAATGGCGAATCACTATTTGACCATGACCCATACAGTGGAGGATTTGAAATGGACCATCATTGAGCAAATTAGACACGAGAGAGATTTACTTGAAAGAACAAAGATGGGTGTTCCGTTTGGGGACTAACATCAGTGGCCTTAATGACGATATTCCTTGGGCCCACCTTTCATAATGTAATCTCCCTAACGTAAAGCATCGATCAAGTTCTGTTAGTCCACAATTCTCACGTTTTCAATGATGACCTTGCTAGGCACCCCTATGACGATTGTTTTTTGAAAAGCCCTTTGTTTTTGAAAAGCCCTTAGTGACTCTATATCATCTTTGAATAGAGTTCGTTGAACCCTTTTTCCTTGATGCTATGGGTTTCGTTTTCAATTCCTTGAATTATGAAGACCATTCCCTTATTATCTCTGTAAGTTGTTCTAGAGGAAATCAAAAGCGCCAATTTTATTTTTCCTTGGTGACATGAACCTTTTTGTATTATTATTCCTTTCTCCTTGGTTTGTAATTCAATTCCTCCTATAGTTCATTTAGTCCGCCTATATATATAAGCTCATGTGCAACGCCTCCTCTCTGTTTTCACATCACGGCGCCGATTTTCCAAACCGGGCACCGGACCTTCTAAATTAACATAACCAGCGTGAGAACGCAACGCTCTAATTATTGGGCGCTGATAGTAACAAACAAATTCTATTTTTATTTTTATTTTTATTTTCCATTCGTCTCCAACTTGTGTCACTATGACAACCCGCCTACGCTCTGACTGAAGGTACGTTCATCAGCCTCTTAACCCACGTGACAATGCCGCGCTCTAGCTTTCGACGCTGATAATAGCAACACAATTTTATCCCCTTCCGCCTATAGACACGTGTTACCTAGACGACCTGACCTCACGCCTACATTTTACTTCCAGGCGAGATAGGGCGTCCTTTGCGCGCAGGTGTAGAGAATTCAAGCCACTTAATGGCAGTATAAATGGCACTTTCCCGCGGTTCCTTTTCCATCACGGAGCCGCGGGTTGGTGTTATTTCGAGGCGAGACTGGGTTGACCTTAACGTAAGTACGGCATAGCCGTTGGGGAATATAATTTTTCAGGCATTTGAGCACCGCCAGCATTTTAAGGTACACCTGCTGGAGAGTGTGTTCTCAGGTTTGGGAGTAGGATTTGGAGACATCCTAAATCTCTTTTCATTATTTTTCAAACAGAACTACGTTTGGCGACTTTCTCCCCCACCCGTTACAAGAGGCTTAAGGAGTATTAACTCCTACATTACATAGTATGTATTTTCGAGTGATTGATGACATTATATACTCACGAACTTAAAAACAATTACCCTAGCCACATAAATAGAGCGTGTGTTTTCTGTTATATGTGTATGTCTTGTATGTTCTCTGTCTTCGTCCACAGGTCTTCACATTGATAGACCCTGGTATTGATAGCACTAAGATCACGCTACAGTCACTTTGTGGTTTTTTACCTTTTCAACTTTACTTCTTTTCAGAATCCGAGCGTTTGCGTATGGGAAAGCGCTATTAATTGTACTTTCTCTTTCAGATTGACATTTACATGATACTATTGGGTATCGTATAGAGTGCATACAATTTATGCTCCTTTTTATCACTTTTGTATATATAGCACACCCATTTGGGATAAATCAACATAGTGGATACTGAGGGGATCTTCTTAGTCCTGATGAAGAAGCTTTGCTTCGAAACATGTTGACTCTATAGGAGCATCCGCACATTATTGGCAGGATTTCTCCGCATCACTTTTTTAACAGGTCCAGCCTCAATGACCTATTAAAGTTCCTTCTAAGTCCATGAGGCCAGGTCCTTTTTAATCACTTACCCGTATCCTCTCCCGACCCCTCCTCTCACTACCCCATCACCACACATAGTATTGTTAATATCAGTGCTCCCGCGTAGTCGTAGGTCGTAGCACGCCCCGTCCCGCAGCGGGACGGGAAGACCCCCATGATGAAGCATGACACCAAGGGCCCGTTTGGTGTGTGAGGGGTATTTAAACAAACGCTGTGTGCATCCACACCTGGATGACTAACACACTTTCCTTTATACTTCTAGTCCCATGTGGTGGATTCTTTTGATTTATTTACTAAGCATTAGAGGAGGATATATCCGCCACCGTGTCCATGTGAGACACTCCCTCTTCACTCCCTCCTTTTGTTATATAAAACCCAAGATATAACACATACATCTGCCAAGAAACAAGCACCCAAACACACAACATACACCAGACCCACATGCAACTGCAAAATCAACAGACACACACACACATCACCCACTGCAGATCCCTCTACCTCCCGAATCCATTCCTCTCCCACCCCTCCTACCTGTACTCCTCCTCTTGAATTTATGTCTTACCTGGCCCTAATCCCTGTCAAACCCAAACCGATCCCTCCCAAGAAAGATCCTTGAGGTGCCTGCTCTGTGCCCACTAGATGCCCATTCCTGAGGACGTTCCCCTTTGGCAGTCTGTTTAGGAAGCAAGTTTGGGACAATAGTCCAGCAGACTGTGGTACTATGCATGACATATTGGTTACTGTTTTATGTTTGGAAATCAATATGGATTTATATGATAAAAGTAATAGATATATATTTATATGAGAAGTGACTCATTTGTCAATACAAAAATCTATTTTCTTTTCACCTAGTTTGTCCTGATATTATTTTGCACTTTCAAATCTTTGATTTCTAGAACTGTTATGATGAATATGTGTATTAGATATTTTTGCTTTTAATTAGGACAGGAAATACAACAGGTTTTTTAATGCCAATTTTGTAAAGTCCAACACTTGTGAAAAAGAATGTGATGAACATTTAAATTTTGGTGCAAGCATTCATCATGATAATGTACAATTACACCAACAAATGGATTTTTTTTAAGTGTTAATACAGGGGTGATTATTTGAACTTGATAAGTGATATCAATAAACACATGTGCATTACACCTTAACAAAATAGACACAAATAACATTTAATAAAATACAGGAAATGCACTACACAAGGGGAAATCTTACATTAATAAATAGATTAAATGATTCAAGTTTGGAACTAACGTTGATTTTACTGTTATTTTGAAACAAACGTTTCACCTTGTCTAGCGCAGTTTCTACATTATATAAAATTTCACTTATCCCAATAATGTGTAATGCATATGTTCATAATGTTATAGTTTACACAAATTAATCAAACACAGCTGTATGGTCACTTTTTGAGTTTTGGATTGATGTCCATTTTTGTGTGTGTCCATTATCATGAAGGAAGCTTGCAACAAATGTGAAAATCAAATAAAATTATACAGGCATGTTTCTTTAAATTTCTTAGACAACAACATTACTCACATATGCATTATACATTAGTATGTTATTGCTTGTAAGAGATATTTTAAAATGCAAGAGTCCAGAACAAATGTTATCAGACAAGTCAAAAGGTAACAAGTAAAAATAGAAGTTTACCTTCGATTCTGGCGATGGCGGAGTTGATTTGTTTTGTGGTCAAGTAGCAGCAGCAAATGCAGGACTTGGATGATCAGTTCTATGACGGAAAAGGAAGTGTGAAACAGAAAGTAGGTAAGTTTCTGCCTTATATCCCTTCCAATCCGCCAACTCAGGTGTGGAGGTTTCCCTGCCACAGTTGTGTCGGCCAGAAGTCACATTGTGATTGGCCCGACAGAAAAACTGGCTGTAATCCCTCTGACAACCGTTTTTCCCGATAGCATCTTCAATGTGGGAGGAACATTCTGACGGAGACGGCGGCATTCCGCCGATTTTTTGTCCATTGACCCACCAGCATCTAAATGGAGTGGACCAACCACCTAGTAGGCGGATGGAGAATCCTACAGAAAATCAACAGCAGGACCAATTCCGCTAAGATCTAAATCAGGCCCTAAATCTGACAAAGCAAAAAATGGGAACAAACATTCTTGCTACAATATCAGAAAATAAAGAAACCTCATAAAAGTCATATCTGATAGTGCAGATCAACAGACCATCAAAGAAACAAATGAAGAAATGACAGTCAAGACTACAAGAGATGTTAGCAGTGTGGATAGACATACCTTCATGTTGGCACACACCTGCAAGAGAACAAGGGTGTCATAAGAGTGGCAAAGACAATTACTATGAGAAAATGTGCGAAAAATCTAGTTGAAGAAATTCTTACCAGACACGTATCAACACCAAAATTTATCACCATACTGAGGCAGTGACAAATAAGGACAGTGGTACATCTTAAGACACAACTGTTGAGATCCCAGTGAGAGAATCACAGGGGAATTTACTATTGTCTTACTCTTAAGAAAGTAACAAATATCTATTCATTGAGTCTGATGAAAAAAGCACTTAGACAAAATATCTCTTATTTAGACCTTATGATTAGGTATCATCCAGCTCATTAAAAGATTGCAAACAGTACAGAACTGTGCGGCCCGGATACTCCTGAATATACCCAAACGCTCCTCTGCAAGGCCTGCTCTTGCTACCCTGCATTGGTTGCCCGTTCAGGAAAGAGTGCAATTTAAGGCTCTGTGCATCACCCATAAATCCTTTTTTGGAAAAGGCCCGCCTTTGATCCGTCCCTGGAGCAAACCTTATGTACCCAATAGAGCCCTTAGATCGGGGAAAAAAGGATTAATCTGTGTACCGAAGATTAAACGTGCACGTAGTGGAGGTCGACTATTCACATATAATGCATCTAGACTCTGGAATAACCTGCCTCTACACATACGTTCTGAATCTAAACATCTTAAGTTCAGAAAACTTTTGAAAACTTTTCTTTTTCATTAGTTTTCTCATAGCTTACTTTTCTCGTAGCCTACTGGACGTCTTAGCGCTGGGATGCCCCTGGGTAACCACGCGCTTTATAAGTGTTCTTTCATTCATTCATTCATTCATTCATTTTCTACTAATCACTGGAGAATATTTTATTTCAATGTGTGCTGCTGAACTCAGGATGAATCCTAAATCAAAACTAAAACAGACAGATGAGAACCAGTGACATGCCTGGGCAAATTCAAAATGACACTTGTCTACAAAGCCTGTGCCATAACATTTGATACATAATTAGCTTTGCTCCCACCAGGTAAGCCTATTCCAATGCTTCCCCTACCCCCACCCGAACCCCCCTGACCCAAGCTTACCATCTCCTTGGCCTACTTACTGGCTGAACAATTAAAGCTAGCCGTCATTCTTCATATCTTGAATGATGACCCACAGCATCCAAACCATTTATTAGATTGGGAAAATAAAATACTTTGAAGTACACATGCACATGAATGAGACCATCAAGATGATAGCTCAACACCACAGAAAACTTTGTTTCACCTACAGAAGACAGTAGAAGATGAACTACAAAGCTGCTGACAACCAATGTCATTAAAGATTCGCAACAGCCAACCTCCTGCATGTCTCCACTTGTGGTGGTGCCCAAGCGTAATACAGATGGCAAGGTATACTTATGTGGTGACATAGGGCTAACCCAACACTGCTATAGAATGAAAACAACCACAAGAACCTCACACAAAGACGTGAACACACTCCATAATGCAGCTAAGATATTCTGCAAATTGGACATCAGCAGTGGTTGTCATCCACTTAAGCGACACCAGGACTCCCGGTTTATCACAACATTCTCCACCAGTTTAGGACTATTCTGATTCAAAATACTCAGACTTGGCATATTGACAACTGTGGAGATATTTCAAGAAGCCATCATTATGGTGAGCAGATCCATTTTAAATGCAGTAAACTACAGCAATGACAATATAGTATTTGGAGCATCCAGGAAGGAAAAGAACAAGGCTTTAAATCAGTTGTGTCGAGCACTACTAAACACAAACATAACTCCAAATGGAAATTGGGTTATTGGTTGACGGGGTGGAAGCCCTACTCAGATAACAACTACAGTCCTTGTCAGGGTGAACCACAAAAGTCACTAAATTAACCTGTGCGTAACTCTCTGTGGTATCTTGGCACAAAGCAGTCAGGCTTAATTTAGACGCAATGTATAAAGTATTTATGGAGCACACAAACAATAACAAAGTAAAAATACAACACAAGAAAAATCCCAAGCCAATTTAGAGAAATAGAGTAACTTTTAATAAATAAAATGATACCAGAATAACAGAAATCCAGCCAGTATAACCGGAGATATGCAATTTCAAAGTTTTTAGTGAAAATAGCACCTAAAAGCACAAAGCGCCACTCGCTGTCATCTGGTTGTGCTAGACCGGGTGAAAGTCACATGTTCAGGCCCATCGCAATGGAGTGTGGATCAGATACAGGGACTGGGTTAGTCCTGCTAAAGAGTTACCTTCAAAGTCTGTGAGGAGCAGGTAGAGTGTCACAAATGGTTCAACTATGTAGTGCGAACAGCAGGTCAGGTGTGACAGGCTTTTGTCGCTGTAATACGAAGAGCAGGTGGTGTGTGGCAAATGGTCGTTGCTGTAGCTTCGCATTGGTGATCACCGAGGACTGTTGGTGCTCTAGCCCGAAGTACAGCTCTCGCGCTGCCCGTTGTCGATTAAGGTCACTGTAGCGTAAAGAGCAGATCTCACCGGTCCTTCATGTTGGCAGTTGCGGACAGCAGAATCTTGGCATGAACAGGCTCATTCGCGGTCATGAGGAGTATAGACTTCAGGATTTTCACCTTTCTTTAGTAGGAATATACTCTTGTGCCAGCCAAGCCTCCATGACCTAGGGAGACACTGATTGGGGATAAGGGACTCACCCCAGCAGAGCTCAGTCAGATTCAGTTACAGGTCCAGGCTGGTCGAGTTGCAGCAGGTCAGCTGGGCACTTGTACGGAGGCCTTTGAAGCTTGTTGTGTCCCTGTAGCTTATACAGGAGGTAAGCAAACTGACCATTGAAGTCACTCTGGGTAGGCCGGGATGAAGGGAAGCAGGTCCTGTCTTCCTTCTTAGACAGCAAGGCAGTCTTCAAGCAGCACAGCATTCCTCTGGCAGCTGGGCAGTTCTTCTTCTGTAACGTCCACAGGTCCAGGAGTGATCTGATGAGTGGCTCTGCGGATCACATATTTATTCTTGGTGCTAGCCTTTGTGTGTGGGGACTCCGTGTCATACCCCCACATCTGGTTCTGGAAAGTTCTTCCCTTTCCCCTGCCAAGGCTCCAAACTGTCTGGGTGTGACAAAAGACAGGGCAGGCCTGGTGTCATAGTCCTTTGTGTGTGCAGGAGACAAAGCCATTTGAAGTGAGGCTATGTACTGCCCCTCCCCACTCCTGCTGCAGTGATGGCCCAAACAGTCCACACCTAAGTCCCCTTTGTGTTACTGTCTGGAAGCAATACACAAACCCCAACAGAAGAGCCATTCACAGTCATGTGACATAGGACACTGGCAGAAGCCACAAATGGTTGCAACTAGAAAATTCCAACTTTCAAAAAATGGTATTTTCAGACTTAAAATCCTAATTTACCATTAAAGAGGATTTTAAATCACAATTCATTTGAGTGTAAACAGCATATTCCTACCTGCCCCCAATCCAAAGTTAGCACTTATTAAATGTAATAGCGTAACCCAGTGTTAGTCAATGGGCCTTACAACAGTGAAAAACAACTTTAGAAGCTTTTCAGTGCCAGAACATGTAAAAGTTAAATATCCTACTTTTTAAATACAATTCACCCTGCCCCATGAGCCTTTAGGGCCTACGTTAGGGGTGACTTATACGTATCAAAAAGGAAGGTTTAGGCCTGGCAAAACATTATTTTGCCAGGTCGAAATAGCAGTTTAAAACTGCATTACAGGCTGGAGTAACAGGCTTCAGACATCTCTTGAAGGGCTATTTTTGTGGTTTTAGTGGGTGGCACAATGAGTGCTACTGCCCACTAGTAGCATTTTATTAATAGGCCCTGGTACATGTATTACCATTTACTAGGAACTTGCAAAAAAATTAAATACACCAACCAGGTAGATGTCAACTGTATCATGCTTTACGGAGAGAACACAAGCTCTTTACTACTGATTAGCAGGGGAAAAGGGCACAGAGCCCAAATGCCAACAAAAACGGGTTCAGCAACAGAAGGCAAGAGATCTGGAGTTGACCCTGAGAGAAGGGCCAACAGCTGCAAAGTGTGGCTTCCACAAAGATCATCTGAAGATTTATGGGCAATCTTTCAAAATAAAGAAGTACTCCCAAACCAGGTCAGGGCTCTGAATGAAACCACAGCCCCTAATGAGGTCTTTCTGAGGCAAAGCTAGTTACTGTTCAAGAAATATAAAAGGCTCCTTTCCTATAAGTAGTGCACCAGGGAATTATCCAAACAAGGGTGAGCGTTCAAGTTGTCCCACAAGCATGAACATACATTCAAAGATATCAGGAAAAAATTCAGGGGTGCCACCAACATGGCATACTTCAACCCCACATCATACACCAAAGACCCTGTAAACACCCAATTAGTCTAGGCGCTTTTTTGGCGCATCTTTGTAAAGGTGGTGTCTGCTGACAAATTGTGTCTTATGGCAACAGGAGCATTGCAGACTTGGAGAGGACCTACTCACAACCGGAAAAGGAGAGCTTGACTATACAGTGGACATGAACAAGCTATTAAATCTTCATCTATTGAAAACACATCACCATTGTCAATGACCATCAAGCACTTTTGGCAAAATATGGGAAATCAAGAGCCAAGATGTCACCTCAAATCGCATGACAGAGGTTCGCTTACAAGAATATACCTACAACCAGATTAGCAAACCTTGATTTAACCTCTACACACCGAAAATGATGCTGGTAGCTTAGTGCACCTAAAATTAACTATCCTCTTTGCCCACAAGCTCAAGATAACAACACAGCTCAACCCAAGCCACAAAATCAATTAAGCACTTGCCCTGGCACCTCTCGCATTGATCAACCAAACATGAAATAAAACTCTCCCCCATCTCCATTCAGTAATGAAATTTTCCCCGCACAATCACAGGTCACCGACACAAGCACTCCCATTGACATGGGCCCGATACAAAGAGCACAGCAGTGGTAAGTGGGCAGCAGGAGAAAAACCAACAATCCCATCCACAGGATCGAAAGCCAGCAGTGTATGTGGCGAAGAGGGCAGAAACATAGAGTCCGAGCCCCATCTCGCTACACCTTTTGCTGATGCTGTTTTTTGGCCATGCCACACCTCGCCCTCCTGCCGCCACAAGACTTTAAACAGTGCTGGGCAGGTGCATGAGCATTAACACGTTGGCTGGTCATACCCAACGCAGGGACATTGTTTAATGACCCGTCATCTTGCCAAGCGCCGATCCCACATTGCCCTCAGAATTGTTGGCTCTCCTAATTTTGAGGAGAGCCTAGAGACATTTCCCTAAACCCTTCCCAACTAATTGTAATTATTTCCCATTTTCTCACCACTTTTCCAGGTCCCTTACACATTTACAACTAATTTGTATACTTATGTGTGCAGAGATGTCTATCATAGTAGCAGAGAGTTCTGCATATAAAGATAGGTGAGGGAGAGGTGGAGATCTCCACCTGTAGGTTTGTGATTTGCATTTTGTAGTATGTGAGTAGTAATACTGTAGTGCTACTTTATGTACTAAAAATACAGTTTGAGAAGGGAGTCCTGTATTTCAATGCAAGGCATCTTTTAGTTCAATGAGCAATGAGCCTCTTATCTTTGTATTATGTTGTCAGCTTGAACAGAACCGATTAATGGAAAAGAACAACATTACAAAAGACCAACAAGTCCCCACCTCTGCTTTACCGTGACCCGCAGTTTTCTTCTCTAGCTCTGTCTCCTGATTCTCTTTCTCCCAGTTTTCAATGTGAAGCTCTGTCAGTTCATGATTTGAAAAACAGAGCTGGGGTGTGTTGAGAAATTCATCATTCGTGGTGGGAAAAGTGACGGTTAGTGCATGAGTGTAAGCACCGACATGCATTTTGTGGTACATTAGGAAACATCCTTTCATGGCTATATTATGTTTTTTTGTTTACTTTTCCCTTCCATTGGAACATCATGAGACCAAGATACTGAAGGTTCTCAAACAAGCATTTACCCCATTGTTGTCCTGTAGGTGGGAGCTCAACTTCGAAGGATAAATAAATTAAACATCTTGCAAACTCATCTTTTCAGTGGTGACAAGCCTTTTAAGGACCTATTTACTGCCCTGTGCCCTTCTCAGGATAGTCACACAGTTCTGCAATGTTGTTTAGGGCAATATGTGGTGAGAAGTAAATGATGTCCTGTTAAGCAGCACAAAGAAAAGGAAGGTGGCTGCATGAACTTTGGAAAGATATTTAGAGAGGGAATTGGGTAATAAGATTGGGTGCACTGGAGTGGAAGGCCAAGCAGGATGTCAAGTGGGATGGTTAGGGTGCCGTCAAAAATTCTGCTGCTGCTTTATGCATCGAGGTCAAGCAAAAACAGTGATGATGAAGGATTAGGATGACTGTGTAATAAGTTCGGAAACAAAATATTTTGGTAGACCGAGCACAAATAAGCAAGAGCACTCACCTACCTTCATTCTAGGAGCTTGATACCGGCCAAGTACTGATGAAGGAAGTATAAACAGACATTGGTAAGACCAAGAGTTCCCAGCTCTAAAAGCTCAAAGTACTATTAGCTATGTAAATCCTTTTTAATTGGCACTAACGTCTTAATTGTGGTTAGAGCCAGGTTTAAGTCGTCATGAGCCTGGGAGTTTCTTGGGTCACTTATGACCTATCCACACGATACTTCTTAAGGTGGGTCTGGGATCGTTTTTGAGGCTTATAACTAAATTTCAAATAAGCACCCAGGCTGCTTATGTTCTGTTTCTGGAGGTGGAACTCAAGACGAATTTGAGTTGGAGAGGCATGGCGATGGAGATTGAGCACACGTTGGAATGGCTTTATAAATAATTTTGTTGGCTCTTTCTCTCAAGGCCTCATCTCCATATGTGAGAGAAGGAACATGTTTAGCAGCCATGACTTAAAGGAGTCGCTGGAGAGACATTTCTTTTATAAAGATCCTTAAGGAGCAGTAAGCGGAGGTTAGAGTGTTATTTCTCCTTCATATCATCAAAGGTTTCATAATGTACTATTGTGCATTTCCCACTGAGTAACAACGTTTTAAATTTATTTTTCATTTAAGCTACTCGTTATTTTATACCTAGCTACCTGGCAGTGAAAGACCTACAAATCTTACAGAATACACTATTTTCAACATTATTTCCCCACCGTAAAAATGATTTGCCATGAGAATTGAGGGTGTTTATGGTTAATGATGATGAGTAACAGGTTCTAGAATTTTTCGTCAGGAGGGGGTCCTTACACATATAAACTTTTGAGAAGGGGGTCTCGGCATCAAAAAGTTTGAAGACCTCTGTTCTAGATGGAAAATTGGTGGCTGGCATCTTTTTGTGGTCATAAACATTGTTTGTGTTTTGTTGAGATTGACTCATAGCCCATGGTTTGCAGCATGCTGGGCAGTTGCATTAATTAATCGCTGTGGGCCAACCTTGTTGTAAGTGATCAGAACGACATCGACGGCATACAGCATGTGAGAAGCGCTAAACCCAGACACAGTGGAAGACTGTGAGTTAAAGTGTGTTGAGAGCAGATTTCAGCTTCACTAAATACAAATTGAATAGTAACGGAGCCAAGACTCATCCTTGTTTAAGTCCGTTGCTCGGAGGTATTTTCTTCGAAATCAATGCAACTGTGCCCAGCCTTACCACCTATCAGTGTACAACAGTTGAATGGCTCTCAGGAGAAGCAGAGAGATTACCCAGCTTTGCAACTTGGTCCACAAAATGTTATGCTGTACTGCATCAAAGGCATAGCGGAAGTGCACATAACACAGGTGTAGATTTGAGGAGCGGCGCCTGGCTTGGTTGATTAGCAGAGCAAGCATTAGGATGTTTGTGATTGTCCTTGTTTTCTTACTGAACCCAGTCTGACTCACTTGAACCAATGAACCTGCTTCTGCCCAGACTGTCAAATCAACAAGCAGAAGTTTAGCAATATATTTTGCCTCCCCGTCTAGTAGGGCGATCAACCAGTAGTTGGAGTATAGTGTTGTCTTCCCAGCTTTATATATCGTGGCCAAGATCGATCCCCGCCAGCAGTCTGGTATTACCTGGTTGGTAAGAGCGTGGTTGTACAAGGGGGACAGATGTTTCATCCAATAGTGGGGGGTCTGCTTGAAGATCGCTTGTGGTAAGCCGTTGGGGGGGCTGGAGTGCCATCACAATGGCCAGCAGCGATTGTTTTCTCCACCTCTCCCATTGAGATAGGACTTACTGGACATGACACCTCCAGGCTTGAAGGCATTGTTTGATGGTACCCCTGTGGTGATGTTCGGCCCACATACATTTCCTAGAGATAAATGGTCCAGGTGGCTTCTGAGATGTTCGAGGCTGAGGGGGGCAGCCACGGGCCTTTGGCATAGTTCACCAATCAGCGAGGAAGCGAGGTGATCGGATATAGGTGCAGAGGCGGGAGTTTTCTCCTTTCACACGTTTGACCAAAGGGTCTCCCCTCCTCACTATCCTATGGGGCTAGTAGGTCCCAACAGTTAGGGCGTTACTTTTAGCCGCACATACGGTGGTGTGTGAAATCATTCACCTCACCTAGTGGAACCCTCACCAGCATAGCACGGTAAGGGTGGAGCCCGTTTATATAGTATAGGTCCTGATGAATGCCACGGACCCCTCGGGCCAGTAGGCAGAAACATGTTGACCACTTATAGTACGGTGGGGGGACAATAGAATCCCCAGTACACCGACCATTTCATTTTTTAAATACCATACAGATGCCAGTCACATTAAAATGAGTATGACATCTGTAATGGCCTTTTAAACTTCACATTTTTTTGTAAGGGCCCCCACTTAGTTTTAGAAGTGCATCCCTGTCTTCAGGTGTATGCCCGCCCTCTATCAAACCAAGTTTTTAGAGGGCGAGGACTGGTCAATGATGAAGCATGACACCAGGTGGTGTGTGAGACCAGTCTGTCACTTTTTGTGAGATGCCTGCACTCACAAGGTAGCATTTAGGTCATCATACTAGGAGCGGCTCTTTTGTGTTAAACATAGTTCACCAATCACCAGAACTCTCTGTCATTGTTTTTTTTTGAGGCTGAAAGAATTTTGCAACAGTAGAATCTACCTCTGACTTTTCTGATTCCCTCGTGGCTTTTTATATAGTGATCTCAGCTTGGGGAGAGGGGTCATACTCTGTAAGTTCAGATATCAACTATTTCAAAGTAATAGCAGAGCATGGTTCAGCTTCTTTTTAGCTGTTATGAGTTGGGCAGTGGCCCTTCTGGGCAGGACTCGTGCTGGAACTGGAGCATTTGATGCCCCTTTGGAATGTTCTTGATTGTCCAGAAGTAGCGCCGTTGCTGGGACCACTGATCCAATAGGTTGGAAATTGTTTTGCATACCAGCTCCCATTTGTGCTTTTCTTTACCTTCTGGCCTCTCGATGGATCCTGTTGACCAGTAAAGGCATCTGTAGTTGGTGGTAGAAACTGTGCCTATGTCCGGCTGGGCCTGGTCATGCATTGAACAATGTAAACGTAAAAGGAACCTTTGAGTTTGATGGTCGCTTTCCAGCCAGCTACCCAGTTCGTAGTGATAACCATATGAAACAGAGGAAGGGAAATGAAGATATAATCAATAATTGAGTTGGAGGTTGCCGAATGATAGGTTGGCTGAGCCAGAATATCTGGATTAATGTGAGACTTCAAGTCTCTCAGACCTAGATGTGCCACATCGTGTACAAATAGTTGTCCCCTGGCATCCTTTCTCTGTGTGAATGATTGAAATGAAGGTATATGCCAAATCTGGTCAAATATTTCTACTATTTGGCCTCGTGTTTTTACCTGCAGTAAGTACATGTTAAAGTCGCCAGTAAGTCTGGGCAGTGAACTCCGCTCCGCTCGCGGAGTTTGCGGAGTTTTCCGCACTCCGTGTTGCACGTAGCTCGCTGAGTTTTTTTCTCGCTCGCAGTTGGCGAGCGCGAGCATGGAAAATCAGCCTCCCAACAAGATTTCTCAAAGTGGGTGGTCCGAATTCTCATTGCGAGTGGTCCTCTCGTGTTGAGAAACCGTCTGTTCGCGTTGATAAAGCTGCTGCTTGTGTAAAAAATCTACTCGAGCGGCAGAAAGGAAGCAGCGCCCACTTGCGCTGTGCATGGTGCCGTTCACGATGATTGCACAGTGCGTACAAACACCTGCTGTGAAAATCACAGCAAACTGCATTTATCTAACGCACTCCGCTGCTTGCAGAGCTCCGCGTAGCATGGCAGAGGTTTTTTTGCACTTCGCGGAGTCCTGCATAGCGGAACTCCTCGAACTCTACCCAGGCTTAGTCGCCAGTCATTAGAATGAGCGGAGCCAGGGTTGTAGTAGTTTTAACTGTAATGAAGGCCAATAAAGTGTTGATTGTTTCTTGCTTCTTAGCAAGTGAGGGATGGATATAAATGTTTATAATCAACAGGGGAAGAGCACTCATTGGTGAGCAGTCTGAGAGTTTTACAACTTGCGTTAAGTTCTGCCGCAACATAGGTGGCCAGACCCTCGGCTGGCCCAGCATATGAGTTTTGCCTGCCGGTTTGCTGAAACCCAAGAATGCCAGAAGGTGTAGAGGCAATAGGGACTACGTTTCTTGGAAGATCGCCAGTGAAAGGTTTTAATGTAAGCTGAAAAGTGCTCATCCTCGATTTTGCTAGATAGTCCCTCTATGTTCCAGGTACAAATTGAAAAACTTTCCTTTGGGTAGCACTTGGCGAGATGGCTACTCTGTCAATACATTCGGCGCCAATCTGCATCTGGAAGCAGAGTGCCCAGAAGCCAAGCCCAATCAGCTGTATCATGGGTAAGTTGACTTTGTGGCCATTCTGCCTTGCCTGTTTATGTTGGTGTCTTGACCACATATCAATGGGACTGAGTGGCTCTGAGCCCCTCTGAGAACTGATGTTGGTTGGGTTTGCTCGTTGGCTTCTAGCCCCTAGTTTGTTCTTGTGTGCCCCCTTTTCCTGGATGAACTGGGAGGGAATGGACTTTCCTGGGGCTATAAAGCATTAGAAATTGGGGATAAGCTTCAACCACCTCACAGGAGATCTCGATACCCCATTTTGCGAATGCCTGCTTCTCTGCCCACACCTGCTCCATGAGCAGGCCAGTTGCCTAAGTGATGACTGTGGCTTCTTTCCTGGCAGGGTTTGAGGAGCTTAAAATGGTGACTGAGTGGATGTCGGATGATTTAATGTGCCTTAGAGAAGGGATTTCTTGTGTCACATGAAGCATAGTGCCGCTGTTGATTTTATCAAAATGTCCCCTCAATATATATTTTGGTGTAAAGATGAGGTGGTGGCGTTTTTTAGGGTGACAGACAGAGCGGGAGCGGAAATCTGTGTGGTTTGTATTCCCCGTTACTACCACGGAAAGTGGTAGTTATTCTAGTTTGGTGAACTGGGTGACTGCCAAGTTAGCTTCATTAGTTGCTGGGTTGTTTGCTGGGCAGAGTCCTTCTCTTGTACTCAGTTCACAAATTAAGTTGGACGGCAGTTGATGACAGCCTATGAGTGTAAAACCCGTCGTGACTTGGAGTGCGAGTTTGGCGTTCTCTGAATTGTCATTAGCTTCTTTAGCCATGTTTGGTCCTCTGAGTAGCACCTCTTCTTCTCGCGGGTTATTGACCACTTCTTGAGACATAGTTTGAGGTCTGAAGATGGAATAGACTTGTTCAATCTGTACCAATGGAGGACCTTTGACAGTTTGTTTATTATGGATTTTCTGAGCCTCTTACGTGGCCTTTTCGTAGGTTGAATTATTCCAGCAGGATTTTTTTACAAGACCAGGGTTAGAGGCAGGCTTGCTGGACAAAGGCTGAGTAATTGAGCTGGTTTGACGATCGATGATCATTTCTCGTCCAGGACCTAGATCAGGCATGCTAGTGGAGGGCTGAGAGGTAGTGCTACTCTGTTGGACAACGTTTCCACGGCTCTGTTGGTCAACGTTTCTTGAGTTCTTCGTTGTTAGTGGGCTGGCATTGGAGCTTGCTGTGGTTATCTGGCAGGTTACTAGGGATTGTGTGCTAATGTTCCTATGTTGTCCAATGTTAATTTTGTGGAGTTTTGAGCAGCTGGAGGCTCAAGCTTCTACTACAGTTTTATGTCTGCAGAACCAAATCTAGGGTGCCTGGGAGGCATGCCAGCTTGTCCAGGATCGGGCTGCATGCACAGATTGGAACTGGTTGAGCTGCATTTGCTTGGGAATGCTGTATCAGTGAATTTAATGCTCCAATTTTCAAATCAATTGCCGTAACATAGACTGCCACAGTGTTGAGGAGATCCATCTGCAAATCTAACTTGCTCCATTGATATGTTAGAGTGTTTACAACAAACTGAAATGAGCGGAGCAGGTCATCCCAGGTATCACTTGTCTCACCTTCCTGCCGAAACATCTAGCTTTAGAGGATGTCCGAACAGCAGCTGTGAAGAGAAATGTCTGGACTCACTGATAAATGAGAGCCAACTGAAAGCATCTTTAGGCCCAAAGATGCCAGAATCTCAACCTGAGATGAAGGGAAAGCCTCATCTAACAGTTCCAGAGAGGCAGATCTACTCTTGGCTGAACAAGAGCTGCTGTGTTTTTGATCGCTGACTGAGCAGTGACCCAGGGTGTTTTAGCTGTGGCAGTCTTGTCATTTTTGTGCTTGTCTAAGGAAGGAATCAGATGGTCTTGGATAAAAGGTGATGCACCTCCGTGACGACCTGAAAGCCCTTCCTTTTGCCAGAAGATTATTTAGTAACCGCAATGCCATTAGTAGGCTCTGTTTCAGAGATGTCTCTGGCTTGTTCCTCCGTGTTGTTTGGGATGGAAGGCTGCAGAGATTAAAAACTCATCTTTCCATTGGGGTTACCTACTGCCTAGATTGGCCTCTTTTCCCTTGCTTTCAGACCTTCCACTGAAAGGAAGCCTTTCTCTTTGGCTCTGCTGGGTTTTGTGACACAGAACTGCCATGATTGTCTACCGGCCGTGGGTCAAATATACTGGGCGATTGTGGCTGTATGGGCTTTTTGTGGCATCAAGAGTCTTTATTGTGAGAGAACAGTCCGTCCATTGGATCTTATAAAAAGGTGAACTCGTTCTAGCAATTAGCCTGTGGGTCTTGAGGGTGGGCTGCTAGACTTGGAGGTAAGAGATGAAGCCCCACATCCTGTTGGGGGATGCTTGTCCTGAGCAGCGTAGACTCTGATGTATCATTATTATTTGTTGAAGCAGTGGGGTGTCTCTGCTTTTGCCTCGTAGTTGCCGGCGTCGCCCTTGTCTTGCCGGTATGCATGGTCACTTTGGACCCTTTACCTGTTACAATTATCCAGCTGAAAGTTGGTTAGCTCGTAGCGATAGACCGGAGGCCTGTTTGTGGCGCCCAAGACTGGTGAGGAGCGGGAGACCACACAGCATAGAGGAAGTCGCACCACGGACCTAGCCGGGCTGCTTTCGCTCACCACCGGCTCTACCCTAAGAAAGTGTGCTACGCACCTACTACGCCCCTTGGCCGAAGGTAGCATGATATGGATAACAAAGAGCAGAAGGCAATAGGCAGCTCCAAAGCAGCTTGAGGCGAACCCTACATGTCACAAGTCTGAGAGGTGTGCTGCCGAAAGAGTGAGAGTACAGTGGTACGGCCACCCTTGGCTAGCAGGCTAGTGGTGTACTATTGAGCAGAACCAGACACGAGCAGCAAGCAGGCATTCCAGGACACCAGGATACACCACTAAATGGGCACAACTCCCAGGGACTCTTGGCTTCTGGGATTAGTTGGAGCTCAGTTTGGGCTCAAATTTAGCTCAGGCTGGGTAGGAGGGGAACCCCGTGTGAAGTCACGTGGCAAGAAGTGCGGTTTGCGGGCCCGCCATAGGAGCAAACCACACTGGCCTAACGCCGGCTGCTTCTGCACCTTGCGGAGAAGACTGCAGCCCTAGGAGATTACCTGCACCCCATCGCTGCCCACTTGCGCCAGTGGCTGCTTGCCCCAGTTGCGCCAAAAGCGCTGGTCCATGTGGTTCATGCCGCTATGTGCAGCATGCCAGGCTCAGGCTCTACTCTGGCCCCGCTCGGCACTGCTGACTGGAAGCTCAAGGGGCTGCACCCTGGAGTGACTGGGGATCAAGGATAGGGCCAAGACTTGAGGCTGCAACCCAGGAATCCAGGGGGCCAAGAGCCACAGGCCAGGAGAGCCGGGAACCAGGAGCTGGGGGCACTGCAGGTGTGGCCAGCCTCGCTGGAGCTGTGGCGTGTGATGTCAGCGTGTTTCAGCGTATCGCGTCATATCCCCTTCTGTGACTGCTTGCAGAATTAGCAGTGAATAACACTGTAAGGAAACCAACATACAATGTTTTATTTTCACTCTAATTCATTACTTCAAACAGGATGTCTAAACTACATGTAATATATAATTAGTTATAAAATAGTGACATTAGTAGAGCACATATGTAATAACATTTCAAAGAACACTGTGCACGTCTATGTAATCAAGAATAAATAATTGCCAATTAATTAAGGGCGTTTGACTTCCACATCAAGCTTACCAAGGATGAATGTTATGTAGTGTTTTCCTTCCTGTGCTAGAAATACCTTTGTCCTGCCTGCAGTGTGTCTTTGCTTTAAACTTGTCGGTCTCTCAGCCTGTACCACCTCTATGACAACAATCCACACGTTCAAATATAGACTAGTAGAAAGCATAAAACTGTCCGAGAAAAATCGTTTGAAAATGGTAGACCGAATTCCTTAGAGTTGTCTCAAAGCGTAGTGCAGGAAAATGAAGGGCAATCTAATTGCAAAATGAAAAATAAAGGAGCAGATGCAAAGTTTGAAGATGTTCTAAATGGAGCACTATGTATGCCTCTCTCCCTGTATTGCCCACTCTTATTCTACATACCACCTACTTGGACTTGGAGTTTTCTGAAATACCACTAACATAGTCCAAAACCTGGTGTATGTTCAGATTTGGTATTGTGTGCTGAAAATATTTTAAAACTATTCTACATATGGAGGTTTATGTAAGGAACTCCCACCAAGCATAGAATTAATTGCGGCCACTCTTGAAGGGTGATATTAAAAGAAGGGGTTTTCATGACCTTCCAAAGTTGGCATACATTTTTGCAGGTAATTAGAATATTTTAATAAATTAGAAATAGCAAAAAGATTTGTAATTTTGAGTTTGTTGCTGTCATGACTAAGGGGCCCATTACGATGGCGGGCGGAAGCACTACCGCCGTGCTGGCGGATGCAAAAACCACCAGTTACCGCCGGCACGCAGCAGTCCACACGCCCGCCCAATTACGATGCGAAAAGCAGGCCAAACACCGCCGGCAAGCCAGCAACACCGTCCGCCATCAAAGTGCGCCCGCACACGTAGCGGCGCAGCACAACTGACACACACCGTCCGACGAAACACGTCCCGCCCGGCGCATAAATTACGATGCCGCAAACAAACGGCTCCCACGGCAAAGAGACACCGCACGTGAAAGAGAGGCGGAAACACGGACGCAGAGCACGGACAACGAAGAAGCGGCACCCCGGGCATGAATCCAGCACTGCAGGCCCTTCCCATGCTTCTGCTGATGCACCACCAAGGACGCAACGTACCGCGGAGACGCAGGTAGGCACACACACAACAAGTGCACGCAAACAGCGCACACAGTGCAAGGGCGGAAAAAGCGGACAACCCCCACCAGCGCGTGCACACTACACATCCACCATTGCATCCACATATGACACACAGGCCAAATCCTAACATCGCGGAACACATGTGTACACACCACCTGGGACTAGGAACCAACCACCCCGTCACGGCCCCAAAGCGCCGATGACGCCGCCACACATGCGCACAACGCAGAGGCCAACCGCAGCGCCATGCATGCGTCGCACACAGACACAGGGACACAACCAAGCAGCACACACATCAGCCCCACCCCGAACGCACATGACACGTGACAGGCCTGCCACAGACATGTCCCCAACGCCCAATTCACGGACAACACCCAACGCCACACAACCGACGCACACATGTCAGTGAAGTCACGCAACAGCAGGACACACCCCAGTGTAACAAACATGGCGAAGCACACAGCGGCGGCAACACCAACTAGGAGAAGCAGGGCCCTTCGGGAAGAGGAACGCCAGTACCACACTGAAAAACCCATACCACCCTGCACATATGAACAAGACACATGAAACGGAACACCAAAGAGCCCGGTGACCGACAACAGGTGGCCCAAGAATTACATCCACACACAAGGCCCAACGCAGAGCGGAAAGGCAGGCTGCCGCCCACACAAGGGAGAGCAGACAGCACTGAATGACCTTCCATTCCAACACCGAAACCACAGCCCTACGACAGAAGCCGGTGAATACAGCCATTGTCCAAGAATAGACCAACACAGGCATGCCGAGGAGACCGACCACACGGCAGATAGCGCATATCACAGAAGCACACAACGGACGGGGAAGAAAGAAGAAAACACTCCCCCATGTCGGCCACATGCAAGTTAATTGGAAGGAGTCACACAGCACTGACCTTGAACTGTCTGAGAAGCATGTGGGAAGAGGGCCCGTATCCTCCAAACAAGCCAACAGAACACAAGTCCTGTCTCCCCACGACTACACAGAGCTCACAGCAACCCCGGAGTGTGCACATTGCAGACTGCACACACAGCCGGAGCACGCCACCACAACGCACCGCTGCGAAATGGCAACCGCAACACACCTACCCAACTACGCCGAAGAGCTCAAGCTGTACCAAACCAGCACGATACATACATTGGGATGCGATCTCCTGTCCCTGCTGAACGTAAGTTACCGACTGACTTACCGCATCACATTGTTCAGCTGCGTCATGCCCGTCTTCTACTGTCGGAGGTGTCCCTACCAGCATCCCGTCGAGATATGCCTCTCCAACCCGGCATGTCTGAAGGTGGACCTGCTACCACTACTCCTCCCTCTGGACGCACACGACAGGGCCTGCTCTGCCTATGGGGGCATGGCGTATGTGGCCAACATCGCACGCGCACTGAAATGGAACCACTGTGCCTCCACACGACGGATCATCGAGAACAGCTACATCGAATGTCACCCAGCATGCCCCATCATGGTCCTCCAAGGGACAACCTACGAACAACACCTTGACAGCCACCATCCGCTTCATTGGCTGGCAAACATGTACACCACCAATGACATGGAAGCCCTGCTGGACGGCATCGCATACCTGACAACCTGTAAATACGTCGGACCACAACGCAGGTTCCCCGAGTGACCTATGAAGTCCAACCCCGCACCCATGCTCAGCTTCCGCACGGACTGGCCAGTCACCACCACAACAGCCATACCAAACGACCGGCAACTGTAACCACACCATCAACGACATCGCCATGACATCGGATATGACCGGGACATGCACACTGTTCCCCATCACATCCAGGAACACCGCATGCATCGTGGGAGGCAGTGGCATGGGCTCTGTGCATCGCACCCACATGGACGGAACTGCACGAACAACCAGGACACGACATGGATCCAGCGCACATGGACACACACACCGCTCAGTGGACATGAATAGGTCGCCTGGAGTCTGTGGGTGCTGCACCCCTCCCACCCCCGCCCCGGGAATCCCATACCAGGACCTTTGCATGGACGACAAGTGCATACAACAACAACACGACTCCAGTGACTGTGACATGTCCAGTAACCACCACAGTGCAACAACAAGTGGCACGCCGCTGCATGCACGCAAGCACATGCCCTGATGTCATCTCACATGCACGCGTGCATGAGGAACAACCGCAGCAAACCTGTCACATGGAACTGAGATGGACTGTGCCCATGATGCCGAGCGGTCTGGTAGGCTACATGTATACCGTCTGTGTCAAAGTCCGCAGCTCCGCAGCTATACGTAAATGTACATTAGCACAGCCTTGGCCAAGCAGATGTAACCCCACACCCTATCCCATTTGTAATCATGCTCAGTATATCCTCAATATGTATTCCGCTGCCAGTAGTGTCCACTATACTGCATCACAGAGGACAGAAGACTCAATATAATGTTTGAAACCAGAACTGTCTCCGCTGACTCATTTCACAAGTACGAATGAGAGAGGATGAGAGTATGTGAAGTACACGGCAGTCGTGACATGACCATGTAGTCCACTGGTATTGGATGTCAACGCAAATGAGTAGCACTACTGTGGAAGACACACATGTGTCGTGTGAAGTCGTATGGACGCAGTGCTCAGGTGGGTGGGTGCGACGGGTAGATGCGCACATGCCAAGTTGGAGCACGCCAGTGTTGGGAGGGCTCATGAACAGTACACCACCGCTTCCCTGGGCATTGTGAGAGGACACCTGTCGGGGGAGTGAACACGTGTGTGCACAGCAGCCGGGCACACGTACAAAGCGGTACCAGGCGCACCTCAGCCCACCCTCTGTGGACGAGCTGGATCCTGTTGTGCGCCCGCCATGCCCCTTGACAAGGCACACACAGCCCCAGTCGACCAGGTGTAACCCCAACATAGTCAATCCGCACAGGCGATACAGGGCACGGGATGGCAGTGGAGCATGGTGTGTGAGAGGTCTCCTCGCGCTCCTCCTGGTCATATCACGCAGGCAATAGAACCTCAACGTCCAGCATGGCAAAAAGTCAAATGGAAGTGTAGGGGGACGCACCACAGCACGAGCAGCACTGACGTCACGGGAGGTGGCTCGCACCATCCCATCCATTGCCCATCATACCAACCACGCCACATGCCATTGCGACTAAGTGCAAGCGCGTGCGCCACCACCCCCGAGCCCTCCCCAGAGAGGCCAAAGAGTGAATGTGTGGGCCATCAGCCACAGACGGACGCGGCATGGCCGCAAGGGCAGCCACAGCCACTGGGTGTCGCAGGTGGCGGATCCGGAAGGCGAAGACTGTGATGCATAGTCCATGCAGGCCGGGTCTCCATTTGGGGCACCACGCAGGTGGACGGCGTCCCGCCACACATCATACCCTGAGACAGCCCACTCGTGCAACTGGACCCACACATACACTCCTTGCCCTCTCTGGTGCAAGCTTGGGGCTGCCTGTGCAAGCGCTAGCCTCGCAGGTGAGCATGCATATTGGGGGGCGAGGGGAGGACATGAGGGCTGGGGCGAAGATGACTGTATCACTGTCAGTTAGTACAAGGGATGACCCAGATGTGGAAAGGAAGAGAAGTGTCCCGTGTGTACTGCAACTAGTCGCCAATCCAACTACCCCCCCATGTCCGGAATGTAAGCCCGCACCTAGGCCCGCCCATCCGCCACATCGAACATACCACCAGCACGACAACCTTCCCATTCGAAACACTGACTGGGGGTGGCGACCAGTGAACAATCATGTGTAGCCTACCCACGCGTACATGTGGGCCCTCCATGATCCATGTCACCTGCGGCAAAGACATGACATGCGCAATGAGGGAAGTGAGGAGAGCTGTCCGCCCCACGCGCAGAAGGTGCATCAGCTCCACAGACCCAGCAGCGAGTCCAGCAGGGGTCACATGTGCAGGGGCAGCTGTGCCTGGTGTGAAGGCACATGCATATAGACAGCACATCGACCAATGTGTAGTCTGCCCACATCCACAGTCCATCATCATGCGGACATAGGAATTGAACACAGGGCAACACATCTTAGCTGGTGCACCCACCGTGACCAACAATGCGCAATCATCGACGTACCCGCCCTGTGCATGGCCCCCCCCAACGGAGGCACATCCAGTGCCACCATCCCACACACACAAGCCTTCCACGGAACATGCTGTGTCCAATGGTCAGTACAGAGTCAGCGCCCATCTGGTGGATCCTGAACAGGAGACACATGCACACACATGCCAGCTCCCACTATGTACGACTGCCACCTGGCACGTGCAATGTAACCTCTCACCTGTGACGTGTGACTGCAAGCACACAGCCGTCTTGGCATGGGGCTGTCAATGTGGACACCAGTCAATGTTTCGGGAGCTGTGATCCGTACAGTGCTGTACATAGGGTGCAGTGCTGACACCTACTACTGTCTCATATCCCCTCGTGCCACAGGTCCCACTTGTATTGGCCGCTCAGCCCGTGCCCACATCGTCGTCGTCGTGTGCCATACTCATCCAGCCTCGGAAGCAGTACCATGCTCAGCAGACACTCATGTTGCCGTGGCGTTGCCGCTTGACGAATATGCAGTCAGTCCCCATCAGCACGCCCCGCAAGTCATTGGGGCCTAGATCCCCATGTGCATGCACATGGCAGTGGTATGTCTCACTTGCCATTGCCATTGTTGGGAGACCTGTGTAAGTGTATTGTGGCCGTGCCGTCCCAGCTTGACAGCTGGGCTGTGGCTCATGTGCTTGCTCAGTCATGTCAGTGATGTGTATGCGAAATTGCTATGTGCCGTGTTGCTTTGACATGTGTCCTCTGCCATTTAACCCAGGCGGAGACCGAACATTGACCGCCCATACCAATTGCTGGCGGACATGGACGATACAGAGGTAATCAGGAAGTTTCGGCTGGACAGGCCAACTCTGCATCGACTGTGTGCCATGTTAGAGCCCCATCTCCGTCCCCGCAGGGTGTATCCGACTGCTGTCACCCCCACGGCTAAGGTGATGGCCGCCATGCATTTCTTCGCCACTGGGTCATTCCAGCACACAGTGGGCAGTGGAGGAGGGATGTCCCAGCCCATGTTCAGCAAGGTGCTGAGGGATGTACTGGCAGCCATGATGCTGTACCGGAACAGGTACATCAGATTCCCCAGGGCTCGTGAATTGGCGGCAGTGAAGGGTGCATTCTATGCCCTTGGCAGAATCCCACACGTCGTGGGAGCCATTGACTGCACTCATGTTGGCCTTGTTCCACCACAGGCCACTGAGCACCTGTACCGCAACAGGAAGCACACGCACTCCCTGAATGTGCAAGTGGTGTGCCTTGCGGACATGGTGATCACCCACGTGTGTGCAAAGTTTCCAGGCTCGGCCCATGACGCACACATAATGCGCAACAGCATCTTGCCACGACTGATGGCCAATCTGCAACAGGATCGTGGCTGTATTGTCGGTGAGTATGTGGAGTGGTGTAGCGTGCTGGTTGTGCGATGCTGTCCCCTGTCCAGTTGGAATAGCAACGGTTCTCTGTGTCCCTCACACCCAGGTGACTCTGCGTATCCGAATGGGGCATGGCTGCTCAGTCCATTGAGGAATCCTCGCACCCCAGCAGACGATCGATACAATGAGGCACATGGGAGGACCAGACGTGTGGTCGAGCGTACCTTTGGCCTCCTCAAGTCCAGGTTCAGGTGCCTGGACCGCACCGGGGTGCACTGGCGTACTCCCCACAGAAGGTGTGCCAGATAGTGGTGGCGTGCTGCATGCTGCACAATCTGGCCATTCGGAAGCAGATCCCCCTCATTGTGGATGACGGAGATCAACCAGGGCCCCAGCCCGCAGACCAGGACAGCTCGAGTGAGGTGGACAGCGGAGAGGAGGAAGCTGGGAATGTGCGCCAGCAGCTCATCGCCCGCTACTTCACTTGACGGTGAGTGTCCATGTACGACGGATGATGTGTCTGTATCTATGCAGGTGTGTGTGTGCTGTGTCAGGGTGGCCGTATGTTCACTGCGTGCAGTGTGTCAACGCTCCATGGCCAGGGTAGTATGCCACTGTTGGTGGCTGTGGCATTGTGCCCTATTGCTCTGTGCGATGTGTGTACATTGCTTGTAGTTGTTGACATGTACTGTGTGATGGGTGTGTGACACACTCATTGAATGTGCTCCTGTTCTGTCTCCCACCCCTAGGTCCCTACAGGCCCTCCGGATTCCATTTCCATGCCACGCATCAGGTGCCTTTCCGCCCAAGGTGGCCGTTGTATTCCGTACAATAAAGACACAGGGCACAAACAGCAGTTAGTGAAAAAGGTGCATTTATTACAAACTGTGACATGTGATTGTGTGTAAGGTGATGACAAAAGTGGTGCGTGCAGTGACAATGAGCTGTCGGTCATGGCTGCGTGATGATCAGGGTGTACCCACTGGTTCTATGTCCATAGTCCAACACACACATGCCATCCAGATGGCTGTGTGGAGTGGGATCGTAGAGCAAGTCAATGCAGTGGCTGGTCAAGGAAGGCTGGCGGAAGGCTGGCTGGCTGCCTCACTTGCGACTGGAGCGTGCGAAGTCCTCCCGGGAGATCTGTTTCCTCTTCGGACGGCCCCTTCCACGTTTGGGAGGGGGTGTGTGGTGGCGACCTGCTGGTGGTGGGTGAGGTGTGCTCACTGGCTGTGGACGCAGGGGAAGTGGACACTGCTGCCCGAGCCTGCGCCCTAGCAGGTGGTGGCGGAGGTGGTGTTGCTGGCCTTGCCTGTGACCCCACCGCCACCACCAGCTGGCCCATGAGGTCCACGAGTTGGTCCATACGGGACACGAATTGGCCCATATGGGCGTCCATGGACCTCAGCACCCCCAGCACCTCCCGCGTGTCAGTAGCAGACCTGGCCCATTGTCCTTGGGCCTCTTCATAGGCCCCAAGGACTCTGTCCATTTGAGGCAGGGCATGGCTCCCAGGGGAGGCTGGCGTTTCCCTGACCCTGCTCCTCCTACCAGTCCTGCTGCCACCGGCCTGCCCACTAGCCACATTGCTCACCACGGTCCTCGCTGTGGCTCCCAGGGTGGATCCAGTCGGCCGGGCCACCACCTGCGCTGGGGCTGGTGCCAGCGAAGACGTGGTGGTGGTGGAGGCGGTGGTGGTCGGTGCGGCGATGGTGGCGGTTGCGGCAGTGGTAGTGGCCGCAATGACCGTGGGTGTGGCCGCAACGACAGTGGCAGCAGGGGACTGGGACTGTTCAGCATCCCTGGATGATGGGTTGGTGGGTAGGAGGGGTCCTGGGGAGCGGCTGGGCCCTGCCACGCCAGATGGGCCAGCTTGGTGGTCCGTGTCCGAAGAGGTGGACAGATCCTCCAGATCCGTGTGTCCTCGTTGGGGGCTTGTAGGCTGGCTGTGCTGGCTGCTGTCTCCATCCCCAGCGTCCAGCAGTTCGTCACCTGTGGAGAGAATGAGATTTGTTATTGTGTTGCACCTGGCGAAGTATGTATTAGTCGTCTGACATTGGCAGTTCGTGCAATCTCGTACATGGGTTTCCCGGAGGCGAGTGTGTGGCTGTGGCATCTGTAGGTGTGTGTGCTAGGCAATGTGACTGTGTGCTGTGCACATGTGGCATGGGACGGATTGGCCATGCCGATGGGTGTGTTGCTTTGCCCCTACTCATTGTGACTCTGGTGTATGCGGGCTCCTGGCCCATCCTGGGTCTGGTTTGTACTTTGCTTTTGGAGTTCAAATGGAACGCTTAGGAACGCATATGGCAACATGGGGGCCATGCCCCAGATTCGCATTTGGGATGGAATATGCTTTTGGGGTTCAAATGGAACGCTTAGGAACGCATATGGCAACATGGGGGCCATGCCCCAGATTCGCATTTGGGATGGAATATGCTTTTGGGGTTCAAATGGAACGCTTAGGAACGCATATGGCAACATGGGGGCTATGCCCCAGATTCGCATTTGGGAGGGTATATGCTTTTGGGGTACATGCTGTGAGCCATGGGTGCCGAACGTGACATGTGTTGTGGCAGCATGACAGTGCATGGTCTGAGGTGTGTGCATGCCTGACATGCCCTGCATATTTGCTGTCTGTTGTGGTTACTGGACATGGCATTGGACGCATCGTTATGAGTGAGTGATAGTTGTGTGCCAGCCAACGTATTGCAGTTGTCCCATCTCCTTGGTGTGCGTGCTGCCCTGTGCCATGTGCATCACTGCAGTGCTCGGGGGTGTGGCCCATGTTGTGTGTTGTTGCTCACAGTGTGTCGTGCGCTTAATTGACTTCTGGCACATGGTTGGTCATGGGCATGTGTCTTAGCGTGACTGCTGTATGTGTGGCAGCTGTGCGGATGACATGCCTTTCATGAGACTGGGGCTGACGGATGGGATGGATGGTATGTTGTATGTGCATGGTGTGTCTGTGTGTTTGATGGGTTCAGTGGTGTTCGTGTGCATTTCTGTTGTTCCGCTCTGTTGCGTCTAGTGTTGTTTGTCTTACATAGGCGTAGTTGTGGGGTGTGTGGTTGACAGGCAGTAGGGGCTACATGGACAGGACTTCAATGGTGTTTCGGTTGTGTGTGATGAGTTGCACAGTGGCTGCCGTGTGGGACTATATTCAGTGTGGCTTGTGCATGCAGACGTGGCTCCTTGGGTGTTGCTATGTCTGTGATGGGTCATGTGGGGTGTGAGTCTGCTGTTCATGTCCGTGTGCACATTGTTCACTTGTTCGTGACGGTGGGCGGTGCTGCGTGTTCGTGTGCTACGTGACATGTCCCATGTGTTGGTGGTGTTATGGTCCTCATGCCTCCAGTAATCCAGCCCTGTCCAGTTTCCCACCTGCAAGTTGTTCGTGCGTGCACTGTACTGGATGCCACATGGCTCTTAGCGGGGGGTGCTCCATGTTGCAGGTCTGTGGGGGTGGGGGTGTAGTGGGTCGTGGGGTGGCTGTACACCCACTGACACCGATTGCTGTGGACCGTGATGTCTGCCTTTCGGCTGTCGTTGTGCACTGCGGTGGCTGACACGTGGGTGTGGGGTGTGGGGATGCTCCTCCTTGCTGTGCTGTGGGAGTGGGGGCCTGGTGGGTGTTGTACTTCAGCTGTCCCCCTCCGACCCACTGCACTTTGTGTTCCTGCCACTTACCTGTTACTTGTCAGTTGGTGCAGCTGTGCCTGACACATGGGTGTGGGGAGTGCTCCACCTTGCTGGTCTGTGGGAGTGGGGGCCTGGTGGGTGTTGTACTTCAGCTGTCCCCCTCCGACCCACTGCACTTTGTGTTCCTGCCACTTACCTGTTACTTGTCAGTTGGTGCAGCTGTGGCGGACACATGGGTGTGGCGGGTGCTCGTTGTGGCGCTTCTGGCATATTTGTGGACCTGTTGGTGGTTACGTGGCTGGCTTAGTGTACACATGTCCCCACGCATCTTACAGTTGTTTGGTTTGGCCTGTGTGTGGTAGTGTCTGTTGCATGTGCGTGTGATGTGTTGTGTATTGTGTGCTGGACATGGGGGTGTTTGTCCCTGGGAGCTGTGGCATGGTGGTTGCGCATGTGTGTACATAGCGGTGTGCTGGTATACATTAGTTTGTACTTACCAGCCTCCACTCCCCTGCTAATCCGGCGAGGATCTCCGGATGGATTACGACTCGCACCTTCTCCTCCCACGCTTTGAAGGTCTTAAAGAGCGCGGGATTCCCTCCGCCAGTGACGGCAGCCAGCTCTCTGTTTTTGCCCTCCTTCTTCTTGACCAGGCTCTTTACGTCATTCCAACGTTTGTTTATCTCGGTTCTGTTCCTGGGCAGGGTCCCGACTGCATTGACCTGGTCTACGATCCGGGTCCACATTCTGTTTCTGGTGGCTAGTGGTGTGTGCTGGACCATGTTCCCATAGATTTGTGGGTACACCTTGATGATCTCGTCGACCATGACCGTCAGCTCCATGGGCGTGAACTTGGGCATCCTTTGTGGTGCCATGGTGTTTGTGGTGCTGGTGCGGTGTGTGTTGTGTAATGTGCAGGGGGTTTGTGGTGCCGGTGTTTGGTGGTGGTGGTGGTGGTGGTGGTTGTGATGTGTGCGTTTCTGTGGTGTGCTGCTGTCCTTGCTGTGTCACTGTGTCCTCTCCTCTCCTCTCTGGTTTGCAATGTAGCAAGGGGTTGTGGTCTGTGGGAGTGCTGCTTTTGTACTCACCTATGTGGGTGTGTCCTCATGGTCTGTTGTTTTCAGGTGTGTTGTGTCTGGGGTTCTGGCCTTTGTATTTTTTGTTTGTCCGGGGGGTGTTTTCGGGATGTGTACTGTGCTTGTGTATTTGTGCGTGCCTTGCTGTGTGGACTTGTTGGCCATGTTGTGTGCTATTGGTTTTGTGTGCGGATGGTTTCTGTGCAGGTACGTGGGCGCCATGGCTTCTGCCGTGTCGATTCTCATCGGCGTTGTTTGCGCTGGCGGGCGGTATTTTTGTTGTTTTTCCGCGCTCATGGCGGTGCGATCGTAATTTCACGTGCGGTGTGTCGGCCGTGAGGGCGGGCGGTTTTGTGTTGTCGTGCGTGTTTCCGTCCGTGGCGGGCGGTTTGACTCCGACTCGGACGATGGCGGGCGGTATTTTGTATGATTTTTCCGCCGATGGCGGTTTTCAGTTTGTGTACTCATAATGGCGTGGTCGGTGTTCAGGCGGTGTGTGCGGGCGGATTTTTGCCGCTTCCATGCCTGGCGGATTTTTTTACGCCGGGTATCGTAATGGGCCCCTAAGCTACTTGGACATCTCCACTATCTCCAGAGCCAAAGATAAAGCGAACTCTATAAAGGGACTAGCCAGTTCTTCCTAGAAAGTTCGTATCAAAAGGCACTGATTTTAAAAATGATATACACTTGGCTATTTTAATATATTATGATACTTAGGGGGCCAATTGACAAAGGCATTTACAATTATGTGAAGAAGTACTACATTAGTACTATTTTACGTACTCATAAATAAATTTGTTAATCGACCCTGAAAAGTACAACCCTCTGTTAGCAAAGAGTCCACAGTCTTTTCTGTATGAATTGAATTTGGATATTCTCCGACTATTCCCATTTTAAATGTTTTGTGGCAAAATAAAGAATGGCATTGATGAGTACCTGAAATAGGTGTACTACTTCACGTTTTATAAGGCCTTTGTGAATCATCCCTTAATTTGTTCTGATTCTGTGGAGCTCTGGATATATTAGACATTTTTCATGACCCTTGGATACCCTTTTAGTGCCCTGTAAATGCTCTGACTATGACTAGATAAACCTTTCCTTAGTGGACAGCTTATTGCCTAATAATGATATTCTGTAAGGCAAATTAGCGCATGAGACAGTAATTATGTCCGACTGAATTTTAAATGAAAATGTTTATGGGAAGAAAGATATAGAGATTGAAAAGATTTCAAATGTTTTGGTCTTTAAATCATAAATGACTTTAAAGATTAGACCTAACGTGTCAGAATACCCTAAAGCGCAATCTCCTGCATGCAAAACAAGCTCTAAGTGTTATTTTGCTAATGTAAATTGCAGCTGCTTGGACTAAGGGGACAATGCTTTCAGTAGTCAGTCAAAATCCATGAGATTAAACTCTCCATCGAGAATCTATATCACGTGGAAAACGTTGTACCAAACAAGAATTTGGAAAGTTCCGCTTAATGAGATATTTGTTTTGTACATGCAACACTTTCACGTTGCAGACCACCTCATCAAGACATATGCTATCTAGCCACTTAATTTCTAGGAAATAATACCCATCAGTATTACAAAGATCCTATTTAGAGAACTAAAATAAGCAGATCAAAGAGAGGGCTACTGGAAAACTATGCATGAAATTATGTATATCTCTGAAATGCCTGGAAGGGATGTGAGCACATTACAAGGAGCGATGTTAAATCTTGCTGTCTGACCAAGTGCTCAGGAGATAAAGCGTGTATTCAATGCTGCTCATCAAGAACACCAGCATGGTGTTGCAATTTTCATGCTAAATTGGTACTACTTCCTGGAACTTCAGTCAGAAGATTTTGCCATGATCAAACAGCACAATCCATGAAGGTTATGAAGATTGATAAACTTTGAAGAACACTGAAGCGAGAAGAACCGAGAAGTGTGTGGGGGTGTGCCATGAGGCACAGGCCTGGTGCCAATGGTTTAAAGTAGGAACACTTGTACACTACTACTGGTACAACTCTTAGTCTCCTGTGATCAAACAGGCTTTTCCATCTATAAAAATGCTTACAATATTTCTGTAATCCTGAATTCTGTCGTTCTTAACAAGTGCTGCAAAATATATTTAGCCATGTTGCATTTTGTTATTTGTGCTCCAAAACATGGTAACATACCATCTTGAAAACAGAGCACAATATGCCAAGTCTTAATTTAATTAGACGTATTTCTCTTGAAATAAAATGGAGTGCAGGGAAAAAGGAGACTAATGAACAACTGCAGATTAATGGCCTAAGCCTGACTGTCCAGTAGACTCCCTCCCCCACTTTCAGATATCTGCCTGTTCACAATTCTCAATATGGTGCAAATCAACCATTTTAGTTTTTTTTATCCACAGGAAAAATATGTTTCCTCGTGGGGAAACTGCTTTTGCTGGCCCGTGCATATCTGAGGGCTTTGGAGGAGTTTTCACCCTACATTCACTCTTACCCAAAACATTTTTAGGGGAGTTTGAGGTATGTAGATTGAGTGTGAAGATCCATTGGACAAATGCATGTATACCTACAATGTTAGGAGATTCTGGATGCTACCTCATTTTCCGCGGTCACCTTCTTATAGATTTAGGTGTACACACTTGTGAGTACTATGAATCCCCAAAAATCTGTAAATTCACTCTACTCAAAGGGCTTGATTACAAGTGGTTCGGTTAATTCCGACCCATTCGTAAATCCCTGTTTACGCACGAGTTGGAATTACTAGTTTTCTTTTATTTAATGCATCCGATATTTGGCCAATATTTTGGTGGCAATATTTTGACATGTAGAAATTTAATCCTCGATATCCCAATATAATCCACAAAGTAGCCCTGGTTTTATGACTACATTGTTGTGCATTACCAATTTTATTGTCTATTGTTTTTGCGTTCATTATGTTATATGTCGTTTTTTGTTGTTGCTATGTCTATGTATTAAGATAATATTAAATTACTCTTTAGAAAAACTCACAACCTTTGCTGGACCTTGTCATTATTATTATATATTTACTGCAATTGTGAATAAAGGTGTTGCTTTGTACTTTAACCAAGTCTCACGCCACCTTTGAGGTAAGCCATGCAGTTTATGTCTACTTAGGAGCCCAAATTTCTATTGCAGGTTGAAAATCCATTGTCCTGGTTATTAGGGAATATCACCGCTTTTATCTTTGATAGTGCTGGGAAATCCCTGCCACTCCAACATTTGAGGGGAAAGCGTCAAAGCCACGCAGTGTCTTGAACTGGATTTTTTTCATTTCTAGGCAACCAGCAGCAGTCCCCTGAGCAGTGAGTGTAACAACACATTGAAGGCCTGGCTGAAAGCAAGAACCCAAACAATGGCGAGAAGATCATGCTGTGTAAATATGTATTTTATATTTGTCCAACCCTAACCGCTTCAACTTTCATTAATATGTAATCTTTTTTTTTTTTTTTTTTTTATTGAAGTCCAGATTACAAACATTTTAAAATCCATAAATACATCCATAAAAAGATATTAAAAATACAAGATCAATAAATAGCACCAATATATACTGAAAAGTCATGAACAATGAGAAGGGGAAAAAAAAAAGACAACCATAAATCCTCAAATTAAGCCTCTAAGCAAGCATAAAGCAATATCCACTCCCAGACATCAGTGTGGCCACCCAATCTTAATCAAAATAAGTTGCCCAGATTTTTTCTAATTTCTTAAGCCCTTCAACTCGTAAAGCATAAGTTCGTTCACTCTTTTTTACTGATTTCATCTTTCGAGCCCATTCATAGGCAGAGGGAATGAGATCTGTGCGCCATTTTTGCAACAAAAGTGATCTGGCTACCGCCATTGCAATGTATAAAAATGTAACAAACTTGTCAGGCAGGAGAAGGTTTGGATCAAAACCTAAAATTATTAAACGATTATTCAATCCTAACACAATACTACATTCACATTCCAAATAACAAAAATGTCTTTCCAAAACCTCTGATTAATATGTAATCTTGAGTGAATTTGCAACTTATATATTTGTAACTCAAACCACTAGTATCTGTAGTAGACTTATGTACTTACTACCATTCTTATGTGAATTTAGAGTTTATCTGTTTGTCACCTTTCCTTGAGTTAATTTTCAACTTGTATAAATGAAACTCTAACCACTAGTATCTGTAGTAGACTTTTGTACTTACTACCATTCTTATGTTAATGTTAATGTTAGATGATTTGTAGAGCACATGGCTGCCCCCACGATGGGGCGTCCCAGCGCTGGTTCCAGAGACAGATTGCGGCGGGGAAGAGGGAACTGAGATTAGGCCTAGAACAGCCAGATCTTCAATGCCTTTCTAAAGGCTGCGTGATTCTGAATGTTCCTGATGGTCACCGGGAGGGTGTTCCAAAGGGCCAACGCCATCGCCTGGAATGAGCGCCCTCCAGCTCTTGCTCTTCTGACTCGAGGAACGCATGCCAGGTGAAGGTCTGCCGAGCGCAACTCACGGTGTGGGGCATATGGAGATAGTAAGTTGGACAAAATAGGGGGCGCTTGGAAGGTAAGGATTTTGTGAGCAATGCACAGTCTTGAAGTGGATTCTCCTGTCCACAGGGAGCCAGTGTAATTTGAGAATGAATTTAGACACAGAACAGAATTTAGGGAGTGCAAAAAGAGTTTGTGCTGCAGCATTTTGGACCCTCTGTAGTTGTTGGATTGCAGATTTATTAGCGCCCAGATACAGAGAATTGCAATAATCCAGTCTAGAAAGAACAGTAGACTGGATAATGATCTGGCGTGTTTGTGGGTCGAAGAACCCTAACAGAGGCTTAAGTCCTCGTAGAAGCCCAAAGCAGACACCTGCCACTTCTTTAGTCTTGTCATCATAGGACAATGCACTGTCAACCCAGACACCCAAATGTTTTACAGCCTCCTTGGGCAGGGGAGCTAAACCAAGTGCGTCGGTCCACCGTTGCTTGCCCCATATGTGAGTATCTCTTCCTAGAAGTAAAATTTCAGATTTTATGGCATTGAGCTGCAGACAGTTAGCCGACATCCAGTCTGCAATGGCCAACATATCATTGTGAAATTTGATCAGATTCTGGTTCGAGTTGTTGGAGAAGGAGATCACAAGCTGAGTGTCTTCACCATAAGATACTAATGACAGCCCTCTGTCTTTCGCTAACACCGCAAGGGGTTGTATGTAAATATTAAAACGTGTGGGGCTCAGCGTCAATCCTAGAGGTACTCCGCAATGAACGGCGTACTCCTGAGAGCAGTACGGGGAGCGATAACCTGAAAAGATCTGCCAACAAGAAATTACATGAACCAGGCTAGTGCAGCACCTCCGATACCTATCTCCTGTAAGTGCCACAGCAGGATCTCGTGAGATACTGTGTCAAACGCAGCGCTTAGGTAGAGTAGGATCAGGGCTGAGGTGTTTCCCTCATCTAGGGAGCCTCGCAAATGTTCAGTAACCACCAACAGGGTGGATTCGGTGCTGTGATTAGATCTAAAACCATTCTGGGAAGAGTCCAGAATTTCGTTGGCCTCCACGTATTTGGTCAGAATGGAATTTACATAAGATTCAGTAGCTTTAGCCAGGAAAGAGACCAGAGAAATGGGGCGGTAATTTTCAGGCTTAGATATATCCAAAGAAGGAGGGATGACTTTGGCATGTTTCCATGGGGCAAGTACCGTTGCCGTTGAAAAAGACAGGTTAATCAGCTCACAGCAAACCGGTAAAAGGTGTTTCTGAAATCTCTGAAACTGGTCCGGTTTGAGTGGGTCGGCTGGAGAGCCTGATTTGATTTTGCTGCTGAGCGTGCGCGAATTTAGAGTTTTTCTGTTTGTATCTTTTATGTAACTCATGTACTCTGAAGTCCTTATGTAATGTAACTGGTCCTTTTGTAAAGCTCTTCGGGTAAAGTTTATGCTATATAAAATCACATTAAATAAATAAATAAAGTCAAGTGCTTTGAGAGTGTGTGAGATGAAGTCAAATCGTCTTAGTTTAAAGATGTAATGAGTTCTCCTGAGAAGCTATTTTGTGAATTTTTGCCAAGTTTGCAAGGTATCCCTTCCCTGGAACGCCCACTCCCTGAAGTCATGCTTCTCAGTATTACACCGTACGGGTGTAAATTTATTAATGTTAATGCATGTGTTATTAATACAGAACGTGAAATAACATTTGTTATGTAAGACATTTCCTTATGTAAGTTCAACTTAGGTGTGCGAATGTCTTTCTGGATCATGGCCAATGTGGGCAAGTCCAGGAAAGAAAGTTATATTACATGTTTTTTTGCACTAAACCATGTTTCTTTTTTATGAATAAAGATTTGATTGAAAACAGATGAAAAAGTTCGATAATGTATGTTTGTAAACTGCAGTAATATGTTAAATAGAATTACCAATGAATGACACAAAACACATTTATCTTGTTTCAAGCTTTTAAAATACTCAACACATTTTAGAAAAAAAAACAGAAGACCAAATAATTAATCACTGAAACATCTTTGAGCAATTTAGAGAAAAAGTAGATCTGCCAAGGTTAGTTAATTTTCTTTCTCGAAGGTGAATTCACCCTAAACTTTGTGATAAGGCTCCCGGTGACTAAAATGCAGGAACGCGAAGCTCGCCCGATGCGTGCCTTGCTACTTGAGTTGTTTCCAAGAAACTTTTCTGTGCTCGTTCTTCCATCAGAGGCCACAAAAGGCACGTCAAAAGCCCGCGTGCTCTGTGTTAGACATAACTCACTTTACATTTGGCGATAAACAGCCGACGAGCTGACTGAAACATGACTGACTTGAATTTATGTAATTTTTCTTACTTCTTTGAACTAGCTGCAAATCACTCCCTTCCTTCTGATCTTGACACTATGCAGGCTCAGTGGCACCACTTAATGATGGTTCTTGCCTCCCAGACACTGCATAACTGCACACATACTACATCTTGGTGTTAATTGTTTTACAGGACAAAGGGCGTGTAATTTGGATGAAAGAGCGTCCTCTGTGAAGTGGTAATTATGTATTCTGTCAGTTGTACAAAATACCACATGCTTGTAGTATTCAAGCTTCGCAGCGCCTGCTACTCGCCTCCGACGTCACATATTTCCTGGCGGGCCTCCCAAACCAAAGTCCTGCGCGTCTCTCATTGGTTGCTGGTAATCTTCAAGGGGGATGCGCAGCCTTAACAGCTGTAGCTCCATTAGAGTGTAAGGGACATGGCCCTCGAGAGTGTCTGTCCCTTGGGGGTTCACTCTTCTTGGAGACCTTATGTGAAGGAATGGGTAGTCGAAATGCTAGTCTATCTCACTCCCTACAGTCCCTCTGGGCCTGATTCACAGAACTAACTTACGTCAAAAACGTAAAGTTAGTACTTTTTGGTATTCACAGAATACACTTACTCATTTTGGTATTCACAGAAGGCATTTAGGAGTCCTAAAGTTAGGACTCCTAACTTTACTACTCCTAAACTGAGAAAAATCCTAACTTTAAGATTTTCGGTATTCACAGAAGGCATTTAAGGAGTCCTAAAGTTAGGACTACTAACTTCTGTGAATACCGAAATGAGTAAGTTCATTCTGTGAATACCAAAATGAGTAAGTGTATTCTGTGAATACCAAAAAGTACTAACTTTACGTTTTTGACGTAAGTTAGTTCTGTGAATCTGGCCCAAAATGTCTATTGCATGGGTACTCACGAACATTTTCCCATGGTCGAATAGAGCCGGGTCTGGTGGCTCAGTGGACTAATGCATCCACTGCAGGGGCCTTAGTGCCATTATTGGCAAAACACCCCACCCACACAACCACAGTGCATGCATGCTAAGTAAATAAATACACAACACAACTTTTGTTTGGGAAAATATTGCTGCAGGTTTATTCCATGCAAAAGTATGCAATATGGTGGGTTATCTTACGGGCGATCCAAGGGCAGGCAGCTGTAACCAACCTATGCTGTCCTGCCCGCCTGATTAGCCAAGCAGCACTGTGGAGAACCCAATCAGTGCTGCACCTTATGGGGTGATCGGCGTGTCCGGCGCAACAGAGTACGCCCGGATGGCGGGGTAAGCATATATATCCCCCCCATTCCTCGGGGCGCCGGAAGTGACGCGCCTAGCGCGCCGCAGGCAAGGAGGGGGGACTCCTCCCTGAGTCCCAGCATTAGAGGGGGGTGGGTTAGTGCCCAAATGGCACTAAAGGGCCGCCCTTTTAGGGTGGCTCCCGGCGTGGGCCGCGGGCAGCCGCAGTGTTCGACCTCATGGTCACAGGTTCAAATCCTGGTGGATCCACTCAGCCTTTCATCCATCTGAGGTCGATAAAATGAGTACCATTGAGATGGGTAACAATAAAACATCTGTTATTTAGCGCCCAGAGACCTTGTTGGGGTGAATGTGCGCTTTACAAATACAGATGTTCTGTGGTGTGACCAGGTGTGGGGGAGCGGTTGCTATGTTAGTCCACTAAGCCACAAGACCTGGCACAATGCCACTCGTCCATTTCACAAGGAAATGAAAACTATTTACTTTATAGATGTTCCTCTTACAGATCCATTGAAACTTTCGCACAATCCTCGTCAGTATCAGGAAACCATTCGGAGCAGCAGTGTGCTTTAGAAATGGCAAAATCAGTCTACAATACATTGCAAGCATGTGTGTTTGTATTGATCAGTTATTCCAGTGTAATTATAATTATAGAAGGCGTTGACCATTTCTAAGAACTGGGCATAACACATATCGCTATCACCCTTTTAATGGTATAATGTTTACCTATCAAGGATGGGTGGCTGAGTTGGCCATGCAGGGAATCGAACTCTAAACATTATGCAACTGATATCTTGGTGACTTTGAGGTGATTAGAGAAAAAGTATTTGTCTCAGTGAGTCTGCAATGGGCCTACCAATTGACTACACAAAAGTCGTTCATGTAAATATTGAATTAAAAAAATGATGATGATTGTCTCAAGCATTGAAAAATTACACAACACATAAATAATTATGTTTAATAGCAAAATACAAATGCATCAGTAATTAGATATGACTGACAAAATTGTTGTCCATTTTGTGGAAATCTGAAAAACTCGCTTTATTTAAGGTTTTTTTCCTATACTACCAATACATATTGCATTGCAGCCACTTCAGAGCATTTTGTTGGACAGACTCATGAATAGCGTTCGTCCTTATTTCTGCAAAAATTGCAAGGTATGGTCTGTTGGTGGGCATGGCATCGGTGTTAATTTTGATGTATCTCATCTAGATCTATTCAGAATTATTCAATGTTCTGGGAAATTGGTCAGTGGTATTAAATAGGAATGTGTAAGTTTATGTAGTTGGTAGAAACAACAATTAATGATGATCTTTGACAGTGGAAGGGTGGACATAATTGTGCCAAATTACAGTAAACAAGCAAACCGAAAGCTCAACCTCCTCCTTGTGGCTTAATAGAACTCTGAGGGTTCTCCCTCTGGCAAGTTTTTGAAACACTGGGCTAAATTGTGAATTTTTCAGTACGCTTTTTACCAGCATTTTGATAAAAAAAATGCCATTGGTTCTGAAGGGCCACTGTTAGAAATTGGGTTGTTGGTTGAATGGGGTTTGAGCCCTGATCAAGCAACAGCCACAATCCCTTGCAGGGTGAACCACAAAAAGTCACTAAATCAACCTCTGCTTAACCCTGGGTAGCTTGGCACAAAAGCAGTCAGGCTTAACTTAGAGGCAATGTGTAAAGTATTTATGCAGCACACAAACAGTAATAAAGTGAAAACACAACACAAGAAAAATCCCAAACCAATTTGGAAAAATAAACTAAAGTTTAATAAATTATTTGACACCAAAACAACAAAAATCCAATTAGTAAAACCAGAGTTATACATTTTAAAAGTGTTTAGTGAAAACTAGTGCCTAAAAGATCAAAGCACCAACTATGGCTATCTGGTCGTGCTGCCCGGGTCAAAGTCACAAGTTCAGGCTGACTGCGATGGAGCACAGGTTGGCGACAGTCACCAGATTCGTCCTGCTGAAAAGTGACCTATTCAAATACATGCCAAGAGTCCCAGTTTGTGATGGAGGGGCCATGAGGAGCAGGGAAAGCATCAAAGGCTGCCAGAGTAGCAGAAAGAACAGGCCGGGTGTCGCAGACAGGCCATGCTGGAGCTGCGCATTGGCAGTCCCCGCGAGCGGTCAATGCTGTAGCACCAAGAGGTCGCTACCAAAGCTTCATGTTGAATGGGGGCGCGGGCAACGAGGTCTTGGCACGAACAGGCCAGTTCACAGTCGTAAAGGGTTCAAGACATGAGAGGCACCACTTGGGGGTCAGAAACTCATATCAGCTGGGTCCAGGTGCTGGAAGCCTTTTATGTCCCTGAGGCTCAGATCAGGATGCCAGCACACTAGCCCTTGAAGTCACTCTGGTAGCTCTGGGTTCAAAATGAAGTTGCACGTCCAGTTCTTCTTCTCCAGGCAAGAGGGTAGCAGGGCAGAAACAGCAATTCAGCAAGGGAGAAACAGGTCAGCAGACCAGCAGAGTGGCAGTCCTTTCAGCAGCACAGCAGTCCTTATTTCTGGCAGAGTCTCCACAGGTCCACAAGTGTACTTAAGAGTTGGTGTCTGAGGTCCTCTTTTTGTGCCCTGGTGCCCTGATTCTGGAAGGTTGGGAGAAGCTTCTAGACAGTGGCTTTGAAGTGCATGGATTTTCTTGCCCCCCCGCCCTGGCTCCACGCTGGCTGAAATGACAATGTGAGGCTGTTAAGCTCTTTGTGTGAAGGCAGAGCACAGACTATTCAGTTGTGCTCAGCACTGCCAGCATCCTGCCAGCACATGGCCCTTTCAGACACACCTAACCCCTCTATTGTGTGACTGTTTGGGAGGAATTCACAAAATCTAACTGTGAGTTACACCCAGTCATGTGCCCCAGGTCAAGCTATAGGCACAAAATGGCTAAGAGCAGGAAAATGCCAACTTTCTAAAAGTGGCATTTTCAAAATTATAATAAAAAACCCACTTTACCATTAAATAGGGTATTTAACTACAATTCCAAACACACCAAACAGGACATACCTACCAGATCCCAATTGGAAATTCCAGCTTATTAAATGTAAAAAGGATTCCCCAATGTTATCCTATGGAGGGAAAGGCCTCACAGTAGTGAAAAATGAATGTAGGAGTTTTCTCTACCAGGACATGTAAAACTTAAAAGTACATGTCCAACCTTTTAATTACGCAGCCCCCTGCCCTATTTGGCACATATGGCCTACCTTAGGGGTGTCTTATATGTAACAAAAGGGGAGATTAAGGCTTGACAAGGGGGTTTTCCTGCCAAGTTGACATGGCAGTTTAACAACTGCATTCTGGCTGCAGTGGCAGGCCAGGGATAGGTTTTAAGGTGCTACTTAGGTGGGTGGCACAGTAAGTGATGCAGATTGGTATCATTAACTTTACAGGCCCTGGGAGCTTGGTATACCACTCTACAAGGGACGTGTGGATAAATTAAAAATGTCAATTGGGTATAAGCCAATTAAACTATGTTTAAGGGAGAGAGCACAAGCACTTTAGTTTTGGTTAGCAATTGTAAAGTGCACAGAGTCCTGAGGCCAACAAAAACAAATAAAAAAAAAGTGGAGGGGAAAAAGGCAAAACAGTTCGGGTTGACCCCACAGAGAGGATCAGATCCATCAGCCACCACTGAAATATAACTTTGCTCTCGTCTAGTGGCAAATCAACATGGTGTCTTTTCAGTACAATTCCTCGATTAAATATGTTAAAACTCTTAGTTGAGACAGGCGGCACAAAAAAATGCAGTTTCACATGGCCTATACTTTACATGCCGTCTTTCTTCACTTCAGCATTTGACATCCTTCAATTGGTTTATCTTTTACCTTCAAAGTAGATTCTCAACCATGAATCCTGACTGAGAATCTCATCGTAAGGGACAAGGTGGAAAGGTAGAAAAAAATCTCACAATTTTAGGCAGCAGTGTCTCAGGATGTGAGATTTTTTATTATACTTCAGTGCTATTATTGTAGTTATAAAGACTTCAAAGGTTCAGACAGCATCCAGGTGACACCAACCTTATGGGTTAGAGGCTGAGACAGTAGTAGTAATTATGACTCAAACATCAATTTGAAAGATATATTGGAAATGCAACTAAAATGCATAAAAAGGGAAATGCAACACATTTGACACCATACATCCCATTTTTAGTTTATGAAGGTACACATATGTTGCTTTTAAACACAGGTGTTTTATCGTCAAAAATAAAATCACTTTGCCAAAAACAAATCTTAGGATTTTAAGAAAAAAACACAATTTGTGTCCCGAAATGCCAACTTTACAAATTTAGTAAATATATGTTTGCTGCCCAAAAATCATTTTCATCACAAATACTACTTGCATACTTGTGTAGAGTCTACATTGCTTGCCCATGCATCACCATCTTATGCCAGTTTTACCTACAATATACCAAGAATTAACAACAGTTTTCCACTGCCAGCGTTAAAAGAGGACTGGACATCATTGTTAGAAATGGGGGTCTCTAGTTGGCAAGGGCTTGCACCTTTGTCCAAGTAGGGACCCTTCTTCCTAGTCAGGGTAAGGGAGTTACACTCCTAAAATAACCCCTGCTCACCCCCTTGGTAGCTTGGCACGAGCAGTCAGGCTTATCTTAGAGGCAGTGTGTAAAGCATTTGCACATAACCAACAGTAATACAATGTAAGCACTACAAAATGACACCACACCAGTTTAGAAAAATATCCAATATTTTTATATACTTAAAACAAGACCAAATATGATAAAAATCCACAGTACAGTACTTTGAAAGTCTTCTGTTATCAAAATGTCCTTAAAAACAGTTCCTTTATGTCGATAGCTCCGTCCGGGGCTATCATGGCGTCGTGAACAAACAAATCCAAACAGTTCTGGCTGACCGCGGCGTCGCGGGTCAGCTACGGTGTCGGGAAGACCCGCAAACAGTACCTTTCAGAAATGCAGGGCGTCGATGACCTCGCGGTGAGCTTCCGAACACACGGCGTCCGCAGGCGTTGGTTCCGGAGGTCGGTGCGGCGTCGTCGGGGCCCTTGAAGTCACACGCGTTGCAGATCGATCTCCTCTCTGTTGAAGTCAGGAGCACTGGCGTCGGCCGGCGTCGGGTGCTGCGGTGCGAAGTGCAGCGGTGCGGCGTGCATAGCCCTCAGGTCGTGGTGCGAGCAGCGGCTCGGTGGCGGCGTCGGATGGCGTCGTCGGTGAGACCAGGGTCGCGGTGTGAGATGAAGGCGGTGCTCGTCACGGTGCTGGCAGGTCACGGTGCAGCAGCGGCATCGTCGTAGCTGCAGCGCTGTCGTCGGCTGACGAACTTGAAGTCGATGGCACCGGCGTTGGTGGGCCAAGGCTGCGGTGCGGGATGAGGGCGGTGCGTCGTGTAACTTACGAGCGGTGCCCCCGAACCACGGTGCGAGCAGCGACGTCGAGTCCGGCGTGGAGCGGCGTCGTCGGGGATACCACGGCTTCGTCGTGAAGCGAGGCGGTGCGGAGTGCGGTGCCCACAGGTCGCGGTGCGAGCAGCGGCTCGGTGGCGGCGTCAGCAGGCGGCGTCGGTGAGACCAGGGTCACGGTGCGGCGTTGCGGTGGTGCCCTCTGCGGTGCCTTCAGGACACGGAGTCGGCAGCGGCGTCGTAGACGGCGTCGGGCTTGAAGTCTTTGCTGTTCCTGAGACTTCTTGAACAGGGGGCAAGCTCTACCTCAAGCCCTTGGAGACACTCGCAAAGTAGATTGCAGAAAGTTCAGTTCCAGTCCTTTCACTGCCCAAGACAGAAGCAGCCACTGCAGGCCAACACAGCAAAGCACACAGCAAAGTGGTAGTTCCTCCTCACAGCTTCTCCAGCTCTTCTTCTTGGCAGTCTTCTTGATCCCAAAGAGTTCCAATTTTCTGGGGTTTGGGTCCCCCTTTTTATCCTCAATTTCTCTTTGTCCTCTGAAGGCAGAGAGGCCTTTGCCTAGTCCAAACCAGTTCTGGTCAGTCCTGGAGCACTTTGTTGACAAGTCTCCTTCTTTCCTTTCACAGTGCAGGCCAGGGACATCAGACGCACCACAGGAGGTGGAGCCAGCATTGTGCAGGGAAGGCCCAGCCCTATTCAGGTCCCAGGTTCCTCTCCTCCCACCCATCTACATGTAGATCTTGCTATTCAGCCCTGTGCTGACTCACCCTGTCTCCTGGCATCCCCCAGCCCCTGTCACTCACACTCCAGACAAGGAATACACAACCTAGCAGAGGCAGGCTTGGATGGTTAGACAAGAAAATACCCACTTTCTAAAAGTGGTATTTTCAAACACAGAATGTTAAAACCAACTTCACTAAAAGATGCATTTTATCATTCTGAGTCCAGGCATACTAAACTCGAATTTCTACCATGTTCCCTGGGTCAGTTAGGATTATAAGCTGTAATAATCAAAACTGCCCATTCTGGCCTATGGGGAACAGGTAGCCTTGCAATAGTGAAAAACGAAATAGGCTGTAATTCACTATCAGGACATGCCACACACACCAGGGCATGTCCTACCTCTCACATACAATGCACCCTGCCCACAGGGGTACCTTGGGCCTACCTTAGGGGTGACTAACATGTAGAAAAGGGAAGGTTTAGGGACTTGCAAGTGTGTGCACTTGCCAAGTCGACATGGCAGCCCCAGGCTGCACACAGGCTCTGCAATGGCAGGCCAGAGTTACACTTTACGGGCTGTTTGCGTGGGTGGCACAATGCAGTGCTGCAGCCCACCAACAGCATTTGATCTATAGGCCCTGGCACTCTCAGTGCACTTTACAAGGGACTGACACATAAATCAAATAGGCCAATCATGGAAACACCAATCCATAACACATTTTATACAGGAGCACTTGCACTTTCCCACTGGACAGCAGTGAGGAAAGTGCGCAGAATCATTACACCAGCAAAAACAGAGTCAAAACCAGGAGGTCAGAAAGCAAAAGTCAGGGGAAACACGCCAAAAGATGCCAAGTCTAACACATGTCCCCTCCAGCTGAAAGTAGGGAGAACTACCCAACCCCATTGGAGTTCTCTTCACTAAGGCGGAAGAACCTGGACAGACCATCTGCGTTGGCGTGTTCTGTACCAGGACGGTGTTCCACCGTAAAGTCCATTCCCTGTATGGAGATGGACCACCTCAGCAGTTTTGGATTCTCACCCCTCATTTGCATCAACCATCTGAGGGGCCTGTGGTCTGTCTGAACCCGGAAGTGAGTCCCAAACAGGTATGGTCTCAGCTTCTTCAGTGCCCAGACCACAGCAAAAGCTTCCCTTTCTATGGCACTCCACCTCTGTTCCCTGGGGAGTAGTCTCCTGCTAAGGAAGACTACAGGCTGATCCAGGCCCTCTTCGTTCAGTTGTGAGAGCACCGCTCCCACACCATGCTCTGAAGCGTCAGTCTGCATGACGAATTCCTTGGAGAAGTCAGGTGCCTTGAGCACGGGCGCCGTGCACATGGCTGCCTTCAGGGCATCAAAAGCTTTCTGGCAGGACTCAGTCCAGATCACCTTCCTGGGCTGCTTCTTGGAAGTCAGCTCTGTTAAGGGGGCAACGATGGTGCCATAGCCCTTAACAAATCTCCTATAGTAGCCGGTGAGACATAAGAAGGCTCTCACCTCTGTCTGGTTCTTGGGGGCTCCCAAGCCAGAATGGTGTCAATCTTGGGTTGTAGGGGCGCCACCTGGCCGCTTCCTACCTGGTGTCCCAAGTACACCACAGAACCCTGCCCGATCTGGCACTTACTGGCCTTGATCGTGAGGCCTGCACCTTGCAGAGCCCTCAACACTTTCTCAAGGTGCTGTAAATGTTCTTCCCAGCTGGAACTGAACACAGCAATGTCATCCAGGTAGGCGGCACTGAAATCCTCCAGCCCAGCCAACACCTGATTGACCAACGTCTGAAAGGTGGCAGGGGCATTCTTCAACCCAAAGGGCATCACCCGGAATTGGTAATGACCTTCTGGGGTTGAGAATGCTGATCTCTCCTTGGCCCCATCGGTTAAGGCAATCTGCCAGTACCCAGATGTTAAATCAAACGTGCTGAGGAACCGGGCAGCTCCCAACCGATCAATGAGCTCATCAGCTCTGGGGATGGGGTGTGCGTCAGTCCTGGTGATGGCATTGAGCCCACGGTAGTCCACACAAAACCGCAGTTCTGGAGTGGCACCGGGCGCAGCAGCCTTTGGGACCAAGACCACTGGGCTGGCCCAAGGACTGTTGGAGGGCTCAATCACCCCTAACGCCAACATCTTAGAGACCTCCTCCTTGATGCTGGCCCTGACCCGGTCAGTCAACCTGTAAATCTTGTGCTTCACAGGAGGGCTGTCACCAGTGTCCACGTCATGGGTACACCAGTGAGTAACACAGGGGTCAGAGAGAACAGTGGGGCGAACTGTCCCAACAACTGGTGACAGTCCCCCTGCTGCTCCTGAGTCAGAGTAGGGGAGAGGATCACACCCTCTACTGACCCATCATGCTACTTGGTAGACAGGAGGTCAGGGAGAGGCTCACTCTCCTCTTCCACCCCATCATCTGTCGCCAAGAGCATACTCACTTCAGACCTCTCGAAGTGGGGCTTGAGGCGGTTCACGTGAAGGACCCTCAAAGGGTTCCTTGGAGCCTGCAAATCCACCAGGTAGGTGACGTCACTTTTGCGCTCCACCACCTCATATGGCCCAGTCCACTTGTCCTGCAAGGCACAAGGTTCCACTGGGGCCATGACTCACACTTTTTGCCCAGGTTGAAATTCGACCAGAGTGGCATTCTGGTCATACCACCTTTTCATTTCTTCCTGGCTTGCTTCCAGGTTCGCCTGAGCGAGTTTCCTGAAGCGGGCAGTTTGGTTTCTAAAGGCCAGCATGTAACTAAACACATCCTGGGGAGTTTTCCTGGGAGCTGCCTCCCAGCCTTCCTTTACCAAACTCAGAGGTCCTCTGACAGGGTGGCCATACAGGAGCTCAAAGGGGCTGTACCCAAGAGACTTCTGAGGCACCTCCCTGTATGCGAAGAGCAGGTATGGCAAGAGGACTTCCCACTTATGCCTCATGGGTTCTGTTAGACCCTTGATCATGCCTTTCAAGGTCTGGTTGAATCTCTCCACCAGACCGCTTCCTTGTGGGTGGTAAGGAGTGGTGAACTTGTAGGTTACACCACACTCCTTCCACAGGGATGTCATATACTTGGATATGAAATTGGTCCCCCTGTCAGAAACCACCTCTCTGGGGAAGCCCACATGGGAAAAGATCCCCATTAACGCCCGGCCCACCACTGGCGCCGTCGTTGTCCTGAGAGGGATTGCCTCCGGGTACCGGGTGGCATGGTCCACCAAGACCAGGATGTACCTGTTGCCCATGGCTGTCTTGGGATCCAGTGGCCCCACAATATCCATCCCTACCCTTTCAAAGGGTGTTCCAACAACAGGAAAAGGTTGGAGAGGAGCTTTGACCTTCCTCCCACTCTTACCACTTGCCTGGCAAGTTTGGCAAGACCTACAGTGTGCATCTAACTGCCTTTGCATTTGGGGCCAAAAGAAGTGGGTGACAAGCCTGTCAAAGGTCTTGTCCTGCCCCAAATGTCCTGCCCAAGGCACGTCATGAGCCAGACCCAGTAGGAAGGTCCTGAAGCGCTGGGGTACCACCAGCACACGGGCTGACCCAGGCTCAGCAACCTTAGGCTCACTGTATAGGAGACCATTCTCCCAGTAGATCAGATGTGACCCGGACTGATTACCAGCTGCCTGGTCTGCAGCCTGCCGCCGCAGACCCTCCAGAGTAGGGCACTCGTTCTGCTCCCTGCAGAACTCCTCCCTGGTGGGACTCCCTTCTTGCTGCCAATGGGTCAGCTCAGAGATGTCTCCCAGTTCGGCTACCTGCTCCCCTGTAGGCACCGGGCCGTCCCCCTCGAGGTCTGCCTCCTCCCGGTCCGTGGGAACTTCGGGGTCCAGTTTCCCGTGCCCCCTGCCCTTCCTCTTGGCAGGGACTTGGGCCACTGTTCCAGGCTCCAAGTCCTCTTGATCACCCTTCCTGGCTGCCATTGACCGAGTAGACACGCATGCCCACTCTGGCAACCCAAGCATCTCCAAGTGAGACCTGAGCTCAACATCCTTCCATAAGGACTGCTCCAGGTCGTTACCTAGCAGACAATCTACAGGCATGGTAGGGCTCACAACCACCCTCAAGGGACCTGAGACCCCCCCATTCAAAGGGAACCTGTGCCACCATACACTGGCGCTCAGAGTTATCTACAGCAACTACTTGGTGGAATGCCCCTGGGACTACCTGCTTCTCAGAGACCAGGTGACACCGGACTGAGGTCACACTGGCTCCAGTATCTCTGAGAGCCTCTACCCTGTTCCCATTAATGGTCACCCAGGTGCTATATTTCTTTGTGTTAGGGGGCACCTGGTTTCCTGGGACCATCTCACTGTCCCCTAGTGAGACAAGGGTCATTTCTGCGGGATCCCCACCCTCCTGTGGGCACCCCTCCTCCCCAAGCGCTACACTAGCCAACACTTTGGACTGTCCACCGGTGGGTGGCTGTGTCCCCTTTGGGCACTTGGGGTCCCCCTTAAAGTGACCTACCTGGTCACATGCATAACACTTGCGGGTGCTGGTCTCAACAGGCTTCCCTGTAGAGACCCCTTTCTTCTTATCACCGGGGGGCTGGGAACCTTTGCCCTGGGTACTAGTTTGGGGCCCTTTAGAGAACTCCTGTGCTTTACCCTTGTCCCCCCACCTTTCTGCTGGGGACCCTGCCCACCTTTGGCTGAGTCTCCCCAAACGCTTTCTTGTGGACCCTGGTACTCACCCAGCGGTCCGCCTCCATAGAAAGCTTCCTGGGGTCAGTTAGCTTACTATCAACTAGGTGCTGGCGCAGATCTGCAAAACATAGACTAGACAAGTGCTCCCATGCAATCAAATTGTAGAGCCCCTGAAAATCTGTTACATTACTGCCCTTCACCCAACCATCCAGCGACCTACAGAACATATCCACACATTCCAACCAAGTGTTGGCCTCAGACTTTTACTGGACCTGAACTGATCCCTGTACTTCTCAGGAGTGAGCCCATACCTAGTGAGGAGAGCGTCTTTCATGTCAGCATAGGTGAGGTCCTGCCCCTTACCCAAAGCTATCAGAGTATCCCTAGCTTCCTCTGGAAAGAGAGGCCACAACCCCGCTCCCCAGTTCCTCTCATATGAATAGACGACTCATACCCTTGAAACCACCTTTGTATGTCATCACCCTTTTTGTACTCTTTACCTACATTCTTGGGGATGTGTACAATCCTGTCTGTGTGTGCTGAAGAATTGCTGCCACCATCTGAACCGGATCTACTCTTTAGCTCCAGCTCCTTAATCATTATCTCATGATCTAGTATCATTTTCCTTTCCTCCATGGCTTTTCTTTTTTCTTCCCTCTCACTTTCTATTCTGAGTTTCTCCAATTCAAACCTCCTTACTTCCCGCCTATCCTCCAGCTCCTCTGGGGACAGACTACTGCTGCCTGGCCTGGAGGGTTCCCCCCCTCCCAAAAGCACATCCACCCTAGGAACAGGCTCCTCCACCTCTCCATTGAGATCACCAGATTGCCCACTGGCACCTCTGGCTGCTACCCAGGCCCTCAGTGCCTTTTGTAGCTCATCCTTCCTGGTGAGGCCTCTGACCTGGACTTTCAGGTTCTTGCAAATCGATTTTAACTCCTTGACATTGTAGGCTTCCAATCGATCCTCCTCAAAGGCAATTTCTACTGATGCAATTGATGATACTATAGATTCAGGCATGTTGAAGTAGCAAGTTCAAACTGGCAAGATCAAAAATAGGCCAAAAGAAAAAGAACCTGTAAGTGGTACGTAATGGTCTGCGATATGGTAGTAGTGCACACCAATCACTGTAAGTCAAGTGCAAACACAAGTCCTATCCTCACCGCTGACAACCAATGTTAGAAATGGGGGTCTCTAGTTGGCAAGGGCTTGCACCTTTGTCCAAGTAGGGACCCTTCTTCCTAGTCAGGGTAAGGGAGTTACACTCCTAAAATAACCCCTGCTCACCCCCTTGGTAGCTTGGCACGAGCAGTCAGGCTTATCTTAGAGGCAGTGTGTAAAGCATTTGCACATAACCAACAGTAATACAATGTAAGCACTACAAACTGACACCACACCAGTTTAGAAAAATATCCAATATTTTTATATACTTAAAACAAGACCAAATACGATAAAAATCCACAGTACAGTACTTTAAAAGTCTTCTGTTATCAAAATGTCCTTAAAAACAGTTCCTTGATGTCGATAGCTCCGTCCGGGGCTATCACGGCGTCGTGAACAAACAAATCCAAACAGTTCTGGCTGACCGCGGCGTCGCGGGTCAGCTACGGTGTCGGGAAGACCCGCAAACAGTACCTTTCAGAAATGCAGGGTGTCGATGATCTCGCGGTGAGCTTCCGAACACACGGCGTCCGCAGGCGTTGGTTCCGGAGGTCGGTGCGTCGTCGTCGGGGCCCTCGAAGTCACACGCGTTGCAGATCGATCTCCTCTCTGTTGAAGTCAGGAGCGCTGGCGTCGGCCGGCGTCGGGTGCTGCGGTGCGAAGTGCAGCGGTGCGGCGTGCGTAGCCCTCAGGTCGAAGTGCGAGCAGCGGCTCGGTGGCGGCGTTGGATGGCGTCATCGGTGAGACCAGGGTCGCGGTGTGAGATGAAGGCGGTGCTCGTCACGGTGCTGGCAGGTCACGGTGCAGCAGCGGTGTCGTCGTAGCTGCAGCGCTGTCGTCGGCTGACGAACTTGGAGTCGATGGCACAGGCGTCGGTGGGCCAAGGCTGCGGTGCGGGATGAGGGCGGTGCATCGTGTAACTTACGAGCGGTGCCCCCGAACCACGGTGCGAGCAGCGGCATCGAGTCCGGCGTGGAGCGGCATCATCGTTGATACCACGGCGTCATCGTGAAGCGAGGCGGTGCGGAGTGCGGTGCCCACAGGTCGCGGTGCGAGCAGCAGCTCGATGGCGGCATCAGCAGGTGTCGTCGGTGAGACCAGGGTCACGGTGCGGCGTTGCGGCGGTGCCTTCAGGACACGGAGTCGGCAGCGGCGTCGTAGACGGCGTCGGGCTTGAAGTCTTTGCTGTTCCTGAGACTTCTTGAACAGGGGGCAAGCTCTACCTCAAGCCCTTGGAGACACTCACAAAGTAGATTGCAGAAAGTTCAGTTCCAGTCCTTTCACTGCCCAAGACAGAAGCAGCCACTGCAGGCCAACACAGCAAAGCACACAGCAAAGTGGTAGTTCCTCCTCACAGCTTCTCCAGCTCTTCTTCTTGGCAGTCTTCTTGATCCCAAAGAGTTCCAATTTTCTGGGGTTTGGGTCCCCCTTTTTATCCTCAATTTCTCTTTGTCCTCTGAAGGCAGAGTGGCCTTTGCCTAGTCCAAACCAGTTCTGGTCAGTCCTGGAGCACTTTGTTGACAAGTCTCCTTCTTTCCTTTCACAGTGCAGGCCAGGGACATCAGACGCACCACAGGAGGTGGAGCCAGCATTGTGGAGGGAAGGCCCAGCCCTATTCAGGTCCCAGGTGCATCTCCTCCCACCCATCTACATGTAGATCTTGCTATTCAGCCCTGTGCTGACTCACCCTATATCCTGGCATCCCCCAGCCCCTGTCACTCACACTCCAGACAAGGAATACACAACCTAGCAGAGGCAGGCTTGGATGGTTAGACAAGAAAATACCCACTTTCTAAAAGTGGTATTTTCAAACACAGAATGTTAAAACCAACTTCACTAAAAGATGCATTTTATCATTCTGAGTCCAGGCATACTAAACTCGAATTTCTACCATGTTCCCTGGGTCAGTTAGGATTATAAGCTGTAATAATCAAAACTGCCCATTCTGGCCTATGGGGAACAGGTAGCCTTGCAATAGTGAAAAACGAAATAGGCTGTAATTCACTATCAGGACATGCCACACACACCAGGGCATGTCCTACCTCTCACATACAATGCACCCTGCCCACAGGGGTACCTTGGGCCTACCTTAGGGGTGACTAACATGTAGAAAAGGGAAGGTTTAGGGACTTGCAAGTGTGTGCACTTGCCAAGTCGACATGGCAGCCCCAGGCTGCACACAGGCTCTGTAATGGCAGGCCAGAGTTACACTTTACGGGCTGTTTGCGTGGGTGGCACAATCCAGTGCTGCAGCCCACCAACAGCATTTGATCTATAGGCCCTGGCACTCTCAGTGCACTTTACAAGGGACTGACACATAAATCAAATAGGCCAATCATGGAAACACCAATCCATAACACATTTTATACAGGAGCACTTGCACTTTCCCACTGGACAGCAGTGAGGAAAGTGCGCAGAATCATTACACCAGCAAAAACAGAGTCAAAACCAGGAGGTCAGAAAGCAAAAAGTCAGGGGAAACACGCCAAAAGATGCCAAGTCTAACAATCATCATGTTATGGATGCTCATAATATGCAAGGAATTGCCACCATTATACGGGAAACAGTGTTTACAACGCTGTCATTACATCGCGCTACTATTACAATGCAGTCGTTACAACGACCGCGTTGTTAGTACGCAATGCATTTACATCGCAAGTCATTACAACGACTTGCACTAGGGGGCACTGAGGAACTGGAAATGAATTCCAACACCTTCCCTACTGTTGCGCAAACAGGAGTAGGATTAGTAATTAATACTATTCCTAAGTCCAGCGTGCCCCATAGTGCAAGTCGTTGTAATAACTTGCGATGTAAATGCATCACGTACTAACAACGCGGTCGTTGTAACGACCGCGTTGTAAAAGAACGTGATGTAATACATCGCGATGTAATGAGCCATATTCCCATTATACTGTGGCCAGCATTATATCAGGCGTGTGCAAGCATGGATCCCCACGCCCACAATATGCCAGGACTTACTACCATTACTCTAGAGCCATCGTTATACCAAGGATGGGCACCTTCGTGTCTTGCATGCCCACAAAATGTCACAAATTAGCACATTATTACTATGTCAAATATTTCCAATATTATCACAGCAGTGGACACAATATTGGCATGGATGCCCACAATATGCCAGGATCACCACTATTATGCCAGAACCAGCATTATACCAAGGGTGGCCTTCATGATAGGAATTCTCACACTACTCAAATGGTTATCACCATTATGTGAGCGTAAACATCATAAAAGAGGTATGCACATCACATTCAAACTCTCCCAGCAACACAAGCACGCAGACACACACAAACACGTATATGCTCACACAGACACACACACACACACACACACAGAGGCCTGTGCAGACACACACACACAACTACACTCACGCACAGGCAGACACATAAATGCACACAAATAGACAGTGGCATAGCTAGACCTACTGCCACCTGGGGCGGCCCCAAAGTTAGCCCCACAGTGCAGGTAAGAGCAGGGGGTGGCGGCCGGCAGACAACCTGTTCACGGGGGGATGGTGGTAGTCGACAGACACGACTTGCTCATCTCTGCCGCCCCCAAAAAGAGTGCCGCCTGGGGCGGACTGCCCCCGTCTCCCCCTCTAGCTATGCCACTGCAATTAGATCCATTGCTGCAGCATTCAAGACATGTTATACTAATCTTTCAAGGCGGCAAAGCTTCCTGCTCTGAATACTTCTTCTTCATGCTCCTCTAATTGGTACTTAGTTCCATTTCAGGATGCATGTTGGGATCTGAGTATACATTAACAGCGTGATTAATAGTGCAGGGACTGTAATTTAGATAATCACCATGCTTCTTGACCACCGTCTGCTAAAGGCACTTCATGGTCAGTCACGCTGTAAGTGCCATGCAGGACCTTCCATTGGCTTTGGTGATCAAACATACGGTGCATATATGCAGATCTATGGGCCATTATATTAGCACAAGCATTGCCAAAGCCAATAGGTCTGCCTTGGAAAGCCTGCAGTGTTTTTAATTATTTAGTTTTTTATCCAAACATACACAATTGGAATTAAGAGTGCAAAAGTAGTAAAAGTAAAATTGTTGCCATCTAAATGTGCTGTGCATATGTTTGCCGAAAAAAAAGTAAAAATGACAAATTGAAAAATATATGAAAAACAAAATCAACAGCTTAAAAAAAACTAGAGCTTGGCCTACCAGCGCTGGCACTGAAGTGGTCTATATTAGGCGTATGTTCACAGGGCAGATTCTGTCGCTCAGAGTGAATGGCTAAAGCAGGCTGACCCACTGCCCCATGTTGATGCTGAGATTAGTGGAAGCAAAATGTGAATGTAGCTTGAACAGACCAATGGATGAAAAGGGCTGATCTAAAGCTCCTGTATGTATATATCTATATTTATTTTGATTATAAATTGCTTTGAAAAGCTGAACCTGGAGAAAATATCTAAAGCTGTCTATAGGCCAGACCTAAAGCCAATGTGCATTATCTACAACCTCACTGAGTGTCATCCATGTGGTACAAACATAGCAGAAATAAGTCTGCTATGTAGCACTTGTTGATATATTTAACAATCCCCACTGGGCTTTCAAAATATTTCTAAATTAATGAAAGCTGCACTGTCCTACTGGGACCTGCCCTGTCCTGAAGGCCTGCAAGTGTCTTTGCTTTGAAAGACATTTGATGCACCTAATCTTATGCCAGAAACCATGAGACCATGAATCACGTGAAGGCTCAGGTGACTGGAGGAAAAGGGATTTACTCAAACATTTGTGTGAGTTGGTTTAGTTTCGCTTGCATAGAACTACTTTTGTCGGAATCTCGTGCTATAACTCACCAAAACCAATCTGTAGATGTTGAAAAACAGAATCACGGGCACATGTATTGACAGAGACATGAATGTGATTAACATTGTCTGAATTTCTTATCCTGGTCCAAATGCAATTTGTTTTTATTTTTCCGTAGTGCGCAACAGACGGCAGAATAAAGCACTAGTAGTATTTTCCTACACATTAGTAAATAATTTGAAAGGGATGGGAAAATGTGAAATTCAGTTTCAGGGACCCAGTAGGGGTTTACCAACACTTCGAGGTTACGGGCTTCGAAAGGCTCAGCAACACAGGTGGTGGTTCTGCAACTCCACCGAGGCCTGACCTGTCCTCTCAGCAAGTTTGAGGCCATTATCCCTCGTTGGAACTGCTGGGACCGAACCCCTGTGCACCGTGTTGACTTGCTTTTGCCAAGGCTTGTTGGCTCTGCACTAAAGCATATATATATATACATACATATATATATATATATATTTCTATATATAGCATATATATATATATATGCCATTTCTATAGTGTGAACCTAGCCAAAAGCATTGGACTGTTGTATAGTGTCAAAGGCAAGCGTATAGTTAACGATTCATTGAGTGATGGGAAAGGTATCTGGCTTCTCAGAGCAGGAGTGTAGTGATACTCCATTGCGGTGAAGTGTTCTTTAAATAGGTCCATCTTCAACCTTTTACTAAATTGGAGCAGCAATGAGCCATTGCTGCTAGATACAGGGTTGTTCTTCTAGATCTTGGGTGCACAAAAGAAAAGGCATGCTGCCTTTTTTTTTTTTTTTACAATTCTTTGTCTCTAGTTTGATGGTGTACTGGCCTTGGGTGTGTCAAAAGCCACCAGAGATGGTGTGCTTATCTCCAAAAGAAGAGGGTTGCTGGTCATAATGGCTTTGCAAAGGATGCTGCTGGTTCTGAAGATGTGAGTCATCAAGAGAGACAATGAAGTTCCATAAGGATGTGGGTGATGTGATCACATTTATTCAGCCCTGAATGAGACATGCTGCAGGGTAAAAGATGTCCTTAAGTGGGGCCACTCTGGAGACTTGGGTCCCTGGAGACATAGAGAGGTGGTACCAGGCTGGCTTTCTTTTTATATCAATGTTTTTCTTGAGTGTGAGTTTGGTGTCAATAATCGACTTGGCATTTACTGAAAGTTAGGGATTGAAGCTTCCAAGGTCCGTGTCTTTGAACCAAGTTTGTACTATTTCTTGCTTGTTGTACTTTGCAAATAACAGATTATGTCTTGGTTTGGTTGAACTAGAGATAGGCACAAAAAATCTGGGTCTCAATTAGGTGCAGGCAGAGTTTGAAGCGTTAGATGTCTGGAGATCAGGAGACCGACAAGTAAAGTTGTGTATCATCAACTTATTGGCCAAAAAGAGCTGAGGGCCAACCAGGGGTATCTGGTCCTGCTAGACTGAGACAAAGTCAAAAGTTAAGGCCGACCGTGATGGACCGCCAGTTGGATACAGGGACCAGGTTCGTTCCAGTGGAGAGTTATCTTCAGAATTAGAACATTTTATGGAGGTCTATTGTCGTGAGCGGTTTCAGGCAGCCGACAGAATCCGGTGAGGGGCTTGATGACATCGGAGCAGCTTGAGGACTCGGGGTCGATTGGAGGTTGCTCAGCATTGATCGGATGTTGCTCAGCATCGAGTACAGTGAAGCTGTTGATTGGGTACTTCTCCTTGTCGAGTCGGGGGAAGCCGTCACCGAAGGGTGTCGGCTTTGATGCTCAGTGTAGAATCTGGTGAATCTTTTAGCTAGGTGAGGAGGGGTACACTCTGACCACAGTCAGGGGTCCAGGACTTTGGGGACCGTACTTTTTTTTTATTATTCAATCTTTCTTTGGTTTTAACATAAACATCAGCTTGGGACATATCTCTGTGGATTCGGTTCCACCTCTTGTACACTATTATCTTACACAGTTTGTGAGGGAATAGTGCATCATGCATCTTAGAGGCCGATCCAATACATTTTGCGCAATAGGAAACTCAATACTATGTATTCTCCAATTGACATAGGTAAACTATCTGTGTACAGTAATGTTATAGCATCATATTGCTAGAAATAGGATTCCTGGTTGGCTGAGTTATGTACCCAGGCCAGGCAGGAACCACCACTCTAGTAAGGGTAAGCTAGATACACAGTAAAAGATAACCTGTGCTCACCCTGTGGTAGCTTGGTAAAAGAGCAGTCAGGCTTATGTAAAGAGGAAACCCATACACACAGTACCACAATGAATACACCACAAAAAGATTCCACACAGGTTTAGAAAAGTAGACAATATTTATCTGAGTAAACAAGACCAACACAACAAAAATCCAATCAGTAGAATCAAAGATAGGAATTTTTAAAGATTAAATGAAAAAATAGTGCTTAGAAGTCACTCGCGGTCAAAGGGTTACTTGAGGTCATGAGGGACCAGTGGAAATCCAAAGTTCAGGCCAACCGCAATGCAAGACAGGCTGGCTAAGGACCAGGGGCGGCTCATCCGTTTGAACAGAGGAGCGTTGCCCCACTTAAAAATCCCCCCAAAGCCCCAGGATGAAAAATAAAATGGTAATTCATTACCATTTTATTTTTTATCCTCCCGTCCTGAACTGAGCGTCAGGATGGGGGCGGGGCCACTGCTGAATGACAACAGCAGGGAGGAGGGTGAGCTGTTTCTGCACTTTTCAAAGTGTGCATGCCCCTTTGGCCAGCCGTCTTGAGACAGCCAGCCATACATGTGCACTTTGAAACCTCTAACCCAGCTGTCTTCAGACAGCTGGGTTAGAGTAAGTGCAGGCCTCCACCGCACTGTGGAGCGCCAAATGAGGCCGCTCCCTCCAATCAGGGTGCTGCTCTCACAGCATGAGAGCAGCACCAGGATTAGTCTAGGCAGTTTCCTGGTAGCCGAGCTGGAGACGCAAGAGGTCGGGAGCAGGAGGTCCTTTCCTGAGGTAAGCTTACTTTTATTATATTTTAAGTTTAATTCCACGCGCGCCCGTTTATTTTTAATATTTTTCAATTGTATTTGTTTGTGCGCGCCCACCCCCGTTGATGCCAGCCACCACTATACAGGACCCACAGAGGGCCAGCTGGGAAAGTACTTGGGATGGAGCGGAGCGTCGATGCTTAGAGCACAATGCAAAGATCATTTCCATGCAGTTGGGTCACTGCATCGTCATTGAGCTTTGCTAAAGTGAAGGCAATGCGCCGTCGTCGAGCCTTGGGTAGCGGCGTCGTTGGGCCACGCAGGATGTAGAACTGCTGTCATCAAACAACCTCTGTGTCAGTGCCGAAGGGCGATGCGTCCGTTCTGGCCAGTGCAGTCGTCATGATGCATCGGTTTTGCAGAAAGCAGCTGCGGAACCCACTTCTGAGGCCCAGAACTTGGAGTGGGCACCTCAGGCAAGGGTAGGACTCACAGAAGGCAGAGTCTAGCAGCACCAGGAGAAGTGCAGGAAATATTTTGTATCCCTGAGACTTAAGAAAACAGAAGACAAGCCACAAGACCTTGGAGATCAGTTGGAGGGAAGGCAGAGTCCAGCTCTCCTTCAGCTGAGTCAGGGAGCAGTAGGTAGCAGGGCAACAAGCAGAAAAGAAGTACTTCCAGAAAAGCAGTCCAGTTGAGTCTTTTAAGTAGCACAGCAGTCCTTCTGACAGAGGTTTAGTTCAAGATCCAGAAGTGTCTGAATTGTGTGGGTCAGAGGCCCAGTACTTACACCTAAAAGTGGCTTTGATGTAGGGGGTGACTTCAAAGCAACTCTCTGAAGTGCCCAAGGATCCCTCTCAACCCAGTCCTATCCGCAAGGCTATCTGTGTCGGGTAAATCAGTGCTTTGTGTGTGGACAGGACACTACCACTAAGTGTCCGCCCCTCCCATTCATCCCTGCCCAGGAAGACCCATAAGAATGCAGATGAATGCAGATGAGTGCGCAGAATGCAGATGAGCCTCACCTTCCTGTGTTTGTGGTTGTCTAGAGGGAATGCACAAAGTGTAGCTGTCACCCAATCCAGACATGTATTAGAGACAGATTGTCAGGCACAAAGAGCAGGAAGTATAGAGAAATGTCCACTATATAAAAGTGGCATTTCTAAAACATTAATATTACATTCAACTTCACCAGTAAGGAGGATTTATCCTTACCATTCCAAACATATGAAATGTGAAAAACCTACTCCTCTCCTGATCAGGAATTGCAGCTTAAAAGTGTATTAAGGAATTCCCAATGCTGGTCTATGAGAGGGGTAGGCCTCACAGTAGTGATAAACGAAATAGGCTGTTCGTAACTGCCAGGACATGCAAAACATAAAGGTACATGTCCTACCTTTCACTTACCTAGCACCCTGCCCTTGGGGTTACTTAGGGCCTACCTTAGGGGTGACTTATATGTAATAAGCGGGGAGTTTAAGGATTGGCAAGTAGTTTTAAATGCCAAGTCAAAGTAGCAGTAAACTGCAGACACAGGCACGACAGTGGCAGGCCTGAGTCAGGTTTTAAAGGCTACCTATGTGGGTAGCTCAATTAGTGCTGCAGGCCCACTAGTAGCATTTGAAGTACAGGCCCTGGGTCTATGGTGTACCACTTTACAAGGAACTTACCAGTACATCAAATATGCCAATCAGGTATACACCAATATCATCATGTTTAGGGGAGAAGCACATGGACTTTAGCACTGGTTATCAGTCCTAAGGCCAACAAAAAGAATCAGCAAAACATGGAGGTAAAAGGCAAATGTCTAGTAGAAGACCACCCTAAGGATGCCAAGTCTAACACATATGTAGAGGAGTAACCCTGTGGTCAGCGAGCTTCTCTTCCCTCCTTTATATAAGGTAATAGCCCCATTTCCATCATTTCTGCAGGTATGTGCCTCTCAGTTAATGTACTACTCACGGGTCGCCTTGGGCATTCAAGGGGGGGCGGGGTCTGAGTCCGCATTTGCCTCTGCCCTCATTAGGTGGCCATTGTAGGCTTTGAGGCGGCACTTGCCCTCCCTCCTTGTGTCTAGTGAGGAGAGTGACCTGCTGTTATCTTTTTACTTTGTCTCCGTCCTGGGAATAGCACATAAAAGCAGTGGTGTCAGTGTATGGTGTTTTGAATTTAGTCATGTGACCAGACCTCTTCATCTGTGATTCGAACAGTGTGACCTACAGGCCCTCTTTTGTAAAGTTTGTCTGTTATAAATTCCCAGAATATTTCTCTGACATACTGACATGCTGTGAGAATGCTTGTGGGTGTGTAGTGTGCGTGTAGCACATGAGCAGTTGTAAGACTCTGTGTGCGAGCAAGTCTGTGTACTGAAGCCAGTGGGATCCATATTAATATTGGATGCCTGTTGTGTGGGCTGGCACAAGATGGAGGATAAGGATAGCTTTCCAAGACAGTAGAAGTGTATTCTCTGCTTTCCTGTTGCTGAATGGTGTAGATCCAGACAGTGAAGTGAGGAGGAGGGAGACAGGGCAGAATACTTTTGTTAGCAAGGACTGGTGACTAGTTCTTCCTGAGCATTGCCATTTAGTTGATGGATGGGTGAGGGGTGGGACTGCAGCCTCTGATATGAAAGGTAAAGAAGGTTCTAGGTCAAGCCTGTCTTTTGGCAGGCTGATGACAGCGGGTGCAGAAACCTCACCCTTCATTGTGCCCATGTTATGGATGCCCCAGTACTACCTGCTCTGAGCCTGCTTGCTTTCTGCCTGCTAGTGCCTTCCGAAGACACCCTCCAACTACCATGGACCTCTGCTGGTGGGGACAGGAAAGAGTCTAAGCAACTGAGTCCATACTATTCACATTTGAGAGTCTAAGAGACTAACTTAATATCACTACACCAGCAGGGATAAGACCACGTAATATACATGAATTGATTGTGCATTCAATTTGTGGGGCACCAGAATATGTACCTGAGACAGATCCATGCTTCTTCCAAAATTGTTGTGGGGACAAGCTTATCAAAGATCACCCTGTGGTAGATAGCATGATAGAGAATCAGTGGTTGTAGGGCCTTAAGGGAGGATCCTGACTAGAATCACTATCCTGTGCCCCTCATGCTACCTCCCGGAGAATCCTGAGAATACTAGCTATCCTAAGAGTCAAGTCCAGAAAGGGTTGTATTTGGCCCAGTTGGCAGAGCAATAGTAGGACAGACACCAGGACACCAGTTGCAAATGACTGCAAGTACCACAGTTGGTACCCAGTAACCCCTGTCTGCCTTATGGTTTCCAGAACAGGGTCTTTACCAAAAATACCTACCTCTCAAGTATTGTATAACTCACAGAGTGAGTGATGGTGTAGTGATATGAAGTTAGTCTCTTAGACTCTCAAATGTGAATAGTATGGACTCAGTTGCTTAGACTCTTTCCTGTCCCCACCAGCAGAGGTCCATGGTAGTTGGAGGGTGTCTTCGGAAGGCACTAGTAGGCAGAAAGCAAGCAGGCTTCTAATAACAAGACAGACCCTCAGCTTCTCTAACAGAAAGCGCAGACTTCTTGTGATGTCCCCTCACCTCTGTAAGACAGGGTATCAGGAACTGGAACCAAGTGGGGTGGCTTGTGTCCCCCTTTCGTACACGTCTAGGCAGGGGATATGGAGCCACTATCTTAGTCTTCAGTACTGGCGTGGGGTGGCTCTCTTTTCAAGTGTCCTTCCAAGGCTGCTCCACAGACACAACCTTTTTGTATAGTGATGCTTCTCACAGCAGGTAGTACTGGGGCATCCATAACATGGGCACAATGAAGGGTGAGGTTTCTGCACCCGCTGTCATCAGCCTGCCAAAACACAGGCTTGATCTAGAACCTTCTTTAACTTTCACATCAGAGGCTGCAGTCACACCCCTCACCCATCCATCACCTAAATGGCAATGCTCAGGAAGTACTAGTCACCAGTCCTTGCTAACAAAAGTATTCTGCCCTGTCTCCCTCCTCCTCACTTCACTGACTGGATCTACACCATTCAGCAACAGGAAGGCAGAGAATACACTTCTACTGTCTTGGAAAGCTACCCTTATCCTCCATCTTGTGCCAGCCCACACAACAGGCATCCAATATTAATATGGATCCCACTGGCTTCAGTACACAGACTTGCTCGCACACAGAGTCTTACAACTGCTCATGTGCTACACGCACACTACACACCCACAAGCATTCTCACAGCATGTCAGTATGTCAGAGAAAAATTCTGGGAATTTATAACAGACAAACTTTACAAAAGAGGGCATGTAAGTCACACTGTTCGAATCACAGATGAAGAGGTCTGGTCACATGACTAAATTCAAAACACCATACACTGACACCACTGCTTTTACGTGCTATTCCCAGGACGGAGAAAGGAGTCCTCTGTCCATCATTAGTGCATGCTTGTCCCAACCCTTCAAGTCACAGAACAGATTCAGGACTTTGTGTTGTCAATGATTGGTAGAGCTTCTCACTTAGATTAGAGTGACCCTAGGCCCAAAATAAAGGTCAGGATACCAGATACACTCGCAATCTGGGATTCAAGGCAAAGCAACACACGGTATACCATGCAGGGGGCATACCATTTCCAGCACCTTCATTCAATCATTTGGAGGTGGTTTTAGAGATCTGATTCTATGTTTTTTGCAGCTCTACAGCATGGAATACACACCTCCTGACTCAACACAGATTGTGACTGTTCAACGCCCCAGCATCTCTATTGACAAGAGCTGCCAGCACTTGGGTGGTACTCGCTCAAAACCAGTTACAGCCAAGTAGCTCTAATACAAGCTACATTTGGACATTTAACCAGTGATTGCACTGTTCAAGCAACTTGTAACCAGTTTTTTACTGATCTCTCCCTTCTGTGATTCTCTAACTGATGAAAGAGGGAATTACCACCGACGGTAGGCCATAAATACTTAGGGCTTGGGGCCATATCCTGATGAATGCCCCAAACTGATAGAGGTCATGACAGCTAGGGGTGGAAAAATGTTGACAAGTCACCAGAGGCTTACATTGTATGGAGTCCCTTCTGCACTTTGCTTTTAATTATGCCATATTGAGATACTCATAAACAATAAAGATTCAACCATCCTCTACACATTTTTAACCCTTAAAAGTGCCATCACCCTAACCAACTGGGATGATTCCTTCTATAAACAAGTCTTTCTTCTTTTAAAGAGCTCTAAGGAGATCCCACAGTTAAAGATTCTGGTGATTGTCATAGTGAGGAGGGGCACGATAATGAAGCATGCCACTTCATTCGGTGGTGGCCTTTGTCCTTCTAGGGAACACAAATAGTACCTATTACAATTGTTTCACAGCTGATATTATGATTCTGTTACCTAACTGAATTCTCTGAGCCTTAACTTAGAGTCAGCGTATTTGTTTGGAATTATTGCTTATGGTGCGGAGGTTGTATCCTGACACCCCCCCCCCCACTGTTGTGTGCGAGTCGACACAGATCTTCTCAATCCATCCGTGTGGACAACAGCAGGCCTCCACAGTTAATTAAGTAGATAGGTCTGGCATAAATGCCAGATGAAACTACATATTATACACACCCTGCCATTTGAATAAGGTGTAGCACATGGAAACCATCGTGTTTTTTAGTTTTTAGAACATTTCCAATTAGTGTCAAACTTGCAATTTGAGGAGGAAAAAGTCTGGCGCACTGTTATTTCGCTAACATTTTAATACATTTTTTGCTGTTTGGTCATGTGTAACATTTGCATTAAATTTACCTCTAATGGCATGATGGGCACTTTCCCTTACACAGATGCTGAAAGGATGATGATATTTAATGATGGATAAAACACACAAATGGGAAGGGAGTCCCTACACAAACCTCATCCTGCAAAAGATTCCTTAGAGAGTCCCACCACATATAAGCCATTGCTCTGTGACCATGAGATATGACAATTTTTATAGATTCCATAAAACACCTCAATGTTGTGTCTTTTATATACTAGACTGATTCTTTTTTAAGATTTATGATTATTTAGACAATGATTTTAAATGACAGAAGCCATACATTGTTGAATTATTAAGAAACTATAGCCCAAGGAACACCTAGAACTATTGTTATAGTTTGAGTCTCACAACAGGGTGGATTGTGTAGAGGAAGATTTATTTAGTTCTGCCTTAGCCTAAGGAACATTTGATTCTCTTTCACCTTGTACCCAGCATCCACAGAGAATGAAGTTGTTACTATATGGCTATTGGCCACACCACTGTTAACTTACACCCAGACTTGCACAGAGAGCTTTTCAGCCTGAATCTCTACTGCTGTGTTGATGTACATTTGATAGAGGCAGACACGATGAGTGGTGGGATCATGGAGTTCTTGCAAAGCTCACACAGCAGGCCTGTTTAATCACCCTTGCTGAAGCTTCGGTGAGCACTGTGTCCAAGTCTGACGTTTTCAGGGTCTCTCTCCCATGCAGTAGCATGCAGCTAGCTTCCTTCAGGCTTGGTCCATGCCCTCTCCTGAGTCCTGTTTTTATTTAGCCATTGCTCATTAGTGCCTGCTGGGAAAGAGTGGGGAACTTAATAGGTTGCTCTGCAACAGCTAGACCAAGCAGGGAACTGCAGTGCATAATAAAAGATTGTCTTGTGTCTGGCTCCAGTGCCTTGAATGCAGTGGTAGAAAGACCATGAACTTCATCCTGAGGGAAACTCATTGGAGTCAACCGCTAGACCACCACCCGACACCTGCCTTTGCAGATATAGAAGTGGCCATCTTGGATGAGAGCCCAGATCACATTCAGCGCAGTGACAGAAACTTTAAATGACATAACATCCTTCCCCCTATAAAGTTACTGCTTCTTTCCCACAAAATCTAGTGCAATTCATTCACCTTCATATAGTGATCATAATAAGTTCCAAATAAAAAGAATAATGAGAATGATGTTGTAGGGTGCATTATGTCAAAGGATCTGCCTTAACATGGAAATCATCTTTCTGACTCTCCCTTCACACTGCGAACAATTCTTTATCAACTCTTCTGTGAGCAATCAAAATCACTGTCAGCCTTTCAGATATATAGTGCCACTCAATTGTTGGTCATCCCCTGGTAGAACACATTGCCACCTTAGTTCATTCTGCAGTGAATGTTAAATGGTGCTGAGCATTTAAGTGATTTTTGTGCACCCCATATAGCTGTCTTTGATTGCTGTACTTGAGTATTAGACACTATTGCTGTTTGGTCATGTGCAACTTGCAGCCTGTTCCCTGTTGGTTTTGGAGTGATCAGTGTTCTTCACCCCTGTAAATCCATTACCCACTCCATGCTTCATATGAGTGTTCTCTCATCTGTTTCCTGCTACGTCAGTGTACCTATTGGACTGCTCTCCTACTGCTTACTAGTGTAGCCTGGGCTATCTCATGATCCATTTCTGGTGAGTTCTAATTGGCTCCGCTGGTTATTAATTTAATTGTTAACCTCATTATTACTCATGCAAATAGTTCCTAGAAAGTTACATCTGTTATTTTTGTGTTTTCTTATCATGCACGCCTGTGTGTGCGCCCCACTTACTATTTAGCACTGTAGTGTCATTGTGTCTAGTTGCCCTTGATAGGTGAGTTCCTACAAAACAAAAAGTTTATTAATGTAATCATTGTCATGAATACTTGTTAACGCAATCTCTTTCTCTCTCTCTGTTGCCCATCCAGTAAATCTTCCAGACAACACTTGCCTGTGAATCCATTGCCACCCCTGTTACACTTGCCACTGGATATTATTGACGCATCCCCCTTTAATCCCACTAGTTTTTTTAGAGCAATTCGTAATGTTCCTTTGCTCCTCTTTTGTACTTCTTTAAACTTTGTATGATGCTGTTTATCTATCCTTTTCTAATGAAACCCTTCAGGTTTTGCTGATTTTTGCCCGTTCTACTCATTCATGCAACTTATTTTCTGCCTGCTTGTATTTTCTGTCTGTGCACATCTGTAATTGCTCCATATAGGTGGATTAGGCCTATTGCACCCATTCATGTATGAATGTTTTCTCCTCTAGATTATATCTCCTCTTTGCCATTTACCGATTGATTCCAATGGTCTACAGTGACCATAAATTGAATTGTTGCCTTCTTCATTTCCCCATCCAGCTTGTTTCCTCTAACTGTGGCTTTTATTTTATTCTCTGTTCTTGCATGTTTGCACATCCAGTATGTTAGTCAGACAACACTTGTCTTTGAAGCCATTGTTATTATGGGCTTGACCTACTGAACCCCATACATGTTTGAACACAATGTTGTGGTATGACATTATCTCGTCGAAATTAAAATACTGACTAAGACGCTCGATTTTAACTTAGTTATCCTCACTATTCACCCAGCCAACTTATCTCCCTCATTAACTAGGTCACTCACTGGTTTTCCATGAACTGCCATATTAAGTTAATTGAACCTTTCCACTTTCATACTTTGTTATTGTTTGTTTCTCACCTTTTTCATCTTAAACATTCTTCTCTTAATAGCTGTCTGCAGCGCTCTTCCCGAGTAACACACATGACTGGCTGAAATCAGCATACAATGCTAGAATCCTCCAAAAGGTTGTCCACCACTCTTTCAACATCATTAACCTCTACAATCTCTAAAAGAATACTGCCCAAAAACATAAAAGTCAGTATTTCAAGATTACCCCAAAAGGCTCTCATTGCTAATCAGTATCATGGTCCAATAAATGACAGCCAGTAAACCTACCATCTTCTCTTCACACGTGAGGTGTCAAACATTTCCTACAATATCGTACTGATATGTTGTCTTTGTTTAGGAGTTCACAATTGCTCTCTCCACTGACTTTGCTCATACAATGTTCATAAAAAACAATGATAAGCGAATAATTCGGGCATCTATTGATGAAAATGTTTCATTCAGGTTTCAGCTCTGCTTCTGCTAAGACGAATGTTGTTCCTTCTCCTCCCACTGCCCCTTCATTCAGATTTCTCTTCCTCCTCTCAGATTCCTCACAGTTCTCCTGTCTGCTCCGCCACTTCTCCTCCTTTTCTATCCTTACCTACTCTACACTTTGAAAAGGTGATGCCATCATCTACCTACTTGTAGCCCTCCCCCTCCACTGAACATCCTAAAAATATTTCCACTGCCCCATCCACCATCTAGTGATACATCATCAACACTCAATCTAACATCTCTCAGACCCACCCTCCTCACATTGCTAGTTCTACATTCTGATTCCCACTGCTGCCTGTAGCCACTGATGTAACCTACTACCAAAATGCCACTTCACCAAGTATCGCACAAGCACGTTACCCGTGTGTTTTACACTTTCCTTCAGAAAATTTTCCCACTTTCCTCTGATGGTTTCCACTCTGGCCCTACGAGAACCAACAAGTTTGATTTGATAACCATAGAATAGTTAACGTAAAGACTCTGAAGCCCAACACTTTCCCTAATGTTGCTTAGATTGGAGTGGGACAGTAAGTCTCACCGCTCCATAGTCCAACACTTCCCCTGCTTTTGTTTATGTTACAGTGGGATTAGTAAATGTAACCCCTCCAAAGTCTAACAATGTCCCTACTGTTTCTAAGGTTGGAGTGAGGATAGTAAATCCAAACTTTCCAAAGTCCAATACTTTCCCTGCTTTTCCTTACATTGGAATTAGGATAGTAAATCTCACTCTTCCAAAGTCCAAAACTAAATACTAAATCTAAAGCACCCTTCCAAAGTCCAACACTTTCCCTCCTGTTGCTTACATTGGAGTGGGAATAGTTAACCAAACCCCTCGAAAGTCCAACTCTTTCCTTACTTTGCTCAGCTTGGAGTGGGAATAGTAAATCTAACCCAGCAAAAGTCCCATACTTGACCTACTCTTCCTTAGATTGGAATTAAAATAGTAAAACTGACTACCTCTAAGTCTAAAATGTCTCTACTATTTTTATTTTAGATTGTTATTATTTATTTTATTTATTTATTTTTTCACGTTCACTATCAAAATAAATACGGTTTAAATTGTATTTAAATTTTACATTTAAATTTAAATTACACAGGCATAATTTGTGCAATTTCAGGAATTTTGTGTAACAATTGTTATACGAAATTCCAGAAATTACACAATTATGCAACTTCACATAACTATGCACCAACATTTTACAGCTAACAGGCCGTTCTCAACAGAAATTTACAGCAAATGCAGAGGTACAACAAACAGTGGCACAGCTAGACCTTTTGATGCCCGTGGCGGTCGGGGCGTGTGCTGCCCCGCGACGGCTGCAGGTGAGAGCGGAAAGGGGGGGTGCCACCCCCCACCTCATTCTTGCTAAGCCACTAACAACAGAATGTTGTGCTTTTGCCTTTTTACAATATTGCTTTTAGTGTTAAATGTAGAGTTGATGCTTGCATTTGTTGTGAAAATAATAACAAGTATATTGTCTGTCACCTCCAAGCACTTATTACAATGCTAGAGTTACCAATCAAGTTCTGCTCATCTATCCCCTCTCATGACCAGGCTCTAGCTGTGATCTAACTCTAATTCAATAGCCCACAGAACCTTAAAGTAGTTGTATTGCCATTGCTGAAATTCTGAATGATGTTCCAAGGAACATGTAAATCTATTCTACAGGCTGATATTGGGTTTATCTGCATGCAGAAAGCACTGGAACGCTGGTCAACTCCAGCTATGCGTGGAAATATAACAGCCTGCTCAAATACTACCAATCAAACTTTTGAAAAATCATAGGACTAAAGCCAACCTCCTTAATTTATAAAAAGAGATACTATTCTCCCAACCCTAATGTTATGCATGCTTACTGCTACTACTGAACCTATCGGAGACTTCCTAACCTACTGAACATGATGTGCTGCTTGAATGGTTAGGAAAAGCCATAGGATCGAAGGTACGGCCCCATTATTGTTTACCTCTCTCCTGAAGAAATGCAATAGTCACATTAGACTCTTTTTATCCCTTCACCAGCATAGCCTGTGGTGTGACTTAGGAATCGTCTCTCGATGTAGCCACTTCAATGTTTATGTAAGCCGCAATGCCCCACATCATTGAAGACTATATCATAGGTTACTACATGCTTATGGAGAATACCAGCTTCTCCTCAATCCTCAACCTACACAAAAGGTTTGGGGGGCTGGGGAGGGTGACACCACGTCACATTGTCTAAAACAACCCAATACTGGATCCCTGAAAACTGGCTTTGCCTTAGTGGATCAATCAATGCAATCCTGCTCCTATTCTGAGTGGATCCAGCAACACTTCCTTTCGCCTGGTTTGACATATTGGGTAGCCCGACAATGTTTAATCAGAAAGTGCATCTTGCTGCTACAGTTTGACAGCAAATTACCTTTTACTACAAATAATTGTCATAAAAATGTGTTCCACAGTATGTGCCAGCTCTAGGGGCCTCGAACAGCTGTCCCACAAAATTGACAGGACCCTTGTAGTAATTATGCCCTGCCTCAACCACTGTGTCTAAATCAATGGGCTTCCAAATTAAGACATTGTTCACAATTCGAGAGCCGATTACAAAGAATTTATACTCAAATTCAATTTATGATGCAGTTTATAGTCATTTTATGATGCTGAGATTGCTGACCTACCTGCACTGCTGATGAAAGAGAGGTTGCAGGTCAAGGCCTTGTGTGTACTACACAAAGTTCTGCAAGCCTGCATTCAGAGCTACTTGTGAAAGGTTTTGAGTCTTACCAACTGGCCCAGTAAATGTCTTCCTCTGTAGATGCACATCAACGTACACATAATGCAATGGCATCATTGGGCTTATTTACAAAGGCAATTAGGAATACATGAAGTAGTACTCCTGTAGAAGTCTTTTAAGTACACTTACATGCTCTAAAATGCAAAAAAATGGAAAAAGCATGGAACGTTCACATACAATTATTATAAATAGATAGGACTGCACCTTTTTGCACTCTTATTAATAGTGAGCTGGACATTTCAGGGCCGATTCATAAAGACTTTTAAAAGTACGTAAAAGAGTACTTGTGTTGAACTAATACTCACACTCGTAAATGCTTCTGTGAATCGGCCCTTTGTGTCGACGGCTCAGCCCTTTTCGGCTCCCTTCCACAGCATCCATTATTTGAAGCTGACCTTTTGAGATTTTTGAGAATCCTAAAGGCACACATTTATTGTGATGCCTCCGGTTCGGATGGGGCCTGATCTCCCAAACCTTGTCACTTGCATCTATCTACGCCTCCATTATCTATTTACATATCTAGGCCCACTCTAGACCCCATCTCTAAACACCCTAACATGACAAGGCAGGCTAGAGTTCCTCCTTCAACACCAGCCCTTCTCCAACTTCAATTATTTCCGCTTCATTGAGGTACACCCCAAAGATGTGACAGTCGCAAGCCTTGATCGTTGTGACTTCTCCTCCATGTCTTGTGCCATGCACCTCCCTAAAGCGCTTAGAAACAGTTGGGAGGCAGCACACAGAGATCCACTAAAACCAGTAAACAATTAATCAAGTGTAAATCTGGGATCACAGTGTTCCCTATTGTTTACAAATACAGACTTACTTTTTGCAGTTAATTGAGATATATTTGTGTCCAGTGCAGTGAAGCAAAATTCTTGTTTTAGATATTTTAAAAGTAAGTTTACACTACCCTCTGACAAATATAGTTGTAATACAATATACAACTGTGCCCTTGTGAGGCAGTGGGAGCCTAGCGAACTGCTGAAAAAAACACAACAAAAACGCTTTGCTGCAACAGTAAATATTTCGTAGTAATCGAATTGCACCGTTGGATTTATTCTTGCTAAATGTGTGATAACTGCTTCCTAAATACCCCTGCTCTTTAAACAACCTAATTTATAATTTAAAAAGCTGACAACTCCTAAAGTGTTTTATTTTATCGTGTCTGGAATAATGGAAGAGTAAGTTATTGAAAACCTTTATTTTTCATTAGCCTTAAATTCAGCTGCAATTAATGTGCCCAATTTGATTATAAACTGCACAAATTAAACAATAAAGAGCTGTCTAATGAGAAATTAATTACGAGGAAGAGAAGAGGAGCCGGGCTGGATGGAAGCAATAAGTCACGGCCTCTGGCAGGAGGTGTCGCTCTTTAAAGCAGACAAAGGGCTTTCTCGTCAATGTGTGCCCGCGCAGATAGGGCTCCTCACAGATCACTAGATGCAGAAGCCATAACCGCGCAGTAATTGAAACTGCCAAAATCAATAGTGCTGACAAGCTTAATTAAATTAAATATGTCTCTGATGAGCCCAAACAGCATGGCGGCGGCTCACTTGACCCTTCCCCGGAGCAGCCTTTGATGGAAGGCAGAGTTCGGCGTGATGGATTTCGCCCCGAGGACAGTAGCAGTCTGCGCCCCGGCTACTGTAGGAAATTGCTGCAAGACGGATGGCGCTCCCGGCCGAGGTGCCGTGGGTGACTTACAAAGTGCGGGGCAGAGTGTGGTTCTCACAGCGACGCCCCTGGGATGTGTCCTCTGCTGATATTCAGAGCTTGGGCGTCAGATAACTCACAGCCCCAGCATGCGTTGCAACGACGGCAAAGGTTTGCATTTGGTAAATCGTATGAACGGTTCATCCTTCGTGGCGTGATGGCCAGTCCTTCAAAAAAATCCAGTTCATTGAGAACTTACTTTCTGACACAGCAACGTCAGGTGCGTAACGAAACTTACCCCCGCCCCCCTGCAAGGTACAAAGAGGGGCCCCCCGCTCCGGATTTAATTCAGAACTCTCAGGCCAGAACTGGGGTCCCCTGCAGCTCTCCCCCCCACCCCCCACCCCCCACCGAGGGGGCTGCGGGGGCCTGTGTTACGGAAAAAAACGGCGTTAGTAAACCGCACATAAAGCAAACACAGCCTAAACAACTTCTTAACTTTATTCTGAATGACTGTTAGTGACTTTATTGTTATCTATATTTTCTAAGTTATTATTATTATTAGTATTTTAGTCATTCTTATATTTATTAAGATCATTATTATTTTTACTGTTACCATTATCGGCATCATTATAGTTACTCTACATAATGATTATTATGGCTATCACAGTTCTTAATGTTATTATTATCATTAGTAGTAGTTTTAATAACAAGATCTATTTCTTTTTTATCATTATTCTTTTTTTAATTTGTATTTTGTGTTTCTATCACCATCATTATTATTATTATTCTTGTTCTCCTTCTCTTGTTGCAATTGCTTTGGAACGACGCAGCAGGTAATAGAACTATTCATTGTATGACTGGTCACAGGTGTAAACCAGAATTTCAGTCTCATTGGTGTGGCGTGGTGTTCGATTCCAATTCCATTTTTGAATATATTTGCCCTCTCATCGGGGAAGAGAAGAAACTGTAAGGGCATGCCCTGCCCTGGCTCTCAAAGAGCGGTGTACCAGCTGTAGGCACTGCCCTGCCCTGGCTCCCAAAGAGCGGTGAACCACCAGTGGGCACAGCACTGCCCTGGCTCCCAAAGAGCGGTGAACCAGCAGTGGGCACTGCCCTGCCCTGGCTCCCAAAGAGCGGTGAACCAGCAGTGGGCACTGCCCTGCCCTGGCTCTCAAAGAGCGGTGTACCAGCTGTAGGCACTGCCCTGCCCTGGCTCCCAAAGAGCAGTGAACCACCAGTGGGCACAGCACTGCCCTGGCTCCCAAAGAGCGGTGAACCAGCAGTGGGCACTGCACTGTGCTGGCTCCCAAAGGGTGAGCCTGCAGTAGGCACGGCACTGCACTGACTCCCAAAGAGTGGTGAGCCAGCAGTGGGCGCAGACCTGTACTGGCTCCCAATGAGTGCTGAGCCAGCAGTGGGCACTGCACTGAGCTGACTCCCACTGAGCGGTAAACCAGCAGTGGGCACGGCCCTGCGCTTGCTCCCAAAGAGTGGTGAGCCAGCAGTGGGCACGGACCTGTGCTGGCACGCAAAGTGTAGCGATCCAGCAGTGGGCATAGCCCTACGCTGGCTCATAAAGAGTGGTGAGCCAGCAGTGGGCACAGCCCTGCACTGGCTTCCAAAGTGTAGCGAGCCAGCAGTGGGCACGGCCCTACGCTGGCTCCTAAAGAGTGGTGAGCCAGCAGTGGGCATGGCCCTACGCTGGCTCCTAAAGAGTGGTGAGCCTGCAGTGGGCGCGGCACTGCGCTGACTCCCAAAGAGTGGTGAGCCAGCTGTGGGCGCAGCCCTGCACTGGCTCCCAATGAGTGCTGAGCCAGCAGTGGGCACTGCACTGAGCTGACTCCCACAGAGCGGTAAACCAGCAGTGGGCACGGCCCTGCGCTTGCTCCCAAAGAGTGGTGAGCCAGCAGTGGGCACGGACCTGTGCTGGCACCCAAAGTGTAGCGATCCAGCAGTGGGCATAGCCCTACGCTGGCTAGTAAAGAGTGGTGAGCCAGCAGTGGGCACAGCCCTGCACTGGCTTCCAAAGTGTAGCGAGCCAGCAGTGGGCACGGCCCTACGCTGGCTCCTAAAGAGTGGTGAGCCAGCAGTGGGCATGGCCCTACGCTGGCTCCTAAAGAGTGGTGAGCCTGCAGTGGGCGCGGCACTGCGCTGACTCCCAAAGAGTGGTGAGCCAGCTGTGGGCGCAGCCCTGCACTGGCTCCCAATGAGTGCTGAGCCAGCAGTGGGCACTGCACTGAGCTGACTCCCACAGAGCGGTAAACCAGCAGTGGGCACGGCCCTGCGCTTGCTCCCAAAGAGTGGTGAGCCAGCAGTGGGCACAGCCCTGCGCTGGTTCCCAAAGACTGGTGACCCAGAAGTGGGCACGGACCTGTGCTGGCACCCAAAGTGTAGCGATCCAGCAGTGAGCACGGCCCTACGCTGGCTCCTAAAGAGTGGTGAGCCAGCAGTGGGCACAGCCCTGCACTGGCTTCCAAAGAGTGGTGAGTCAGCAGTGGGCACAGACCTGTGCTGGCTCCCAAAGTGTAGCGAGCCAGCAGTGGGCACGGTCCTACGCTGGCTCCTAAAGAGTGGTGAGCCAGCAGTGGGCACGGCCCTGCACTGGCTCCTAAAGAGTGGTGAGCCAGCAGTGGGCACGGCACTGTGCTGACTCCCAAAGAGCGGTGAACCAGCAGTGGGCACTGCACTGTGCTGGTTCCCAAAGGGTGAGCCTGCTCTGGGCGTGTCACTGCAATGACTCCCAAAGCAGTGGCGGCTCCTCTGCTAATGCGGAGGAGCGTCGCCCCACTGCCAGGAAGCAGCAAAGGGAAGGAAAAAATAAAATGTTAATAACAGAATGTTCTTAACATTTTATTTTTTCCTCCCGCTGCAACAGCGTGCGTTAGGGGGCGGGGCTGCAGAGCAGGGGAGGAGTGGTAGAACATTCCTGTCTGCAATGACTGTTTGGTCAGCCCTCTCGTCCAGAAGAGTCATGTGCACTTCCCGGTTCTTTCATGCAGGCTGCATTACAGCCTGCATGGAGAACATGCCCCCCCCCCTCCAGCCCATGGCTGAGCGCTGTGTTACGGCGCTCAGACCAATCAAAACGCTGCATTGCAGCATTGTGATTGGCTTAGGGGTGGGAGCCTGACTGCCTGATTCCTGTTCCGACCTGGAGTCGGACACAGGCGAGCAGGAGAGAAGACGCAGGACCCGGCGGCGGCAATGTAAGTGTTATTATTTTTCTATTTTTATGCAGCCTGTGCCCCCGCCCGCATGCCCGTCTCCCCACCCGCGAGCCTTGCCGGCCACCCCTGTCCCAAAGAGTGGTGAGCCAGCAGTGGGCACGGCCTGTGCTGGCTCCTAAAGAGTGGTGAGCCTGCAGTGGGCACGGCACTGCGCTGACTCCCAATGAGTGGTGAGCCTGCAGTGGGCACTGTGCTGCCCTGGCTCCCAAAGAGCCGTGAACGAGCAGTGGGCTCAGACTGCGGACGTCAGCACTGGCAGGCTGTTTCTTCATTACAGGCCTGTCAAGAATCACAGGCTCCGTTATTAAGGGGCTCCTTGCAAATGCTAAAGTTGTTGCTGGGACAACTCCAGAGGAGCATGGGCTGCTGGAGGTGGACAAACTGCAGGCTTTCTTCACCAAAAGAGTTCAATAAACCATCCCACCGCCGCACAAAAGACACTTTAAATCACAGTAAACACACGGCAGCCAGAGACTAAGGGTTTGAAAAAGAAAGAGTGCAGCTACAAAACGCGGGAGAGCCTGACTCTTCAAACCCTGCTGGGCTAATCAGGAACCCGACCACAGACCCTGGCACACGCGGCCCTGCTCTGAAATGCAGACATGTAATGTACAGTGAGTCACCATCATGTTTTTCATTGTATCTCTTTAAAGCGCCCATGCGGACCCAAGGGCTTCGGAGACTCAACATGTGGCTGGGGGAACTCTTGCAAGGCATGCAGGGTACTTCATACAAGCGTTGATTGGGAGTGCCCATGGTGTACTGAACGTGGAGTCCAAGGAAGAGAACATCCTATGAGCTTGTATTGTTTTGACAGCACGCATATAAAGTGATTGTGAACTGAGGGGTTAAAGATGTCAAAAATCATGGGTGGGCATCTTTTTTTATAGCTCCTACTGATTTCTTAGCACTCTACCTCTTTTGCACAATGACACCTGCGGCCCTACAGGTTACACTCACTGAAGTTTCTTGCTGGCTTCTGAAGACCAACAGACATTAAGTGAACCCGGTATGAGTATCACTAACATCACAGGCCTCCCACACAGACTTCAAGCCGCTAACACCATGGAAAGTGCAGAAGACAGTGAGAACAATGAATGAGTCCAAGCAGCTGATGGATGGGTGTGCTTTATCAATAATCAAGGAGTTCATTATCACACTAACTAACCCGCGGCACCAATTAGTGCTTCACTGTCATAGAGCAGGCTGCAGCAGGTACTAAACCCACTGAACTATTTATGAGACTCCACGCCGGCTGTCTTGGGCTGATGTTTAATATTGTGCCATATTGGCATTCATATAACCCATTCCATGTGCTGTGAATGTCGAGACACAGCAGCTGGGGGAAAGAGGTGTGAAAGAAGTACTTTTGTTAGTGGAGGACGAGGTGGTGGGACAGTGCTTTAAAATGCTCCTCCTTTTCTGCAAACAGTTTTAGCGAGAAACAGTACTCCAGTGAATGTTGCCTCCAGTTCTCTGTTTTCACTGATAGAAACAAACACCAAAAGATTTCGAGTGCCTTGTGGTCCTGTTTCACCCCTGGTCATTGCCAAGCCCTTAAAGAGTGCTCTCAGCTCTGATGGAGCCGCAGGCAAACATAGGGTCATAGTTGAGGTCCTTAATTAGATAGAGTCTTGCACCCTCTGATGGTTGAGCTGTAAGGTGGTTACCAGGTATGAGTTCAATGTAATAACACTGGCACTTCATGTCTCTCAAGATTTTCCCATTCCGCACCCTATTCTCACTACTTCCATGTTTATGCTTTCCCAACATCCATTAGATTGCTGACCTAATAATCCCAATTATTCTTTTGAAACATTGATTTCAACGTTGACTTATTGGTGTTCATGAGCATTCCTGAAAACAACATTCTATATGTCCGTCATATCAACCTCCTACTCAGTGGAATCCCAGTGTCCAAATTGACGTGTCTGCAGTCTCGCTGTCACATCGCTTCATCAGTTAATCAAGCGTCTCACATGTCACATGCCGACCACTCATCAGTGATGCCTCCACTTGATGTCCATAGCATGCATTTCAAGGAATGCACTCCACAATCCCAACCTCCCACTTAGGGGCAGATGTATCAAACAATTTTGAGGTCGCAAAAATAGCGATTCGCAAAAAAACAGCGTTTGCGACCTCAAAAAAGTGAAACCCGATGTATGAGCAATATTCGCAGTGCAAAATTAGAAATCGCTAAATAAGCGATTTCTTATTTAGCGATTTCTTAAAATGTGCGCATCCCTCTTGCGAATTCGCAAACACGTCCAAAATGTTTGCGAATTTCGCAATTTGCGAAATCGCTGTGTAAGAAATCGCAATGCAATGTAACATTAATTCGCTAATAGCGAATTATAAGAAATCGCAATTTAGCACTACAAAATTAACACCAACACAACCCAGGTGGTAACCAGGTGCAAGCTATATTAAGAGGCCCACAATGCACCAGACACTTTCACAATGGCTTCACTCTACCTGATAGCAAGGAGGCTGCGACTGCGTGCGGCAGCACAGAGAAGGATGCGACAAGAACGGGTGTTCAGGGTGCGCATCACACTCTTCATGCAGACTGAGGAGGAGATCCACGACAAGTACAGGCTGGACCCAAAGAGCATTCTGGACCTGATAGATGAGCTGAAACCCCACATGGAACACCCAACAGGCAGGACCCAAAGCATACCAGTCCATGTGCAGGTACTGTGCTCACTGCACCTGCTGGCCTCAGGCAGTTTTCAAGGGGTGATAGCTGCGGCAGGTGGGGTGTCCCAGAGTTGCCTGTCACGTTTCTTTCGTGCATTCCTAGATGCCATGGTACAAAGGCTACGCTACCACATACAGTTCCCCACCACACAACAGGATTTACAACAGACACAACTGGACTTCTACCAGATTGCACACTTCCCAAACGTTATTGGCTGCATTGATGGTACCCATGTGGCTCTCACACCCCCATCAACCAACGAATATGTGTTCCGTAACCGCAAATCCTACCATTCGCTCAACATTCAGGTCATATGCAATGCCAGGCATGTAATCACGGACATTGTTGCTAAATTCCCAGGGAGCAGCCACGACTCCTTCATCTTCAGGCACAGTGGGATATACGGACGTCTCACTGCTGGCGAGTTTGGTGAGGGCTACCTCCTAGGTAAGTGCATGTCTAACCTCCCACAATCAGGTACAACACTGGTCTGTGGGCCATTGACTGACCTCTCATTAATGTCCCTGCAGGTGACAGTGCCTATGCGGTGCGGGAGTTCATCCTGACGCCATACCTAAACCCAGCCAATGCCAGGGAGCGGCGTTACAACCGTGCCCACAAATCGACGCGCTGCATAATTGAGCGGACATTTGGCATCCTCAAAAGCAGGTTCCGCTGCCTGCATAAAAGCGGAGGCGCACTCCAATACAGCCCGGAGACAAGCTGCAAGATTGTGGCCACCTGCGCAATGCTACACAACATTGCAGTGAGAAAAGGCATCCCAGTTGAACTGTCAGACAGTGACACTTCTGATGATGATGACCCATGCCCCCCTGGAAGACCTGCAGTTGGATTTGGGGCAGCTGCGGGACGACAGAGACGGGATGAGATAACCCATAACTATTTCTAGGTGAGTAGAAATGACATGATACATGTGTTATTTGGTTTCAGGTCTGTGTTTATTTCAGCCCTTACATGCAGGATAGAAAATGTCACACAGCCTGAGAGACTCCATGCATCCCACTATGTGTAGCACATGTTATGTCCACAGTGCAGGTCTGTGAGCAAGCCAGGAGTCCTGTTGTAATGGGTTACCTCACCCTTTGGTGTAACTCAGTTTGGGCACTTCATCTTCTCCTGTTGCGGCCTGCTGGTGCCTGCTCTGGGTGCTGACTGGCCTCCCATGACTCCACATGTGTAGCTCCCTGTCTCTCACTGCGCCGTCTTGGCACAGGCACTGGTGGTGTCATGCTGCTCCTGCTGGATACCTCCTCGCTATCCTCTGAGACCCGAAGTGCTGGGCCACCTGTGTTGGCTGTCTGCATGTGTTCCACAGCACTGGTGACCAGCACCAGGCCTTTCGCCACATCCTGGCAGCAGTGGGACATCTCCACTTGCATGCTGATTGTGCGACGTGTCAGCTGGCTAGTGGTAGTGCACAGGCGGTTCACCGCCTTGGTGTAGCTGTGCAGTCGGCTGTCCGCACGTTGCCTCATCCTGTGCCTGTCTGCCTTGTCCCTCTTTAATGTGGCACACAATTTATGTATAGCACCTGCCATGGACATGATGCCCTCCCCCATGTGACATAGGCTTTTGTTCACTGTGCACAGCTGCCGATTTATGGACCGCAGTGATTTCTGTTGCAGGCGCTGTACCTGCAGTATGCTGCCCTCCAGTCCAGCAAACACTGCGTCTTCATCATCCGTGCCAAAGCTGGTGCTGGCACGTGACCTGCGTCTCCCATGTCCATGCACTCTACGTCGCAGTGTGGCCTGTGCCGGGACCTGTGTCACACCCTGCCTTGGCTCTGCCTGTGCTTCCTCATCGCCTGTGGACTGTGTATCTGCCTCCAGGGATGGCAGTGGTGGCACAATGGTGCGCTTCCTCCTTGGGACAGGTGTGCTCCCTCTGCTGTCTTCTGGCTCCCCCTGCCCTGCTTGTTCAGCTGTGACTTCCACCTCCTCATCTCCCGCACTGTCATCCAGTGGCCCAGGTTGTGCTGTGGATGAAGCGGGGAAATTGTTTTGTGACATTGTCTACATTTTCACTGAATAAAGTTTTCACATTTTGTATTGGCTAACTGGTATCTATAGCATTTTACCATTACAGGGTCTCACATACTGCTTCAACATTGCTGTGTGTACTTGCCCCACTGTGTTGTGCCTATGACTGCGTCTCCCATGATGCATTGCTGCGTGTGCTGGAATAAGTGGACCGGAGTGGCATTTGTAGTGTGTGTTGGGTGCATTCCTGTGTGTGGGGATGGGATGGTGCTGTGGGGGGCTGCATTTGGCATGCCTCTTACCTTGTCTGGTGGTTGCAGGCTCTGAGCTGTCTATGTCAGCCACTCCACTGATGCTTTCTGGCCGGAGGGTGCTCTCCACCAACTCCTCCTGGGGTGTTGAGTCGGTTGCTGTGGATGTTCCACCCCCTGTCTTCCTGGACTGCGCCAGCCTGGTTGCCACCTTCTCTTTGGACCTTTGGCGCATGTCGTACCATCTCTTCCTCAGCTCTTCGACCGTGCGCTGGGTCACACCTACAGCATTTACTTTTTCCTGGATGGCCAGCCAGATTTTGCGCTTCCTGGACTCAGGTACACGGAGTGCCTTTTTTCCAAATAGGAGTTCATGGTTGCACACCATCTCCTCAATCAAGACCTCCTGCTCCCTTTCACTGAACTTGTTTTTCCTCTTCCTCACTGCCCTCTCCTTGTCCTTCTCTGTGGGCTGGGAATCCATTTTTGCTGTTTGTGACTGCTGTGCTCACTCCTCTGCCTCTCCTCACAGCCTCTGTCCCTGCCTCAGGCACTCAGGTGCAGCAGATCACTCCCACTTCCTGGGTGTGATGTCATCAAGCTGCACCTGAATTGCTGCTTCCCGTTTTTGCGATTCCTTATTTGCGAATTTCGCTAATAAGGAATCGCAAAAATCGGGTATCGCAGATTATTCTTAGAATATTAAGTAATCGCAAATTATTAGCGATCTTCTACATACATTGCGATTAGCTATTCTCAAATTGCGAATCGCTAAAACTCGCAATTTGAGAATCGCTAATCATATTTTTCATACATCTGCCCCCTACTGCCTAATTTCACACTGCTCCTTCACCCACAAACTATGAAGGATTACGCAGCTAGTTCAAAATTGTGCGCCTTTTTATTATAATAATTTATTAGGTTGATTCTACAGAGAAACCGGGCACCCTGAAACGTTCTCTTTAAAATAACTTTCAAACACTCTCTTTCCATAAACTGGCAACTTCTAATGGCAATCAGTGCCAATATATAACTAAAGGCAGTCCAGATACTCAGGGTAGTGTGTGAAAATATGCAGATGTGTTAACAAACGTCTGTAGGAAAAAATAAAATATGCAGGGAAATCGAAATAATCTGCAGAAATGAAGGCAAGCATGCATTTTTAAAATTTAAAGTAAAAAATAAGAAAGCAAAAGGCATACAACTGCACTCACTGTATTTGTTTTTATCATTCCTCATCTTTTCTAAAGAAGATTATTAACATCTGTCCTATTTGCGATACTTTCTCTATTATATGTATGTAGATCAGTTTTCCTAGCATGAGACCAACTTCTTCTCCGAAAGTTGGTCTTGTGCCTGGAATGTTTGCTGTGAAATGATTGGGCCACCACCATTTTGTGAACGAGCTATGTACAAATCTACAATGAAAACTTAATGTGTTACATCACTGTGGACTCTAGTGATAAGGGATTAGTGGCGGTGTAGTCCCAGATTGATGGTTAGAATTAATTGACTTTAGAATTTGCTTTTAGGATTCAAAGAAAACTAGAAAAATCTTATTCCGTGATGGAAAAATAACTTTGTTTTGTACTTGGCCTGCCAACTAATTGTATTCCTTTGTTTGGGCAGACAGTTTTCTCTGTGAACTGATCATCACCCCTTAGTTAACATTCTCAATGGCACTGGTAGAGACAAAAAAAGAACAGAGAGATTTGGTACACTGTGTAACTAGTTGCTGGAGTACAACTTCAATTTCAAATATAGACCAGGCACAAAGAATGCCCGAGTATATTTCCTTTCTAGATCACATGTTCTCTTGGATACTGACCAGGTGAAAGCGGAAGGGAGTGAGCAATGTTTTGTTGCTGCCACAGCCCTGGATGCAGTCTCTCTCTCAGTATGGGCATTTATCTCATGCTGATTGAATTAATGGCATGAATAGTGATGCCCCCAAAGGTTTTTTAATAATAGACACTTTGGAAGATTACTTTGCTGTAGTCATCAGACCATTCTAGAAAATGTCACAACAGTTGTCAGTCCAAGATGGCATTATTTTGCGGCTTGATAAATGTGCTCATCATTTTATTACAAACAAAATTATTGATTTTGCTGATGTTGATTATTTGTTTTCTACACTAACTAAGCAGAGAGATATCTGAACTGGTGGCCTGCAGTGGACAAAGATATTGATATATGGATTGATAGTGCAGAATGAAATTGCAATGACAAATACTAAAAACCAGGGAGACCTATTCTGCATCCAGTTGTTATCCCAGATAATTTCATAAACAGGAAAAAGACTACTCACTCGTCTTCCCTTAACTACATCTACCAAACAACAAGAGAGAGTACTTGTTTGAGTAACTTAAAACTCTATTGAGTCTCTCACTTAGAGGATCGTATGTGGGGAACCTTCAGGGTTTTTAAAAGAACTCTCACTCACCAACTGTTCATGTTTGGAAAGGCAACGGATGTGGTAGAAGAAGTTAATGACACAACAATTAAATTTATGGTGGTGTACCATAAGAAAAGCTTGTGATCATTCACATCAACTTCAACGGATTAACATACCTGTGGCAGACACTCGCTGATTAGAGCAACAGAGCCTGCAAAGAGCCAGCTCGGTTCAATGACGTTGTCATGTTAACTGTGATTACTTCCTTTTAGATTAGTTTTATTTACTTAGTTTTCCATTTCAGTTTCTATTATTGGAGTTTGGTATCTGGTATTTTAGTTATACCTGTTATCTTTGGTTGTGAAGAAAATGGTGCCCTTCGCCACGACGAGAGGATGCTGAAGGATTCGCACACTTCTTCCCTTTTGCTCCATCCACCCTTTTGTGATGTGGTTTCTGGGGTAGTGTTGTTACTGGTCTAACCTTCTTTTATTCCAGGTTCGGTTAAGTTTTCTGTTGCCTTTTGTCGTATTGAGGCGGGGTGAGATCATGGTTGGCAGGAATTTTCAGGTCACCGTTGCAGGTTATTAACTAATGCATTCACAATAATTTTGTCTCGGGACCTCAAAGGGGTTTGCGGGCAGAATTTGGTAGAGAAGCTGCCGGTGGAGGAGGTAGGATGGTCTCTTCTGTGGCCCCAGCCTAGCTCAACCTTTGCACGGTGGCGCTTCTGGTACAGTGGCCCTTTGGGGATTGTAGAGTGCATCCAGTGCCAGTGGACCAGGTCATGACTCAGATGCCTATACTGGCTATGGTGGGTGTGGGGGACGCCTGGGGCATAAGCACCCTTTGGAGTGAGCAGGCCTCCCGTATGTGGCTACAAAATCCACTAGTTTAGCCCTAGGAGGAGCATCTTGGTAAACGATGCCCAGGGAGGTTACATCTAGTGAGTGGGTCCTTAAAAGGGTAGTAATCACCCAGGACGAGTCAACCATGAGCTCACTGAAAGCAAATTCTTGGGGTGGTAGAGGGGCTAGGAGACTCGATGTATAGCTGACTCTGTTAAACACCTGACTGGATATAAACTCATGTAAAATTTTATGAAACTGTGCTGATGGATTTTTTGCTGACCAGTGTTTGGATGATGTTTTGCTGAGCCAATGTCTTTATAAATGAAATATGGTCTTAGATGTTTAAATCTCTAACCAAAACAAGCGAGGTCAGGCTGGATTAATCAGGGTGGGGGGGGTGGTGCAAATGGGGGCACTGAGTTGTGGGCATTTGAGATCATTTGGTTTGGTGGAAGGGACTCAACTTGTCCACCACATAACTAGATATGTTATACTGTTTCACTGGGAATTGTCTGCTGTGCGATGAGCCACCAATTTGTATATGACCCATCCAGCTTCCTGAGCTGCAGAATAAATGCATCTTAACTGAATACAGTTTAATTGTCTTTCATTTGCCATAACATTCCCCCCCCTTATGCTTCCTAGTGTCTTATTCTCTGTACAACTCAACCACACCTGTCATCATTCTCTCTATCATGCCTACCCTGTTGTATGTTTTCTCTCCTAACAGCACACACTGTATAAAATTAGTTTACTGTTACATTAAGACTAGAAAATAAAGCAAGCCAATTCCAACAGAAATGTTTATCGTTCCTCAGATACATGGATCAGGCATAGATTTCCTTTCCTCATATTGTCCAGAAGGGTGAGTAAGCTGCTTTCCAATACTCTTTGCCATCACAGGCATATTTAAGTCTTAAACAGTGTTTGTTGTGTGTGCTGGGGCGGGGGAGGGGTGCGATTCTATAATCAAGTCTTTTTTTTATCACAACACTACAGTCCATTGATACAGGCTTTTATTTAAAGCAAGGTGAGAGATATTCCTATAAAAATCTGTTTGAGAACTAAGGGCCAGATGTACGAAATTCAGTTTTTGCATTTCCTGAATAGCGAATCCTAGGAAATTGCTATTTAGTAAATGCATAATGGAATGTACAAAAATAGAGATTTCCTAATAATGATTCCTACTCTGCAGAAATCGCTTTTAGGAAATCGCTTTTGCAAAAATGCTTTTTTGGTTAGTACCAGAACACTTTTACATGCTTTAATATTAAGTGAAAGTTTGTCCGTTCATAATGTGCGAAAAAATAATCTACTCGAATTTAGCTAGACTAAAGTGGTGGGAGGAGCGTGTTTTTTGGGCTTTATTTGCAGTTTTTGCATACTTGAGGCATTGGAGTGCTTTACATGAGCACCAGTTACATTACACAAGGTCAGATTAATTTTTTAGGCACAGGAAGATTAAATGATTTGCCCAGAATCACAGGATGTTGAGCCGATGCCAGGACTCGTGCCTCTTTCCTCAGTACAAAAGTCGGCAGCTCTGGCTGTTAGGACTCCTGATATTTTACAATTTATATCATTTTACCATAGGATTAGGGATTGAGCAAAAACTGGCCGCAGCCAGTTTTTATTACAGCAAGTCAGTACAGGGGTGCACCTAGACCTGAACTTTGGGGGAAGCTAGGATCCCCAGCCAAGGCCGCTTGAGCACTGGTGGCAGCCGTTACGACAGTCTTTTTGGGCACTTTCCTCCCCTATAACATTCTTCTCCATGTATTTCCTTACTACCACTCTCCAACAGTACACCTCATCTCTCCATAGCCTTTCTCTGATGTACATTTCATTATTATATAGTGCTACGCATAGTTCACTCACACTCAGTCCTGTGATCTCCCTGGTACACGTTCTTTGCAGTAGTCACATTAACCCTCCGTGCTACTTTACGATGAGTCAAAGTTGCCTCTAGACAAAAAACATAGCGCCCCCCCTCCAAAGTTAATCCCAGGCGCGGCTGCACTGGTCGCACCACCCTAAAGACAGTCCTGCTCCCAGTAATGGGGCAGGACAAGCTTTTCCAGAAATGGGGTCAGAGCTAACCTCATAGCCATTATATGAGGAAAAAGATCTATCTAAGTGGTGGGGTGTGATGCTTCTCCTAAATTCCAGCAAGCAAAACATGTTAACAGATTTCTGTTAGATGATTTAAGGGTGAGTAGACTTCTCCTCCGAGAATTTTTTGAAACTTTTGGGTTCAAATTTGCTAAAACGCCGCAGACCCTTATAGGGCGTTCATGAAATATTCCAGTACTTTCATGGTGCACCAGGGAAACTTGGCCTTTCCTAGGAGAGGATCTCATTTTTTTTTCAAATGTCTAAAGTCAGAAATTACTTCCACACTACCAAGGTCATCATTTTTGCATGGGTGAGCCCCTTATGCCAGGGAGTACATTTAATATGACAGTGCCATAAATGTCATGTCCTGGGTACCTCTATAAATTTGTTCCAGTACACACAGGTCAGCATTTTGCCATTGACACCCCCTATAAAATGAGTATAGGATATCTTATGGCAAGAGTTACCTTAAATATCGTTTCGTTTCGTTTCTTAAGCTTTATTCGGTTCACAAAAAAGCAACCATAAAAGCGAATCGTACAAGCATAGCGTATATCCTTTACAATTTCATTAAAATACTAAACATGAAAAATTCCATACATGAATATATATACACGGGACCTGTATATCATTCTTTTAATCAATTAAAAACCATACTTTTTCTAGCATAAAATGATTTTAAAATGAAAGTAGATATACAATAACAGATCTCGGGGTCTCCTAATGTAAACAGTAAACACATAGCAGCTCGTGTAGTTTTAACATTATACTTATGAAACAATGGTTTAAGATAGGCGATTCTATAATTCAGGTATAATTCACATAGTAGCAGAAAGTGCAGAGTGCTCTGTTTAGTGTGTTTATCACAAGGACAGGGGCTATCTGAATGCTGTTTGATTTCTGGAAACGCAACTAGATGATGTACGAGACCCAATCTCATCCTAGTTAAAATGAAACGGTGAGATGGTTTGGTAACAAAGGTTAAATAACTTTGGAAACCAGTGGTATCAATATACGAGTGGTACAACTGATATGTTGCTTGATTCCCCACGGTACGCAGCCTGCACTCCTTCTTATAGGCCAAAAACCACCCTTGATCTCCCGTTTGTTCAAAATTAACATGTCCTGAGGGTTTCCAGAGATGGGGGAGTTAAATATTTCTTTGAGAACTATTGAAATATAATTTAACCATGGAATTTTATGACAGTTGTCTAGTCGCAAACAATCCTTAATAATGGTCTGTGTAAATAATGTTTCCTCCTTTGACCATATTGATCTCCATAATAAAACAGGTCTCATTGCAATCAAGTCGATTAGATACTCAAGCCCCACCTCGCTATGAATAAGTTCTGATGATGCAGACGGGGGCAGGCATAAAAGCTTTTTTAGGAAAGAATTTTCATCTACCTGCACATCTTGGCATGAGGAATAACCCCAAACCCCGGCACCATATAGAGCGATAGAGGCACATCTGGCTTTATAAATATGGAGCATATCCTTTAATCTACGATCCCCTAACTTAGAGGCAAAGCTAAATACCCCATACATGCTTTTGGCCATCTTAGACCGAACATTTGATAGTTCACGTGACCATTTTCCATTTCCTGAGAATGTAATCCCCAGGTAGCAGAAATTGTCAACAGATTCTATTTTTTCACCGTCAATGAAATAATTCATTATTTTCTTAGGTTTGGTACCACAGACCATAGTGAAAGTTTTAGCCTTGTTTATCAACAGTTTCCTCCCCTTTACAAAATCTACAAAACCGTCGATAAGGCGCCCTAGACCAATCGGTGTTCTGGATAAAAGAACCGCATCGTCTGCATAAAGTAGGACCGGTATATCTTCACCATTAGCCTGTGGGGCGTCCGCCTGTATCAATTTAAGGGCTGCGTCTACTTCATTAATAAATAAGATAAAAAGCAAAGGTGCCAAGACGCAGCCTTGACGGATACCTCTTTTAATGTCGAAATTAGGGGTACATTCGCCCCTTTGGCCATATCGGACACAGGTTGTTAATTTCTCATACAGCCTAGCCAGAAAATAAATGATCGATTCTGGGGCACCAAGTTTAAGTAAAACTGGCCATAGGATTGCATGGTCTACCAAGTCAAAAGCACTGCTAAGATCAGCGAAACATAAAAAGAGACCCCCTTGTTTCGCACAAGTGTATTTACCAATTAAAAGCTCCAAATTAATACATTGTTCCAGCGTACCCAGCCCCTTTCTAAAACCTAATTGTGCTTTTGTTAAAATCCCCTTGTCAGCTACCCATTCTTCCAGTCTCATAAGTAAAATCCTAATCATTACCTTCACAGAGGAGTCAAGGAGGGAAATTGGCCGGTAGTTCTTAGCTTTAGATTTATCTCCTTTTTAAAAATGGGGATAATAACCGATTGGCCCCAAGTTATTGGTACTTCCTCAATAACCGCTGCATTAAAAACTCTGGTAAGTATCGGGCCCCAAAGATCCGGAGCAGTTTTATAAACATCTATTGGGACCCCATCGGGGCCTGGCGCTTTACCTCCTTTACTACCACTAATTCCTATTACCACCTCATCAAGTGTAACATCTATAGGAATAATGGGCCATAACCTCGATATAGATACATCCTTATTGTCATCCCCTCCCGGGTTAAAAATGTTAGAGAAATGTAATACCCATTCCTCACTGCTGACATGACTTAAAAGTTCTGGGTATGAATCATTTTTCAAAAAAGGTAGATTAACTGTTTCCCAGAACAGCTTATTATTAGAAGTGGTCGCTGCTATCGTAAGGTTATCCCAAGCCTCTTCTTGAAGCTCCCTTTTCCTTTGTTTGAGGGCAATTTTATATTCAAGTCTTAATTTAGCATTTAACATATCGTCCTTAGGTCTCAACGAGAGTGCATGTTTTAACTGGGTCGACAATTTCGTACATGCATGGTTAAACCACCCTCGGGTTTGTGCTTGCTTCCTTCTCGTGGGGGCAGTTAATAATTTATTAATTACGCTATTCATTTTATTAAAACTTGTTAAAACCATTAATTCGTCTTCCTCTATATCAAGACAAACAAAAATCTCATCGCCACATTCCTCAACTATATTTTTTAAAAACTTTACCAGGTCAATACTTTTCCACCTTATCCTAGTTTCATTTGGTCTACTTGGCTCAATATTGCCAATAACTCTATGTGGCCTATCTTCATGTTTGCCCCACATAGCCACTGGCAAGATTATACAATTATGGTCACTAAGTAGCAAATCTACTATCCGAGGGGTATAACATAAATGTACCGCGTTAGTAGATATTAGGATATGGTCGATTATAGTATTAGCATTTCTACCTGTAAAGGTTGGCATCTCCCGCCCATACTCATCCGAGGCACATTTCAAAACATTCAGATCGTATTTAGCCAGGACTGAGTTTAAGGTATCACCGTAGATATTATGCGGAAAATGTATACAATCGACACCCTCGTCACTCCTAACTCCACAAACCCTTGTCATGGACAATGTACAGATCGGGGTATTAAAATCCCCGGCCCATACAATAACAATTTTTTTTTTACTTATAACTGTAACCAGGCTATCAATTTCCTTTTCAAGCTCAGTAACCACCTTATACCGTGTGGGGTTAAAAATATTATTATAAAAGTTAATCAGCAATACATCCCACCCTTTCCTCTGGTGTAGCCATAGCAGTTGGGAATGCTGACCTACATAGATAGCTTTTTTAACAATCATTGGTAATTTGTTTGATAAAAGAATTAGCAGGCCACCCTTTGCTCTACCGGCTGGGGCAGGGGTTGCATGTAGGTTATAAGATGTAAACCCTTCAAAGTCTACATTAGTTGTACTCCAAGTTTCCTGTAAACAGATGATATCAGGTTTGCTCATAAAGTCCGCCCAGCCTAACTTATCCATCTTGTTGGCTAATCCAGCTATATTCCATGTTGCAATTATTGGAACATTTAACTTGGAATTCCATAATGTAGCGGGGAGATTTACGCTATGACATGTATTATTATCACCCTTGGTAGGTTGAAAACTACTAACTAGGGGGTCTGGCATATAAACCATAGCCAGACCTTCTTGTCCATCTAGCTGGACGTCGTGACCGGTTTTATTCTTAAAAAGGGTTGTACTGATGTCAAGTGTTCCATGGATATCAAATAAAAATTCTGGGTCATTGGGTGCCTTTACTTTGCATAATCCTATGTCAGTTTTCACCTTAGAATCTTGTCCCAACTCTCTACCTGGTAAGACAACTAAGCTTGGTCAGTCGTTATCTTCTAGAGAGCTTAAAGGTAGATATTTATTGGAAATAGGAAATATACCAAGTGACTGTGGTGGCACTACAGGAATGGCCATCGTATTCCCAAGATCTCCTACTCTTCTTATAGGACCGGGCCTTAAATGTCTATAGAAGTAGCCCAGGGGTAGGAGCGTTACATTTGATTCATTACAAGCTACTAAACTTGCTCTTTCCAATGAAATTCTTGCCCAACTTGGGTTTCTGAAATTGATTATAATACAGTCACCTTGTGATGTCTTTTTAGAAGGGCCAATCCAGTAAATTCTTCTTGTTAAAAGGATCTGATCTACATGTTCCACTGGATAACTACAATTCTTATGTAGCCAATGCGCTACCTTGTTTTTAAGAGAGTTATCAGATTCCTTTTGACCCATCTCAAGTTGGGGTACATTTACCATAACTGCCACATATGGGCAACATTCAGGCGGAAGATTTAATGATAAATCTGGGTTAGCTGATGACTTTCTGGGCTCCTTGTAGTTACCAGGCGCATTCCTTAACTCAACATATTTTTCTATATTCCCGCTATCATTGCTAGATGGTTTCCTCATTAACACATTATGTCTGGAACCTCTAACGGTTAAGTTAGTACCGGATTTGAACTCATCCAGATTATGCCCTTGTCTTCTACTATCACTATTATTTATATTTTGCAGACTAACTGCATTTTCTACTGGGTTCAAACTTGGTCGCACACGGTCCTCTAATACCCTCTGAGTCCCATCAGCCATTACCCTTGGTTTCTCATTCCCAAACTTGGCTATTAATAGGCCAGTAAGTTTAACAACTTCAGTATTTAGTTTATCTATTTTAACCTGTAGCGGGCTAATGAGGGATTCAAGTTTTTGATTAAAAATGGCTACAATCTGGTTGATTTGTAAGGTGTCCGGTTCAGAAGGTTTTACTATTACTTTGGAGGCAGATTTAGGGAGTTGACCTTTTTTACTTTTGCTAGTTGCTCCGGGTTTCGATTGGGTGTTTCTACCACATCTTTTCCTTTTAGGTGCAGGAGAACCATTAAGTGAGGGCTGTGGAGACACATCAGTTAGAGTATCTACAACAGTAACTACTGCCCCTTGAATCCTATTATCTTTTGGGGCAATGGTTAAATCGGGCTCGGAAATGGTTTCGGCTTCAGGCTGTAAAGTCCCAGAAATCAACCCCGTTGGTTCTTGTATCCCTTTGCCTGTACCTAATGAGAGGCGGCGTTCCGCCCTGTCTATTTCATTGTTTATAGCGCTGACTGCCCGCACTAAATAAGAATCAATAGTAGATCCTTGCTGCTCGGCAACACCCTTCTGGGTTTTATTCAATTTACGTTTCGACATCCTGATGTTATGATAGCACTAAAAAATAAAAATCAGCACCAAATAAATAATGTGCAAAAAGCGCAAGATGTGCAAAACATGCGTAATATGCGTAATGTACAGAACTACTAAACCAGAAATAGATGGCACAAAATAGTACTAAAGTGCATAAGACTTAAAATCATTAAAATACTATGTCAGGAACAAGGGTGATAAAAAAGGGGGCTGGGTATCGCTGGTTATAAAAAAAAAAAAAAAAAATATGAATAAGAACAGCCTAGAACAGTGAGAGCTGAAGCTAACATGCGTTAAGCTACACAGACCTTGTTATAAAAGATTAAAATTGTCTTTGTATGGAATTGCACGCAGATAAAAAAATCAAAATTTAAAAGGACACTTAGCTCAAACCGATCGCCAGGTAAAATCGAGATAAATAACAAATCAAATCCAGACCTATAGCACCAATGTCTAATGTTTTCATCCGTGGATCTGAAATTTAGCAAACGATGTTACACACTAATATTAGGTACTTGGGCAACTGGTCACCAGTCAGGTTAGTTACTCCAAAGTTCACAGGGTCCGCGAAGTGACCAAAGGCACCAAGCCAAGGAGGGTGGCCCTGCCCTGGCTTATCCTGGCTACGACGGGCAAGGCCGCGGGGGGAGAGGCAGCGCTTTAAGCGCGATATCAGGCGCCTCCCCCTCACAAATGGCAGGTGAGTGTGGCGCACTGCACTCTGGGGTCTGCAGTCCGTGCAGGCAGCAACAGGCACTGTAGGCAGCAAAGACGGCGATATCAAACAAACCCTGGGACTCCGGTCCCACCAGGGTAAAGGAGAAACAAAGAGCAGACACCTTCACCGTGATTACGGTGTCAGTACAGCAGTGGCAGCATCCCCACCTTAATATCAGTTCCAACATTTTGCTATGGATCAACCTCATATGCTTAGAATTATGTGCATCAAGTCAGGAATTTTGGCCAGGTGTGGTTGCGTGTGTTCTGTGTACCTGCTGCTGGGTATGACTTGGCTAGCGGCTTTCTCAGTTAGACAGTTCAAGTCCCCACAGCCAATGTTGGTGCCTTAATAGAAGCATGTCTGGGCTTGCAGTTTGCCATAGGTAACACCTCCCATCCATATGATATTTGTCCCCTTGTCCATAAGGCAAGAATAACCTCCAGAATGCCAGACCAGCAGCACACTTGCACGCATAACACACATACACTCACAAACACACATTCTCACTATATCTCTTGCACTCTTTCGTACATTTGTACTCTGTCACACTCACACACAGACACACTGTCACTCACACTTCCATTAGTCAATCTGCTTTTATTGTGTTAGAAAAGCTTGCTCTGCTGCTTTTGCTATACCTGCCTTTCCGTTTAGTGAAGCTTAATAAAAACATATTCTCTATTAAAAAACAAGCATTGGCATAGCCAATAGGTCTCGCCTTTGGGGCCTGATAAGTGTTTAGCCAGAGCTATTGACTTTGCAAATGTCTTCAAGCTGTGCTGTAGAGAAGTGTGGCTGCTGTGCAGCATGCTGAAAAGTTATAATAAAAAAGTGTCAGAAGCATTTTTGTTACTTTATATATGACCAAGAAGGCATTATGTAAAACTGAACGACCATATTAAAAAAAGTATTTACAATAAAAAATGTCCTCAGTTTTCTTTTGTTCTTGCAATGCTGGCAACTTGTTTCTGCCTATTGCAATGGTTGTTTGTTAAAGCTTTTTTTTTGAGGGGGCATAAGCAATCGGAGGGTGAAGGTTGGGAACTAGTACCTGTATTATAACACTAGCAGCGGCCAGACGCTAGGGGAGAATCAACAGATGCCAGATTCCAAGAGCAGGCTGAGGTGGTGCTGAGTGATGCTGAGGTGGTAGTGGTGGTGGTGGTGACTGTTGCGGAGACGATGCTGAGGTGATGCTGAATGATACTCAGGTCTTGCTGAGTGATACTGCTGTGGTGCTGAGTGATGCTGTGGTGGTGCTGAGTGATATTGTCTTGGCGCTGAGTGATGCTGTGGTGGCCCTGAGTGATGCTGTGGTGGCCCTGAGTGATGCTGTGGTGGCGCTGAGCGATGCTGTGGTGGCGCTGAGCGATGCTGTGGCGCCACTGAGTGATGCTGTGGCGGCTCTGAGCGATGCTGTGGCGGCGCTGAGTGATGCTGTGGTGGCGCTGAGCGATGCTGTGGTGGCGCTGAGTGATGCTGTGGTGGCGCTGAGTGATGCTGTGGTGGTGCTGAGTGATATTGTTGTGGCACTGAGTGATGCTGTGGTGATGCTGTTGTAGTTCTGAGTGATGCTGTGGTGGTGCTGAGTGATGCTGTGGTGGTGCTGAGTGATGCTGTGGTGGCGCTGAGTGATGCTGTGGTGGCGCTGAGTGATGCTGTGGTGACGCTGAGTGATTCTGTGGTGGCGCTGAGTGATGCTGTGGTGGCGCTGAGTGATGCTGTGGTGGCGCTGAGTGATGCTGTGGTGGCACTGAGTGATGCTGTGGTTGCGCTGAGTGATGCTGTGGTGGCCCTGAGCGATGCAGTGGTGGCCCTGAATGATGCTGTGGCGGTGCTGAGTCATCCTGTGGTGGTGCTGAGTCATCCTGTGGTGGTGCTGAGTCATCCTGTGGTGGTGCTGAGCGATGCTGTGGTGGCCCTGAATGATGCTGTGGCGGTGCTGAGTCATCCTGTGGCGGTGCTGAGTCATCCTGTGGTGGTGCTGAGTCATCCTGTGGCGGTGCTGAGTCATCCTGTGGTGGTGCTGAGTGATGCAGTGTTGGCCCTGAGTGATGCTGTGGTGGCGCGGAGTGATGCTGTGGTGGCGCGGAGTGATGTTGTGGTGCTGCTGAGTGATGCTGTGGTGGTGCTGAGTGATGCTGTGGTGGTGCTGAGTGATGCTGTGGTGGTGCTGAGCGATGCTGTGGTGGTGTTGAGCGATGCTGTGGTGGTGCTGAGCGATGCTGTGGTGGTGCTGAGCAATGCTGTGGTGGTGCTGAGCGATGCTGTGGTGCTGCGGAGCGATGCTGTGGTGGTGCGGAGCGATGCTGTGGTGGTGCGGAGCGATGCTGTGGTGGTGCGGAGCGATGCTGTGGTGGTGCTGAGCAATGCTGTGGTGGTGCTGAGTCATCCTGTGGTGGTGCAGAGTCATCCTGTGGTGGTGCGGAGTCATCCTGTGGTGGTGCTGAGTGATACAGTGTTGGCCCTGAGTGATGATGTGGTGTCGCTGAGTGAAGCTATGGTGGTGCTGAGTGATGCTGTGGTGGCGCGGAGTGATGCTGTGGTGGCGCGGAGTGATGTTGTGGTGCTGCTGAGTAATGCTGTGGTGGTGCTGAGTGATGCTGTTGTGGTGCTAAGTGATGCTGTGGTTGTGCTGAGTAATGCTGTGGTTGCACTGAGTGATGCTGTGGTTGCACTGAGTGATGCTGTGATGGCGTTGAGAGGAGATGTGTTGGTGCTGAGTGATGCTGTGCTGGCTCTGATTGATGCTGTGCTGGCTCTGATTGATGCTGTGGTTGCGCTGAGTGATGCTGTGGTGATGCTCAGTGATGCTGTGGTGATGCTGAGTGATGCTGTGGTGATGCTGTGGTGTTGCCGAGTGAGAGATAGAGTGAAGATATAATGCCCAATTAGAGAGGGTGGTTAGAGAGAAAGAGAGAGAAAGGGTGTACATAGAATAAAGAGTGGAGCGGGATAGAGAGAGAGAAAGAAGGGGAGAGAGAGTGAATGAAGGAGTTTGAAAGAGAAACAGATAAAGGGGTGAGAGAGAATGAAAGGCTAAAAAAGATAGAGGGGAGAGTTAATTAAGTAGAGAGAGAATTAGAGAGGGAAGAGAGAGAGAAGGAGAGAGACAATAAGAGTGGGGGGTGTGGAGTTTAAATAGAGTGAAGAAGTGACGAGGAAAAAGTAACCTTAAATATAGCTTTGTGCTTTGCGCGAATAAATATAAAAAAAAAAACAGAGTGGGACAAAAATACTGGTAATTAGGCTGTGACTCCCAATATAAAACAAATAGCGATATAAGGTGAAATCAACCCACCGAAGCAATATTTCTAACTAGACAAAAAAAGCTTGCATTTCAATGCTAATTGCTGTTTTTCATGTGACTGTAGTCCAGGGCCGTCAGTTGGTAATGTGAGCTGCTGCTGCGATTGAAACATCAGAGTCCAGAGAGTTAATGAGCGATGACGTGGAAATGAGGAAGAGATAGGAAACCCAGATGGCAGCTGCGCGCGTGCACGCACATCGTGAACGCAAGCTGGTCGCCAGCCGAAAGCCAGTGGGTTTGCACTTCCAAAACCCACTTACTAAAACTCTCGGCCAGACCAGCGCAAGCGCTGGTGCAGGCCAAGACCTAATAATAATATATGGCCTTGTCAATGTTTGTTACAAGTTTTATGTGAATGAAAAGTGCACTTCCTTAAAATAGCTGTACGGGCCTTATATTTGGTTTCACATGTGGATCAAGCAGTTTCAGTATTGGAAAATAACTAATCCACGTTCTAATATGTAATATCACAGCATCCAACTGATCTAATGAAATGCTTGACTTCTGTGGCAACCATGGATTTTATCATGTAACACTTTGTATTTTGGGGTTTTTGAGACCCAACTTGCAATGTAAAAAAAACGACATGTCCCGGAATGAAGCATTGTGGTGAATGGAAAGCCAGGAATGGCTGAAGGTGTCACACGATCCTCAATCCAGCACCATACCCCAAAGCCTCAGTCCTAGGGCTGAGGCTTTGGGGTATGGTGCTGGATTGAGGATCGTTTGCCATCCCACATTCTCAGTCCACCCTTCCCTCTTGCACCAGCTCTGTTGTTGCAGATGGAATTAAGTAGGCATCTAGCACTACGGAAAGAGCAGGTATTCTGTGGGTGCCTTTGTAGAAATGTATATATTCATGAGAGTTGTGTAATTTTCATATGTGCAGAGTAAGAGGTGTGCTCATGTAAGTGCTAGGTGATGATGAATAGTGCGCGTGTGTAGGGTGAAAAATGTGCCGATGTGAGTGCTGGGTGAGCTGCATAAATGCAAAGTGAGAAGAGGGCGCATATGAGTGTTGGGTGAAAGGAGTGCGAGCAGAGTGGGAGGAGTAAGTGCAGGGTGGTGTGAGCGGTGTAAATGCAGGGTGAGTGGTGCGCCTGTGTGTGGTGCAGGGTGAGTGATCAGAATGAAGGGTGATCTGTGAGAGTGACGGGTGAGTGCACGGTGAGAGGAGTAAGTGCAGAGTGAGTGGTGTGTCTCTATGAGTTCCGACAGACAATTGTCCCTGTGTGCAGGTAGGATGAACAGAGTGCGTATATGAATTCAGGCTGAGAGGCTTGTCTGTGTGAGTGCAGGGTGGGAGGAGGAAGTGCAGGGTGAGTGCTGTGACTCCAGGTTGAGTGCTGTGCTTGTTTGCATGGTGTGAGTGCAGGGTGAGTGCTGTCTCCATGTGAGTGAAGGGTGAGCTGTGTGAGTGACAGGAGTGCCTATGAGTGCACAGTGAGCGGTATGACAGTTTGAGAGTAGGGTGAGATGAGTGACTGCAGGGTGAGTGATGTGACAGATGAGTTTGGTTGCAGGTTAAAGTTCAGAGTGGGAGGAATTAATGCATGGTGAGTGCTTGTTTGAGTGAGATTGCAGATTGAGCCGTGAGAGTGACAGGTGATTGAAGTGTCACATGAGTGTAGGGTGAGTAGTATGCTCGTGTAAGTGCAGGGTGAAAAGCATGAGTGCATGATGTGAGTGCAGTGTGATTACTGTGAGTGCAGGGTGAGCGGTGTGCTTGTGTGAGTGCAGGGGTAAGAAGAGGATGAATGGTGTGAGTGCAGAGTAACAGCGTGAGTTCAGTGTTATTGCTGTGAGTGTAGGGTGAGCGGTGAAAGTTACAAGTGAGTGGAGTGTTATGTGTGTGCAGGGTGAATGGTGTGCTTGTGTGAGTGCGGAGGAGGAGGGTGAATGGTGTGACTGCATGGTGAGCAGTGGCGGTGCAGTGGCTGGGTGAGCGTGAAAGTGAAGAGTGAGCGGTGAGAATGAGGAGTGAGTTGTCTGAATGCAGGGTGTATTCCCAGACACCTGGAGTAACTCGGCATTGTATTGATGACTGGATTAGGGTTTCAGATACAAGTTAAACTATTGCTATTATGGCATCAATCAGGGATGGAGGGTGGAGGAAATAAATAATTTGCTAATCCTGCAACAAACTTTCAGTCTGTGTGATTAGGGTTGCCATCTGACCGGATTTCTACAGGCACCACCGGTATTTTGATGTCCCAGCCAGTTCAAAAATAAGAAAAATCACCTAAAGCTGGTATTTTTAGCACATGTTTGTGCATACTTCAAACAGCAAATATAAATAGAAAGCACTTTTAAATGTGCTTTAGGGCTGCATTAATGATCCATGCTTAATAATTAAAAGAAACAGACAGAAAAATCATGTTACAAATGAATGCATACCATTTTATTTACAGCCCAATTTAGAGTCAAGGCGAGGCCTGTACAGACTCTTTAAACAACAACAAATGGCCGGTATTTTGGAAATGTGGCATCCCTACTTGTGAGATGCTTTTTCACTAAATGCATTCTCCAACTACGGGCGTAAAAACAAAATACAAATGTAAGGAATAGACAGAGTGGAAAACCAGGGGGTGTTGGAACCAGTGAAAACACAAACAAAGCCTCATTAACCAGTTCACAAAAGGCAAGTAAATGGTCTTTTAGAGACCTGTGAAAAACTCAGGTGTGGCTGAGATAAGATTCTAGACACAGCCCTGCCGATGCCACAACAGCTCGAGCTGCAGCAGCCCGGGCTGGGGCACACTGTGGGGGAGGGGATCATTTTAGCCCTATGTGCATTGCGCGCCTGAATCTGTATCCTTTAACAAAATCTTCAGGTTATGTAAATAATTTTATAGGCAGTGCCACTTTAAATGTGACTTTGTCAACAAAATTATACATCTCTCAAAGATGTTGATTAATGACTGACACATTTCACCCTATTCATTTTTTGTCTTTGGTATGTGATTTTTATTTGTTGAGAGTAGCTCTAGGGTAAGGAAGCAAATAGTAAAACACCTCCAAGCCATGGTGAGTAAAAACAAGCATTATCAAAGCCAATAGCTTTCGCCCAAGTGAGATCTGTTGGCTTTGTCAATGTTTTTTACATGTTGCACACGTGCTGCTGTGCAACATGGCTTAAAGTAAATAGAAAAAAAAAGCGCTATGACATGGTTAATGCTGGCTTGCGCTGTTCGGGCTGGACTGTTCCCATGAGGCACAGGTTCAGACTGATTTGCATATGGCCATGTCTGAACTGGGGTGGCGGAGTGAGCTAAAGAATGATGATGGATTAAACCCAGATCAGTTGACTGGGGGTAAGTGCTTGCAATGTTCAACACTCCGTCCATCATCCCCTTTGGTTTTGCATTGCGCTGCTGTGTAACATGTAAAAAAATGACTATTGACAAAGTCAATAGTTCTCACATAGGCTAAACCTATTGGCTTTGCCAATGCTTGTTTGACTTGTAGTTCATTATCTTTATGTTTGAACTCCAACTTGTAGTGCATTATCTTTGTGTTTGAACTCCATGAGTTATTGACAGACTTAGTCAGAGTTTCTATTTTTCTATAAGTGTCATCATTATGTGGCTTCTTTGTCAACGCCAGCTTTAACCGCAATGAAAACAGGAATCACCCGAGCAGGCTTTACAGAAAATCACTGGTGGGTGGTGCTCTCGAACCGATGAATCCCAGGGAAATGCCCTGTCCTGGCTATCTGCACATCCCGCTATAAGATGAAATGAGGAACAGGTTGCAACTGTTGTGGTTGGTGTGTAGTGGCTGCATGTTTACACTGAGTCAGTATGACACTTGTTTTGACATTGCAGCTGTACATCATGATGATAACGCTGTAAAGCACCCATTACCTCAGCCCTCACATCTGCATCCCTTGAGTTAAAGAACATTCCTGTAACCAAAATAAATCTATCACAAACAGCGGCGCCACCATAGCAAAGCAAACGCAAAACCAACATTATAAAACGGAGATTTACAACTACACTTACCGCTTTTAAAGTCACCCACACAACAATGTTGCAATTACTCGATTGGGAACTGGAGATTAAAGCAGCCACAGAGACACCTTTAAAGTCTGAGGGGTGAAGGGTGTGTTTAAAATACCGAAATAGACGAGATAATTGGAATAGAAAGGCTGCCGTTGTTGTTTTCCAACATTTCCAAAGCGCTTTAAACTCAATTGACACAAGGTTTTGAGAGCAGCAGACGCAGCCTCGCTGGAGCCTCCCATGCCTAAATTATATGAATTAAGGTGTTTATCCTGCATGCTTGAAAAGTTAAAGATCAAGCAAGTAAGGCAGCAGATCTCCCGGGGAAGTCAGGAGCCAGACACATCAAAGGACAGGGGTACTTCTTTTCAACAATTCTCTGTTATTATAATCCTATATTGACACTGAAAGTGTATATACCAACCTGACCATTACTTCTCACTACAATAAAGCAGCTCTGCAGAATGATTACATGCTTCAAGGACTTTACCATGAGGCAGTCACAGGAGAGTCTTGGCCACCGGCGGATTGCAAGCACTGATTACTTTCTCCCGCTAAACAACATAATAACCATCCTGCTTATTTGATCTGTACAATATTGCTAAGTCATATTGTAATTCGAAAGGAAGGGCACCTATGCACCGATTTCTCGCTAGTGGGCAGTTATAGTTAGGACTTCATTTCCATAGGAAAAGCATTTTTTGGTTTGCTAATAACTTTGGTACGCTTGAAGAATCTTCACAAAACGTTCTAAATATACAAATTCATCCACCGCTGATCTTTCCCAGAAAGTTTCGGGGTGATCTGTCAAGCGGGGCCAAGAATATAGGGGGTTCCAAAATACATTTTCCCCATGCAATTTTCCATTTGAAAATTAGACGAAGCTAGTAATTACACCAAATTTGGCAGAAAGCTGGATCATGGTCCAGAAAGCATGCTTTTGATTTGGTGTAAATCCTTTCAGCAGTTTTTAGAAATTGAGGTTCAAAATGTATGTATATATCAGGCTGCTGAAGATCTGGGGACCCGACGGATCAAATTGTAAAATATGATTGGCTGCCACTACATCAACAAAGATGTGGCAGCAGCCATTTTAGGTCTTGGGGACCCAATCCCATATCCTATAAAAAGGTTTAAAAATATATATTGGGGCCAAAAACGTAATATTTTTTTGCTGATGCGGATCCGTGGATCAGTGGCGCCAATAAAACAAAAACTGCAGTCTCCCAACTTTTCTATATCTGAGCTCCCTGGGGTGGGCCGGGGCCCAGGAGATCAATGCATTTAATATTTTTGGGAAGGGGTGTGTGCCCCCCTACTTGAGCCTTTTTGAGGCCCTGGAGACCCATACCCTGGGGCTGTTTTTGTCAAAACTGGAAGGGGTGCGGCCTCCTGAGCCTTTTCAGGCCCTGGGGGCCCCATCCTCCGGGGGTGCTTTTGTTAAAATTGGTAGGGTGCACACGGCCTGCCTTTCCAAGTCTTATTTAGTCCCCAGGGACCCCATCCCCCAGGACCAACTTTTTTTAGGCGACGGGGCATGCGGCCCCCCACTCCCTTAGCCTCATGGAGGCCTCCGGGATCCTATCGCTGAGGCCAACAGTTACATTTTTGGGAGGGTGTATGCCGCCCCACTCCCCAAGCTGTACATTGTCCCCGGGGACTCCATCCTCCAGCACGATGACTGCTGCAGTGTTCCAGAGACCCCATCCCTGGAACACTGGTGTTCCATGCCTGGGAGAGTGCGAGCAGAGAATATAAATTTAAATCCCAGTCTGCACTCTCCTGGGCAGGAAACACAACTCTGTTCCCGCCCAGGTGGGAGCACAGAAATAAGATGTTTCCTCCAGGGCAGAAGCAAAGTAATGGAGCTGGCTCCTGACAGCACCCAGGATGGGTGCTGGCTGGGGAGCCGGCAGGGGCCTTGGGGGCCTTGTGACTCCCCCTGTGGCCCCAAGCTTTAACTACATTGTGGGTGCCCTGGGTGGGCACCGGGGCACCCACTGTAAAAAAAATAAAAACTGCTCTTGTAGGCACCTGATATGAGTGCTGGCTGGGAAGACAGCAAGCGTCGTCACACGGCCTTGAGGTTTTCCCTCATTGCCCCCAGTAATTGCCATGTTGTGGGTGCCCCTGATGGTCACAACGGGCCCCCTTTAAAAAAAATCCAGCTCCCTCTGGCACCCAGTATGGGTGCTAGCTGGATAGCTGGAAGGGGCCATGAGGGCCTTGGGGCTCCCTCCATGGACCACAACATTTGGGCATGTTGTATGCACCCTTAGTGGGCACCGGGGCACCCACTTAAAAAAAGAATAATAATAAATGAGCAGCAGGAGCCACTAGGGCTTTTTCAAATTCAATTATTTTTTCTTGGTGGAGCCCCTAGAGAGTGCAGGGGCACCACTAACAATTTTTTTTCAATGTTGTGGATGATTTCAGGGAGCGCAGCAGCCCTCCAGCAAAATTAAATAAAAACACAGGAAGTCTCCCGAGGTCATTGAATTCATGCCCCCAGGAGACCTTACCATTGTTTTTTTTAAAACAGTCGGAGCTGGAGCTAGATGGTCTTCATCTGGAGTGCAAGCCTCCCTTGTGTTTAGTTTTATGGCTGCACTTTGAAGCCTACATTTTTAAAACAAGCATTGGCATACCCAATAGGTCTCGCCTTTGGGACCTTATGTGTTTAGCCAGAACTTTTGGCTATGTTGTAGAGCATTGTGGCTGCTGTGCATTATGTTGAAAAGTTATAATAAAAAGTGTTAAGCATTTTTGTTACCTTTAGACAAACGAAGACGACATTATATACATCTGAAAAACCTGATTAAAAAACATTTTAACATAAAAAATGTCTTCTAGTTTTTTTGTACTTGCACTGCTGGCAACTTCTTCCTGCCTGTTCTCATGCTTGTTTGTTATAATTTTTTTTGTTATGGGGGAGCAGGACATAAATAACGGGGAAGTGGAGGTTGGAAAACAGTAATTTAATTAGAACACGAGCAGCGGACGGACACTAGGGGAGAATCAACAGATGCCAGATTCCAAGGGCAGACTGACGTGATGCTTAGGTGGTGCGCTGATGCAAAATGGTGGTGGTGAATGATGTTTGGTGCTCAGGTGGTGACACTATATGGTGTGGATTGAAGGTACGTTGTGGATTGTGGAGTTCTGGAGTTGAAATATGTTGTTTGGTGTGTAATTATGCGGTGTGTATTGGAAATATGTGGAGTTGTATTGTGTGGCCTGGAACTGTGGTGTTGAGTGAAATTATGCTTAGTGAAATTGTGTCATGGTGTGGAGTGCATTTATGTTGATTGGTGGTATGTGGTATAGAGTGCATTTATGTGGAGTGTATTTATGTGGCATTGAGTAGAGTGCAATTATGTGTCGTGTAATTATGTGGCACTGAGTGGTATTATGTGGAGTGTATTTATGTTGCATTGAGCAGAGAGTAATTATGTGGCGTGTAATTATGTGGCACTGAGTGGTATTATTTGGAGTGTATGTTGCATTGAGTGCAGTGTAATTAAGTAGCATATAATTATGTGGCACTGAGTGGTATTGTGTGGAGTGTATGTTGCATTCAGTAGAGTGTAATTATGTGGTGTGTAATTATGTGGCACTGAGTGGTATTTGGAGTGTATGTTGCATTGAGTGCAGTGTAATTATGTAGCATATAATTATGTGGCACTGAGTGGTATTGTGTGGAGTGTATGTTACATTCAGTAGAGTGTAATTATGTGGCGTGTAATTATGTGGCACTGAGTGGTATTATTTGGAGTGTATGTTGCATTGAGTGCAGTGTAATTATGTAGCATATAATTATGTGGCACTGTGTGGTATTATGTGGAGTGTATTTATGTTGCATTGAGTAGAGTGTAAGTATGTGGCGTGTAATTATATGGCACTGAGTGGTATTATGGGGAGTGTATTTATGTTGCATTGAGTAGAGTGTAATTATGTGGCGTGTAATTATGTGGTACTGAGTGGTATTGTGTGGAGTGTATATTGCATTCCGTAGAGTGCAATTATGTGGCATGTAATTATGTGGCACTGAGTGGTATTTGGAGTGTATGTTGCATTGAGTGCAGTGTAATTATGTAGCATATAATTATGTGGCAGTGGGAGGGGGCGACAGGGAGGGAGAGACCGTCTCTAGGAGCAGGCTGGAGGGATGGGGGGGCGAGGGAGGGAGACACTGTCTCTAGGAGCAGGCTGGAGGGATGGGGGCGAGGGAGGGAGACACTGTCTCTAGGAGCAGGCTGGAGGGATGGGGGGCACTGTCTTCTGCTCTATGGGGAGAATAATTAACTGCAGCTCTTTCCTTCTGAAGAGCAGGGTCGTTTTATTTCACTTTTCTATTAAATCATGGCGCTGCGGCGTCGCTTCCCACAGCAGGCCTGTCACAGGGCTCAGCATCCTAATCAATTACCGTATTTAAAAAAACTGTTTAAACGTGCCAGCTCAGAATAAAAAAAACAAGTTCAAGTTGGTCCAGCAGTTCCAAGTCAAAGGGTTCTCATTACAACTTGGCATACAACTCGGAACCTAGTGAAAGTGACGCGCAAAGGTAGCGAGAAGCCCCTCCAGGCAGCAGGAGATGGTTAGGGTTACCTATGGGGTGAGATGTCCCTCCAAGCAGCTGAATGCCGGATGAAATGCCAACCTCAGGCAGCATGAGATGGAAAGGTTGCTCCTCCGGGCAGCACGGGGTGGGCGAAATGCGCCTCTAGTGAGCACGAGCCTGGGTGAGATGTGCTGCTGCGGCCGACAGCCACCGCACTCCCCGCCTGGCAAGTTGTGAGCACTGAAGGGGAGTGAGAAAACACATCCTCTGCCCAGCCCCGTACCCCTGATGTACTGCGTCTCCGGGAGCAGGAGGGGGGCGACAGGGGGGAGAGACCGTCTCTAGGAGCAGGCTGGAGGGATGGGGGGGCGAGGGAGGGAGACACTGTCTCTAGGAGCAGGCTAGAGGGATGGGGGTGAGGGAGGGAGACACTGTCTCTAGGAGCAGGCTGGGGGGATGGGGGTGCACTGTCTTCTGCTCCATGGGGAGAATAATTAACTGCAGTGAAGAGCAGGGTCGTTTTATTTCACTTTTCTATTAAATCATGGCGCTGTAGGGGCCCCATCATATTACATAGTGCTATTGGCTCACGGAAGCCTTAGGTCAGACATACGGCCGCAGCATTGTGGTTCGTAATTTTGTTCCCATTGTTTCATTTGTTCTGATGGCATTTTTACCCTCCAAAATATGCCTATCAGAACAAATAAACATGTCTGAGAGGGTGTGGCGTAAGATAGAGATGCTGACTTCGGGACTGGGAACCGGGTTGAAGTCTTAGCATGGGCTCTCCCCGTGCCCACAAAGTGTGTACCGAGAAAGCCACAGCTGCGTTTATGCTCTGAGGGTGAGGGGAGGGCTCCTAACCCGAGAAGGGAGGAGGAATGCCAAAAATATAAAGAGCAGCAACGGAAGGGAAAGATAAGGCGGCAGTCATATAAATGCCATAAATGGCGTCCAAAACATGAAACGTGGCGTCTGTGAAGCGGACGCCGTGCTGAGACACGAGCGCAGGGAAAGGAAAACAAAACAAGCACTAGAAAACAACCCGCGAGTGGTGTCCACGCGCGCGCGCGCCTCAAGGGAAAACCAGCGCAAGCAGCGCTGACCAACATCTGTTTCCAATTAACGCGACCGCGAGTCGCGGCGCGATAATTGGAAACAGATGGCGCTGCTGCTCGCTCCCGAGCACCCTAGGCCAGGGGACAGAGAAGGCGGGACATGCACCCGCCTTGGGCCAATTGCGTGCTGTCTTTCTTAGAAAGACGCATGCAAAGCCCAATAGCGGGTGGTAAAAAAAAAAGCACACGCACGAGCGTGTGTTTAGAGTTGAAAAGCCCTTACTAGATGTCTCGCAGGCAGCGCAAGCGCGCTGGCTCAGGCGAGACCTAAAAAAGACTTACAGTTGTTAATTTTTCAACTGTTTCAATGCTTTACTACAAATTACTTGAAACAATCACCATTATGAAACATTGAAATGTGTAGATTTATGAAACATACATTTGATTATAGTTATTGGTGACTTTTTGACAAAGCCAATAGATCTGCTTTATATATGTTAATGTGCTGACCCCTTGATAAAGCCAATAGGCCCAGCAACATTTACATTTTGGTATTTTGAGCCTTGGACAAAGCCAGTAGGTCTGCCTTACTTAAAATGACACAGTTTAAATTGTTACATGACATAGTCAGCCATGCGCAGCGAGGTGGAGGAGGGGCTGGTCGCGCTTGGCGATGGACATCTTACTTTACATTTAAAAAACATAGAAATTCACTGGATAAAACAAAGGTTAAAGTGATGTTATAGTCAGGAATTTTAATAATATGGAACATTACATTGAAAAAAAACCTTAGAAGTTCAATGAAAGAAACAAAGGTTAAAGAGATATTATAGTTAGGTGACAATCTGGCACATGCATCAATGTAGGATTTTGCGAGTCCTTAATTGCGATTATTAAGGAATCGCAATTAAGGACTCGCAAAAGCCTATGCATGTAGGAATCGCTATAAAAATAGCGATTCCTACACATTCCTTATTTGCGACTCGCAAATTGCGAGTCGCAAATAAGGAATGGCTTCCCATTCATTCCTATGGGCCTATTGGCCCATAGGAATGAATGGGAATTACATGCGCAATTTGCGAGTACCAATTGGTACTCGCAAATAGCGCATGCAATTTCAAGGGTCCAAGGGTGTCAAAAGGACACCCTGTTGCACCCTGAAATTGATCTGTGCACAAATGTTGCGCACACACATGTCCCAAGGACATGTGTGTGTGTAACCTACAACTTTGAAAAATGCACTTTAGTGCATTTTTCAAAGATTTTGCAAATGACCATCAAGTTCAACTTCATGGTAATTTGCGCCCCTAGTAGCGAAATCGCTACTTCAAAGTGATTCCTTAAATGCTATCGCAATTTGAGAACTCGCAATTAATTGCGAATTCTCAAATTGCGAGTGCCTTGAACCTTGATGCATCGCAAATGCCATTTTTGCGGGCGCAAACGGCTGATTTTTGCGAATCGCACCGTTTGCGCTCGCAAAAATGGTTAATGCATGTGCCTGTATGTCAGTTAAAACAAGCCATTTAAAAAAAGAACCTATTGAAATTCACCAGTTATAGTTATTTCAAGTAACTATAACTCATGCCCTAAAATAACCATAACTCGCACTCTCGCCATGCACTGCTAAATACTTCACATATTAAATCACTTATGACATTTTCTATCACATAACCAATAACATCATTTCAACGTTTGAAATTACATCATTGATTACATCTCTGTGCAAATATATTCACTAAAAAACAAAGGTTATAGTTTGGTCTGGTAATATTATCTTACATTACATAAAAGAAAACCTCAGAAATTCATTAAAAAAACAAAGTTTAAAGTGATGTTATAGTTACGTGAAAATGTCAATTAAAATGTAAAATTTTAAACTCTAAAAACCACAGGAATTTACCAGTTACAGTTAACTGAAGTAATTATAACTCACCCCCCTGCCATGCACAGTGTCGTCTTCAATTATGTAATTTCAGATGTCGCACCGATGTTATCAATGATGTCATAGGACATGTCATGAGTGATGTGATATGTGAGGTCATGTGCAGTGCATGGTGGCGACACAAGTTATTGTTAGCTGGCTGAACTAATAACTGGCTACTATCAGTGTTTTATTGTGGTTTTTACTCATTTCAAAGCCTAACAGTAATGCTACTTTAGACTTTGTATTTTCTTCAGTGTATTTCAAGTTTTTTTTTTAACATAGGCTAAGATCTTATTACCATAATTAACATAACGTCACTTTGACTATTGTTTTTTCAGTGCATTTAAGGGTTTATTTACTGCTAGGGAGTATCATATATAGCATATCCGACTATATTGCCTGTTTAACCTTTTGTTTTTTTCATAAATTTCTGGTTATTTTAAACATATTCAGCCAGCACCTGCACTGTCCACATTCTTCAGCCATTCACAACAAGGGTTTAGCACAGACTAAGCCCCTGCTGGTGGAAACACCCATCGCAGCCTGCACTTCGTGGTCAGCTGCCCGAACCCCTGCTCCCCTCCTGCCTGCCCTTCTTTCTTCATCTGCATGCCCTTGCCCCCATGTACTGCCCTTCTGTGTCAGTTTCCTACTCCTCCTGCCTGTCCTCTGTTCTCCAGTCTATCTGCCCCAGACTCTCCTGCCATCCCTGCATGGTCAACTTACTGCCCTTTATCCCACCCTCTGTTCTCTGTGTATATGCCCCTGCCCCTTCTTGCATGTTCTCTGTGGCCCATTTATCTGTCCCCGCCCATGCCGGAAATGCCCTCTGTGGCCAGCATGCTACCTCTGCCCTTGACTACCACCCCCACCCTCAGTTCTCCATGTACACATGCCTGCCTCTCTCTCCTGCCCTCCATGGTTGGTTGCTAATGCCATCCTGGTCACCCTGGTCAGATTGCTACTCCTGGCCACCTTCTGCCTGTTCTCTGTTCATCATCTACGTGACCCTACCCCTCTTCCCTGCCCTTTGTTCTCTATGTGCTTGCCCATGTCCCCTCTCTGCTGCACTCCAATGTCCGTTGTGCTGTCACTGCATATGCAGGCATTTCCTCTGTGGTCAGCTTGCTGTCCCTGCCCCCCTCCTCCATGCCCCCATGTCTAAGACTGTGCCCTGTCCGCTCCTTCCTGACACAGTTTCATTTTATGCTTAGCATGCTGCCCCTACTGACTATTTCCCTACCCTCTGTTATCCAATTTCATGCTACTGCTCCCTCCCTCCAGCCCTGCATGGTCCAATGTGCTGCCACTGATGCTGTCGCTCGCCATCCCTGGTTAACCTGTTGTCCCTGGCCCTACCTACTCCTCCACCCTCCATTGTCCGAGTCCATTCCTCTGCTCCCTCACTCCAGCCCTGCACAGTCTGTTGTGCTGCTACTGCCCCTCCCACTTCCCTATGTGGTCAGTTTGCTGACCCTGACCCAGTTCCATCTTCAATCCTGTTGTGTAGTTCCTATAAACCTATATAGGATCTGCACATTTAGACAACATAGACTGTGGGATTGGTGTCCAGACTGATTCCAGACACCCCCGCCTGTATACCTAGCTAGCTCACAGTGCCACTGTAAACTCCTCTTACCAAGTAGAGAATAGTTCCTGGCAACTATCGAACATGACAACCCTGTCCCATCAGGGATTGTGGAAACAGTGCAGTACTTTTCGCTCAGTCACTCGTGCTTAGTTTGTCTCGGAGAGAAACACAGAATGAAAGGTGGGGACGTTTTCAATAAGCATTTATTGAACCAGCGTCATTCTAGTGTAAAATAGGTGTGCTGAAACAACCATAAGACAGAATCAGATATAAATGATTATAAGCACCAATAGGGTAAATGGATGGTAGATTCCTACCATAGTGCTAAACCAATGATTACAGGCAGGTATAAAAATACATGACAATAATAATGCGTACACCTACGATGCAACCCTAACTAGATGTACCTCTGTGTACGTAGCATGTATGTAGGTGAAGAGCCAAGAATCCCCCTAGGCTGAAGCCAACCCCATTACCTGAAGTGAGAGACTGTGGGACCCCGTCTTGGTCTCGAGATGGACACCCTCGAGGGATGTCAGACCACTGCGAGCTGGAGTGTCTGCGTGCCAGAACTTTAGCGTCTCGCGTCAGTGTGTCAGCATGGAAGTCTTTCTCCTCTGCCTGCCTTGGCAAAGATATTGTGTATTTATACCCAAAAGGTATCCTCAGGGGACTCTACCTTGCTGTGTCATGTCGGTCGAGGATGACGGAAGGGATGACTCTTATACATAGTTATTATGCAGAAGATGGTAATCCTGCAGTGATTCTGAGAATCTTCTTGCATAATTAATGAGGCTAGTTTTCGGGTAAAACCACACGACATTTTATGCAGCGCTTAACTAGGTAAAAGGTCAATATCAAATCCCGTTATGTTGTGTAATGGTACGGTAAATGTAGGTGAAGGGTTAGGAGACTACTCCGGCCTATATTGGGGTACCCTATGAAACATAACAATCCATTGTCAATGTGCATGTCCCTATTCCCTCCTTCCTGCCCTCCGTGGTGCATTGTACTACCGCTGCCCCTCTTGCCTGCCCTTCAGATCAGCCTGCTGTTCCTACCTCCTCACCCCCTCGTGTCCATGAGTGGGCCCTGTCCCCTCCCTCCTGCCCTCCTTGGTACACTGTGCTACCACTTCCTCTCTTGCCTGCCTTGTATGGTCAGCTTGCTGCTTATGACCCCCTGCCACACAGCCCTTGGTTGTCCCTGTGCATGCCCCTGCCCCCCCACCTGCTCTCCATGGTCTGTTGTGCTGCCACCCACCCCCCGCTTGATCTGCATGGTCTGTTGTGCTTTCACTGCTCCTTCCACTTGCCCTGTATGATTAGCTTATTTCCCGTGCCACTACCACGCCCCTGTATCCCTTCCCTGTCGCTTCCTTCCATTGGTAGAGTCCATGACCCTATCCCCTCCCTCCTGCCCTCTGTTGTCCATACATATGACCCTGCCCCCTCCCTCCTGCTCTCCCTGGTCTGCCTTGTTGCCACTGCCCCTCCCACCTGCCCTGTCAGGCTGCTGCCTGTGCCCCCACCCTCTGCCCTCCTGACTACCCTGTTCGGTCTATTATGCGGCCACTACCCCTGCCACCTTCCTTGTGTGGTCAGCTTGTTTCCCTGCCGCATACCTCCTGCCCTTCATGGTCCTTGCCTCTATCTCATCCTTCCTGCCATCCAAGGTCCATTGTGCTGCCACTACCCATCCTTCCTACCCTGGTAGTCCATTGTGATACCACTGATCCTCCTGCCTGCCTGGCACAGTCAAGAAAAAGAGAGGGCTCTAAAATGCGGTTTCCCATGCTATTTCTCTAGGGATTTTTTAACAGTGCTACAGCCAAAACGACTAAACAGTACTACACCAAATTTGCCAGAAAGCTAGGTCTTTACCCAGAAAGCATATTTTGGGTGTAAATCTATTCAGTTTGTAAGAAAATAAGGATAAAAAAATTGAGATGGAAATTAAATGATGTTATGGTTGAGGGAAAATGGAAGTTAAAATTTAACATTATACTGTCAAAAAAACAGTGACATTCACTAGTTATAGTTAAATGAAGTAACTATGCACCTCACATATTACATCACTCATGACATTTTCTATGATATCATTGATAATATCACTGATAACATCTGAAATTACATAATTAATGACATCACTGTGCATGGCAAGTAGGAAAGTTATGGTTACTTCATTTAATTATAACTGGTGAATTTCAGTGTTGGTTTTTTAGTTTAAAATGTTTCATTTTAACTTACATTTTCACCTAACTATGACGTCTGTCAGAAAAGGCCTCTTTTTGCATGATCACCCCTAATTAGTTTTTAAACTGATGATGTTGGTCTTTGTACTCTGTATACTGGGAGCTTGTTAACCTGTCCTAAGGGCATCTCCTCTGACCACTAAAACTTGAAGAATTGGTCAAGAAAATCCAATTGGCACATTTAACTTACCTATAAGTCCCTAGTTCTCCCCCCAGGCCCGTAAGTTAAATGTCATTAGTGGACTGCAGCACCTATTGGTCCACCACTGAAGTGACAACGCTTAGCATGTTTTCAGGTCTGCCCCTGTAGCCTGAGTGCACAGATTTAAAACTGCAAATTCGACCTAGCAAAATAAAGCTTTCAACAGGCCCAATTAATAATTATAAGTAACCCCTAAGGTAGGCCCTAAATGCCCATGGGGTATAGTGCATGGTATTTAAAATGTAGGACAATCATTTAAGTTTTACATGTCCTGGCAGTGAAAAATCTCCAAAGTTGTTTTTCACTTCCAAGGCTGGCTCTCTCATAGAAAAGCACCGGGTTACATCAGAACACCTTAGAATGCATTCAGTTTAATAATAGCTAGAACCATGATTAAAGGACTCAAATTAATAGTAATTTAAAATCCAATCTAATCGGCAAGTTGGACTTTAAATTACTATTTTGGAGATGCCACATTTAGAAAATTTGCATTTTCCTGTCTAAGCCAAATATTCCTTTCTGCAAGTATTCAGTGTCACCTTACTTTTAAGTTCAAGAAAATGTTTATTGAAGAATATTAATATGATCACATAAAGAACAATACTTCGTACAAGCGATCATGTGTTAATGCATAAATACAAAAAGGTATAATAAAGAGTAATAATGATATACTATGCTTATTAGAATAATAAAAAGATATTATAGAGGAGGGTATGAATATGGTCATAAGTTCACCTTACTTTTAATGGCTCTCCTGGGGTAAAATGTGCATTGCTCCAGGCAGTGGAGAATGGGCTTGGATGTGGGGAGATGTTTTTCCCTGTGACAGGATGGCCATCTGGGCTGTGCCTAGGAATTTAATTAAACTTCAGAATGTGCCTACCCTGTCAAAAGCGTAAGTAACTCACACCTAGACCTTGCCCTTTATTGTCCTAATAGCAAACTAGGCAACAATTCCAGTGGGAGAGTGTCTGTCCACAGAAACGGTTTAGAGTGATGACTGGGGAATGTTTGCCTATAATACTAACCACACCTCTGGGTGGGCCCAGGGAGCTCTGCACAAGGGAAGAAAGGTTCTACCAAATTGGGTTTAGGTAGAGAGGGACACTGTGGGATAGTTTTTAGTAAAACACAGAGGAAGTGCTACAAAAGTGGGTAGGGGCCCCATGGGAAGTTTTTCCCCATTATTTAGGAAGTTGCCGGGGGTTCTGCACACCCACAGGCTGGCACTAGTAAAAAAAAACTGGTACCCTCTTCAGAACATCCTCTGAATCTGTGGAAGACAGAACAAGGACTGCAACTGCTGTTGAATCTGTGAAGAGAGACCCCAAGGGCTGGACCTGCTCCCAACTTGTACCAGCACAGAGGAGTTGAGTACGACGGCTAGTTGGCTAGTCTCCTGTTCAGCTCCAGGAACACAAAAGATTCAAGAAGCCCAAATTTATACTGAGCCCAATTGATGAGTTGCAACAGGATTTGCCCAGGAAATTGCTGGTGGCTTCTGGGAGAGAGATTCCTAACCCCAAATGGTGCCCAAAAGGTCCTGGGGCCTTTGGTGGTGTTAGAGTGTACTCTTTCCCCTTCATATTTGCAAGACTGCACAATTAAAAATGTTTCTGAACTTTTTGTCATAAGAACCAGAGGTTACCACTGGGATGCCGTTGAGCTACAGCTGGTGACATTGAACTGCCAGTTGGATTCAACATGCTGGATTTCCCCTCTAAAATGACCCTAACTTCCAAAAACGTTTTTAAGTCCAAACGTAGAGGAATTCACTAGAACCAACGCTGAACAGTACCTTGACAACGATGACACTTTCCTGGGCCCCGACTTTGGACTTTGCCCACTCAGTGTTTTTCCCACTAAGGGGCCGATTCCGATTTCGGCCGGAAGGGCACCGAACGATGGTTGGAGCCCTTCCGACCGAATCGGAACGTGCCGCTCGGATTCCTTTCCGACCGAGCCATTCCGATGGGCTCGGTCGGAAAGAATCGACTTCGGATTTCCGGATGGCTCACGACGGGTTCGGAGAGCCCGTCAGCCATCCGGAAATCCTCTGTACTCCCCGGCTGCCTCTTTGCGACCGAGGGAGTACGATGGCAGTTTTTCACTGCCTTTTCGTGCCGGTCTTTCCGGCACGAAAAGGCAGTCGGTCACTGTCTTTGGGGGCCCCCAGTGGGACCCCCATGGGTGCAAGGTCGCCGAATGGCGGCCTGGAGGCACCTATGGTGCCCCTCTGTTGAACCCTGCACCCGGTGGCAGTCACCTTGGGGTGCCGGCCACAGGGTGCAGGGTTGAACTGCACCCCTGCTTTCTCCAATGCCAGCATGCATTCCGTCCGGAATGCATGCTCCCATTGTGGGAGATACGAGTGCGACCGAACAGGGTTCGGTCGCATCGTACTGCCTGGGCCGTAACCGACGACAGCAGGTCGGTCGGTAACGGCTCCGGACCGATGTCGGACGGACCTGAGTCCGTCCGACATCGGAATCGGCCCCTAAGGCTCTCACCAAAAACCCTCGCTGCAGCCGGCCACCGTCAATGAGCCCCTCTCCGTTTCCATCCTGCAGCCCTACCCCCCAATGACCTCATTGATCAGGGCTTTTCTCCTGAAAAATGATTAAGTCTGAAGGTAAACAATGTGAACCTTCACCTACAAAAAGTGTCCCTTTAGTACCAGGTGCCTTGGTCAATGTTCTATTTATTTTTTCACAAACATAAGTTTTTGATTTTTACAACGTATTTATTTATTTTTACTTCTTTTAGTTCCCGCAGCTTCTCATACCCTTTACCGGACCACTCGCTGTCACTCACAGCATCCAATCTTGTGCTAGCACTGCCCTGGTGGTGATGTCAGAATACGATTACCCCTTCTTTGTTATTACCAGGTATTTTCAGCATGAAAGTTTAGAGCTCTCATATTTTTATTTTTTATTTTGACATATTTGCAAAGTTTTATATAGCGCTGGCTAGACCCGGAGGTATCAGAGCGCTTTACATGAGGATCAGCGAGTTACAGGATACATAGTTATATCAGTTGAATCAGCGAGTTACAGGTTACATAGTTACATCAGTATTGAATCAAAGAATCACAGAGGGAGGGGGAGGGGAGGAGACATGAAAGGGGAGACGACAAAAACAATGTCAGATGACCGGCTGGGTAGGTGACGGCCAAGGGGCCAGACTCCTCTATAGCTGTATAGGACAGCTCCACCGGGCATCGGCCAAGGTTGCTCGGGCTCCGCGGTAGGTAAAAACAGTTTTGGTATCCACCCAGGGGGCGTCGTCATAGTTCCATCGAAGGGGGAGGGAAAGAGACACAATAGGGGAGACAAGGAAAAACAATGTCAGATGACCGGCTGGGTAGGTGACGGCCACGGGGCCAGACTCCTCTATAGCTGCATAGGACAGCTCCACCGGGCATCGGCCAAGGTTGCTCGGTCTCCGCGGTGGGTACAAACAGTTTTGGTATCCGCCCAGGGGAGTTGTCATTGTTCCATCGAAGGGGAGAGAAGGAGACACAAACAGGGAGATGAGGAAAAACAATGTCAGATGACCGGCTGGGTAGGTGACGGCCAAGGGGCCAGACTCCTCTATAGCTGCATAGGACAGCTCCACCGGGCATCGGCCAAGGTTACACAGGCTCCGTGGTAGGTACAAACAGTTTTGTTATCTACATCAGTTGAATCAGCAAGTTACGGGTTACATAGTTACATCAGTTTGAATCAAAGAATCACAGAGGGAGGAGGAGGGGGAGGGAAGGAGACACAAACGGGGAGACGAGGAAAACAATGTCAGATGACCGGCTGGGTAGGTGACGGCCAAGGGGCCAGACTCCTCTATAGCTGTATAGGACAGCTCCACCGGGCATCAGCCAAGGTTGCTCAGGCTCTGCGGTAGGTAAAAACAGTTTTGGGATCCGCCTAAGGGGCGTCATCATAGATCCATCGAAAGCATCCGGTGTTCCTGACTGCTGGGTTGGAGTGTGAGATGGGCGGTGGGAGCTGAGACCAATCCACGTAGAGGCCTGTGTTGCTGCACCCAATGCTTTGGCGCCATCATAGAAACAGCTTACAATAACACCAAAATTCGCCCAGGAGTTGTAGCTTGCGTAAAAAATTGAACATACTTTGTTGCTTTCCAGCATATAACACGGCGCTGTCACAATACAAATGCGCACTTGCCAGACCTGCAGTACTCGGTGTCACCAGGGGTAGAAATACTTCCTCGTCTTCACGAGACTGCCATCTTGGGGTCAGGCACCATTCAAAGTAAGTTCATCAGGCAGCTGGGGTCTGACCCTCCAAGAGGTGCTTTTTATGAGTCACTCGTGCTGCGCCAACAACGGATGCACAGATACACAATCACTTCTTCTCAACATCATTGTAATCGGAAAGGCCGGTCCTTGCATTGCATTTACGCCGCCATTTTAAGAACAGGCTTCGTCACGATAAGTGTGATAACTTGGTCATACCGGTATAAATACCTTACCGGAAGATGCCGGAAGAATATGCACGTCCGTGGCTGTGGGACACTCAGCAGTTTCTCCCTGAGATTCTCCCGGTGAGCGTAAGGCTGTAGCAGGACTTTACAACCTTTACATTACAGTCTTTTGCACTGTGGTGACCTAGACTCAGGCACTAAATGAAGCCATGGTTACGCCTGCGTACATGGCCCGTAATGCTCCAGTGATTTTAAACAAAACGGCGAGAAGATCAGCACCGCCACTGCCAGCGAGAAAAGCATCCCAATTAAATTAGGAAACACGCCCACTGCCATCTGTTAATCCGGGCCGTTTGTGAGGGAGGATGGGGCGTGTCTCACTCACCGCATCCCGGAGCCAGGAACGCTGATCAGTTACAGCATCCGCACACACTAAGCACAGCAGGACACGCACCTTCCTTATCGCGGTGGCCGGAGAGAGCTCCTCAACGTAGTCCGGCGCGGGCACCTCCGTTCTCCACGTTAAACTCCAGCTGCAGCCCCTTACCGCAGAGCTCCAATATCTGGCGCCATACAGGGGTCGCGGGGGGCCCACTCACACGCTAGCCCTCCATCAACGTTTCCGCTGTTCGGGTCGCTTCAATCGTGGAGCACGCTCAGTCTTCCTTCGCTCCAGGGTGTGATTGCGGCTCGGCCCAGCCGCCATTATATGCGCCCTCGAGGATGAGGGGAGGAAACACGAACGTTGTGTTTCTGGCTGGTCGATTACAGAACCCAGCACTGCAGCATACCGGGCGGTTCCTGAGGAGGTCAGCTGCAATGCGCTGACATTTGCAGGGCGCGATCTTCGGTGGATCCGCAGATTTTTTACGGATCATGAGCCCGGCCGGCAGAGCCTCACAACCGTGCGGCCATATTACTTCGCGACATTCTCTCATTAAAAGAAGTTGATTTTCATTAAATTCAATGTGATTACAGGCGGTAGTGTGGAAACAGTCTAGTTGGGGTGGGCTTTTCAACTGGTTTAGCACATCAACACAAAATATAGAGGCAACCTGCAAGAACAGTAAGAAGCGCTGACCTCTGTCTATATCAATTGTTTACATTTGGCAGGTGCCTGCATTATCAGTGTCTGTGCTGGTACCGAGATGGGTTGCATAATTAGCTTCCACTGTGATGCTTACATAATATATATAAGAGTTAGGTAATCTAAGAGGGTCAAAGTATGGGAGTTTCATATTTTTAGCCCCTTGGCATTCTACTATTTGCAAATAAAACAGCTGGGGCAGGAGAAGAGCTAGGTAAACATCTCTCCATATGCTGCTCCATTAGGAACAGGCAAAAAAATGATGAGACAGCCAATGGCACCTATTCCCATAGCTACTAGAAGTAGGGGTGCTGGACGTGCTGCAGCACCCCCACAATAACCATGCTGGAGTCTCGAAGAGAAATGAGCAATAAAGATGACTTTAAATTTTATTTTATGTTGTCATATTCGCTGTGTTCATAGACAAAGATCAAATGTCAGGCCATGTCTTCTGACAGAATTGCTTCTAATTCTTTTGATATGGGGATTAATGTTTGCTTTTATTTGTCCCACTGGAAAGTCAAAGGATTTTGTAAAGTGAACTATCTGACAATCTGGCTGCTGTACAGGAAGTGTGAAAGGAAAGTGTAGGAAAGTGGAGTATTATGTAGTGAGGCTGGTTAGGCTCCACTATGCAATACTCACACGATACCTAAAAAGGTCCTTTGGATTCACATTAATAAATCCCTTGCTCAGTTCTGGTAATGTGACACAGAGCAGTCACACTTTACTAGAGGAACGTGTTAAGCATTTCAGAGTACCAACATGGATGATAAGTAGTTGACATGACTCAAAAGAAATCCGACACCAACTTGAAAAAATAAAGTAGTTTTTATATAAATTTAGATACCAAAAGGAAGACAATAGGGTGAGTATAACCAGAGTTATTGGGTTTTAAAGAAAGCAAAATCAGTGCATTTCAATCTTGCAAAACAATAATGTAGGAGTTAATGGAAAATCACACTACTGACAACCCCAGCGACCCCAACTCCACTATCCTTCGTGACAACCTGGCCAGCATCGGACTTAAACAACTCGTCAAAACACCGACCCACAGAGCAGGACACACCCTCGACCCCATCTTCGCGGCAGGAAACAGCGTCCATTTCAGCCACACAACGCAGCCGCCATGGACCGACCACCACTGCGTACACTTCGCCATCAACAAACCCAAGGCACCCAAACCAGCCCCATGCCCACCACGAAGGAACTGGAGCAAGGTTACCGACGAGCAACGTACCTCCACCCTCACCCGAGACAACCACACCTGGGCACCCGACGCAAACAGCGCAAACGACGCAGCCAGAGAACTCCACACCTGGATCTCCAACTGCGCAGATGAGCTCGCCCTGCTACGCAACCCCAACAGACAACGCCCCAGGAGAGCCGCCTGGTTCACAACCGCTCTCCAAGAAGCCAGACGCACCTGCAGACACCTGGAGAAGAACTGGAGAAACACCAAGACAACCGAAAACCACACCACCTACAAGGACGCCATGACGGACTACCACAACCAGATCAGAGGAGCCACCAAAAGGAACTTCATCCACAACAAAATCCTGGCCAACTCCACCAACTCCAAGGAACTTTTCAGTGTCATTCAAGAATTCACCAACCCACGCAGCGAAGCCACAGACATCACCCCATCCCAAGACCTCTGCGACAAGCTTGGAACCTATTTCCACCTCAAGATCAAACACCTCTACGACAACTTCATCGACCATCCACCAGGCACCACAGATGGCCCCCCGCCCCCCAGAAACACCAGCCAGCCCACCATCTCCAACTGGACACCGATCACGGCCGAAGATACCGCCTCGACCATGAAAAGCATCCACTCGGGGGCCCCCACCGACCCCTGCCCCCCTCACATCTACCACCGAGCCGTGGCCGCCATCGCACCCAAACTACAACGCACCAACAACACCACCTTCAAAACAGGCACCTTCCCAGACGACTGGAAGTGCGCAGAAGTCAGACCCCTGCTCAAGAAGCCCACAGCTGACCCCACCGACCTCAAGAACTATCGGCCCATCTCGCTCCTCCCCTTCGCAGCCAAAGTTGCGGAGAAAACAGTCAACAGGAAACTGACACGATTCATTGAAGAGAACGCCGTCCTCGACCCGTCCCAATCCGGATTCCGAAGCAACCACAGCACAGAGACCGCCCTACTCGCTGCCACAGACGACATCCGCACCCTCCTGGACCAAGGCCACTCCGCAGCCCTCATCCTACTCGACCTATCAGCGGCCTTCGACACCGTCTCCCATCGCACACTAGTCGTCCAGACTACACGACGCTTGAGCATACAAGGAACAGCCCTGGGCTGGATCCGATCATTCCTCACCGGAAGAAGCCAAAGCATCAGACTCCCACCCTTCCTCTCCGACCCCACGAAAATCACCTGCAGAGTCCCACAGGGTTCATCACTGAGCCCCACCCTCTTCAACATTTACATGGCCCCCCTCGCAGCCATCGTCCGTCAACACGGCCTCAACATCGTATCCTACGCCGACGACACCCAGCTCATCCTCTCTCTCACCAAAGACCCCACCACTGCCAAACGCAACTTCCAGAAAGGAATGCGAGACGTCGCAGTCTGGATGACTGTTAGACCTGGCATCATTGGCGCGGGTCTCCCTTCCTCTTTTCGCTTCTGACCTTTTATGTTGGCTGGATTTAAATGCTCTGGGCGCTGTGCCACTGCCAATCAGTGACACAGCGCGAATGCTCCCTGTGTAAAGATACCTGTATGAATTGGGATAATCATAATTGGCTCGTTTGGTTTACCTGTCAGTCCCTAGTATCAGTGCACTGTGTGTGCCCAGTGCTGGTAGACCAAATACTGCTGGTGGGCCGGCAGAGCTGATTTGCGCTACCCACCGAAGCAGCTTTTAAAGTATGTCTGTGTAGCATGTTCTAATAGCGAGTTACCCTCCATTTCACTGTTTACTATTGCGAGGCCACCCGTTCTCATAGGCCAGAATGTGCAGGCTGAGTATTACATGCCTTAATCCTACCTTCCCCCAGGAACCTGATAGGAACGTCGACTTGGATATGTTTAAACTCAGAACATTGAGATGCATCTTTTAGTAAGGATTATTAGCGTAGCCTGTGTTAAAAAATGCCTCTACTAGAAACGAGGTATTTTCTGGCCTGAAGCTTTCCTGTAGGCTTTTGCTAGCGTGTGTATTCGCCGTCTGGTTTTGGAGCGGCAGGGCCAGCTGGGTCAGGCCTGGCTGGAGAGAGAGATCGGCATTTAGAGTATGGGGAGGGGTGACTCTTTGATCCGAGCAGGGCCGTGCCTGGCAAGGTGAATGATGGCTCCATCTCCCACTGGGCGTCTGATAGCAGACCCCCAGATTCTTAAAGGGCAGGATGTCGCCTCGTAAACCAAGTGCTCCCCGACCCCACCAAACTGGTTCTGGCTGGATGCAGTGATTTGTGACTGCAGAGAACAAAGACTTTTTAGGTATAAAACGCTGCGCTGAAACCTGTTTGAAGTGTGTTCCTTCTGGATGTCAAGACGAAACTCTGTCCGAGCGGACAGAGGAAAGGACTTTGAAACTTTCACCAAGCTTGCTGAAGAAACTACCCGAGGGCCTGAATTGAGAGCGCCTCCTGCTGAAGTCTCAGGGACATTAGACTTCACCCTGTCAGCCGCCCGAATTCCCTTGCTAGGAATTCTACTTGCAGGTGAGGCCTCCGTCGAGTAATCCGGAACCTCTAGTCCTACTGTGAGGAACGCGGACTGGTAACCCTTGTGAACTCTGCGTGTGGGCCGCCGCAGCTTAGAGAGAGCTGCCGCCGCTGAGTGCCCACCTTAATTTTAATCTTCAGAACCTTCGCTGAAACTGTGTGGGCCGCCGCAGCTAAGAGAGAGCTGCCGCCGCTGAGTGCCCGCCTTAAGTTGAATCTTCAGAACCTTCGCTGAAACTGTGTGGGCCGCCGCAGCTAAGAGAGAGCTGCCGCCGCTGAGTTCCCGCCTTATTTTGAATCCTCAGAACCTTCGCTGAAACTGTGTGGGCCGCCGCAGCTAAGAGAGAGCTGCCGCCGCTGAGTGCTCGCACCCTTGCTAACTTTGCATCACCGAGAGTTGTCCTGTGAGCCGCCGCAGCTAAGAGAGAGCTGCCACTGCTGAGTGCTCGCACCCTTGCTAACTTTGCATCACCGAGATTTGTCCTGTGAGCCGCCGCAGCCAAGAGAGGGCTGCCGCCTCTGAGTGCTCGCACCCTTGCTAACTTTGCATCACCGTGATTTGTCCTGTGAGCCGCCGCAGCTAAGAGAGAGCTGCCGCTGCTGAGTGCTCGCACCGTTGCTAAACTTTGCATCATCGTGATTTGTCCTGTGAGCCGCCGCAGCTAAGAGAGAGCTGCGGCCGCGGAGTGCTCGCACCCTTGCTAACTTTACATCATCGTGATTTGTCGTGTGAGCCACCGCAGCTAAGAGAGAGCTGCCGCCACTGAGTGCTCGCACCCCTGCTAACTTTGCATCATCGTGATTTATCCTGTGAGCCGCCGCAGCTAAGAGAGAGCTGCTGCCGCGGAGAGCTCGCGCCCTTGCTAATTTTGCATCATTGGGATTTGTCCTGTGGGCCGCCGCAGCTAAGAGAGAGCTGCTACTGCTGAGTGCCCACGTCTTTGTCAACCTTGCACCATCGTGAATTGTCCCGTGGGCCGCCGCAGCTAGGAGAGCGCTGCTGCCGCCGCGAGCCCACCACGGAGCTGCACGATGAGAGTCATCGCCACCACCAGCCCGGGCCGCCGCAGCCGTGTGCTGCTGCCGCTGAGGGCCCGCCTGTCCCGGAGTGCCCGAATCATTGCGAGTGCACTTTGCGGACCACTGCCATCGAGAACTGTGGTCGCTGGGAGTCCGCCTGTCACCGTCTCCGCTTCTTCGAGAAGCTACATACTGTGGCCCCGTCCAACGGCAGGTATCTGGTGCGCAATGGGTCGCGTAGACCCAGGCCTTGAACTCAGTCAGTGCCACGTTCTGGTGAATATGTATTGCCCCTTTTTAAATCTCTACTGATTTACATGCATGATGACTGGTTAAAATGCTTTTTGAGAGTCTCGTACTAAACCTTAGATAAAGATACTATTTTTTCTATACCTACTTGAGTTGTGTCCTTTTGTGGTGTCGTTACTGCCTTATTGTGCATGGTCATAAATGCTTCACACACTGCCTCTGAGATAGGCCTAACTGCTCGTGCTACGTTACCACAGGGTTGAGCAGGGGTTATCAAAAGGGGTAGCCCACTTGCCCTGACTTAGGAAGAAGGGTCCCTATTTGGACAGTGGCGTCAGCCATTGCCAACTAGAGACCCCCATTTCTAACATTGGCGGGCAGCGGTGGGATCAGGACTTGCATTTATGATCCACGTTCAGTAACTGGTAGACACCACTAGTGAGTACAGACCCTGCGCAGACACGCGCGGATTTGTTTTCTCTGCTCGGAGGATCTCGCCTTTGAGGAGGAAAGATTAGATACCTATACTGCCAAACAGCTGAAGTCGTTTTGTAGGCAATTCGCAGTCCCCGTGATAGGTATCTCTAGGAAGGAGGAGTACCACAAGGCGCTGAAGGCCTGGTGGGAAGCAAGAGAGTCCGCTGGGGATGAGGAAGAGAATGCTGGAGGGCAGCAGGATGATGCAGTAGAGGGGGGGGAGATAGAACACCCTCCAATCCAGGTACTAGTGTATCCCAAAGGAGCCTGACCCCAGAAGAGCTGGAGGACAGGGAGAGAGATAGGAGGCATAGTTTGGAGATGGCTAAATTGGAAGGTCAGAAAGACATTGAGAAAAATCGATTGTCACTTGAACTTGAGAAAATGAGAATGGAACATGAGAGAATGTTGAGGGAGATAGAGATCAGGGCGAGGAGTGTCCCGGTCTCCCCCTCTGGTGGCAGCATACCTTTAGTAACTCATGAGAGTAGAGTTTATATTCCTAAGGATGGCATTAAGGATTTTCACAAGAGGGAGGATATTGGGCAATGATTTGCCACATATGAGATATCAATGGTGTCCCACCGGGTCCCTGAGCAGGATTGGGGAGCGGGATTGTGGGGGCGCTTTGTGAGTGATGGTAGGGATACCCTGTTGGACCTGCCTGAGGAGAGCAGGATGGTGTATGCCCATATGAAAGAAGCTTTGATGACCCGTTATGGTTTGACCCCAGAAATGTACAGGCAGAGGTTTAGGACCTGTAAGAAGTTAGAGGGTACCACGTGGGTTGAATATGTGTCTTTTTTCTGCAGAGTAATGGATCGCTGGGTAAAAGGTACCAAAGTGGAAACTTTCGAGCAATTATATGATTTGTTTGCGTGGGAGCATTTGTCCAGTAACTGTTTTCCAGAGCTATGCCAGCACCTGATTGATAGCAAGCTGACTAACCCTAGGAAGCTTGCTGAGGAGGCGGACCACTGGGTGAGCACCCGGGTCCGCAAAGGTTTTGTGGGAGACTTCGCCAGAGGTGGGCAGGGTCACCAGCAGTAAAAGTGGGGGGGACAAGGGTAAACAGAGGGAGTTCCAGAGGGGGCCCCAAAGTAATTCCCAAGGGAACCAAGCCGTGGTGTCCCAGCCTCCCCCTGAGAAGAAGCCAGTGTCCCCGACAGGTAGGCCTGTTCATAGGGGGCCCCTTACTTGTTTCAAGTATGGTCAAGTGGGCCACCGGTATTATGATCTCCAGTGTCCCCAGAGGGACCCCAAGGCATCCCCTCGTGCACCACCCCGTGCACCAGCCCGCCAGATTGCCAGTGTAGCCCTGGGGGGGAGGAAATGGAGGTCCAAGGTGGGTGGGAACCCATAGAGTTAACCCTTGTCTCGCTAGGGGACTTTGAGAAGGTCCCTAACCCCACACTGCCGACCAACACTCAGAAGTACCGGCAGTGGGTGACCATCAATGGCCGTAGGGTGGAGGCTCTCAGGGACACCGGAGCTAGTGTGACTGCTGTCAGCTCCCGGTAGGTGTCCAAAGAGCAAGTTGTCCCCCATGCATTCTGCCCCATAGTGTCAGCAGACAACTCAGAGAGCCAGTGTGAAGTGGCTCAGGTTCCCTTCGAGTGGGGGGGGGTCACAGGAACTCTTCAAGTGGCTGCGAGGGCCGCCATGCCTGTAGACTGTCTGTTGGGCAACGATCTGGAGAACTCCCCGTGGGCTACGGTGGAGAGAAAGTCTCATTTGGAAATGTTGGGTTTGCCTGAGTGGGCATGTGTGACCACTCGGTCCATGGCATCTCAGAAGGATGTTCAGGAGGGTCTGGAGCCTGAAAGTATGGCCCAGGCCCCTGCCTCAAAGAGAAAGGGTAGGGGGTGCAGGAAACCGGCCCCTGCGGTTCCCACGGTCCCGGAGGGAGCAGACCTTGAGGGGGATGCCCTGGAACCTACAGGGGAACAAGTGGCCGAACTGGGGGACCTACCGGGGCTGACCCATTGGCAGCAGGAAGGGGGGCCCTCCAGGGAGGAATTTTGCGAGCAGCAGAGAACCTGCCCTTCTCTTGAGGGGGTGCGGCAACAGGCCGCCGCCCAGGCAGCAGGTGACCAGACAGGGTCACATTGGATCTATTGGGAGAACGACCTCCTTTACAGCGAGCCTAAGGTTGCTGAGCCTGGGTCAGCCCGTGTGCTGGTGGTACCCCAGCGCTTCAGGACCTTCCTACTGGGGTTGGCTCATGATGTGCCACTGGCCGGACATTTGGGGCAGACCAAGACCTTTGAGAGGCTGGTCACCCACTTCTATTGGCCCCAGATGCGCGGGAGCTCCGATGCTCACTGCCGGACGTGTGAGACTTGCCAGGCAAGTGGGAAGAGTGGGGGGAAGATTAAGGCCCCACTACAGCCCTTTCCCGTGGTGAGCACCCCATTCGAAAGAGTGGGCATTGATATTGTGGGGCCTCTGGATCCCAAGACAGCCATGGGCAACAGGTTCATCCTGGTCTTGGTGGACCATGCCACCCGGTACCCTGAGGCCATCCCGCTCAGGACAGTGATGGCCCCCGTGGTGGGACGGACACTGTTGGGGATTTTCTCCCGTGTGGGATTCCCCAGAGAGGTGGTGTCCGATAGGGGAACTAACTTCATCTCCAAGTACATGAAGTCTCTGTGGGAGGAGTGTGGGGTAACGTATAAGTTCACCACTCCTTACCACCCCCAGGGTAATGGGCTGGTTGAGAGATTCAACCGGACCCTTAAGGAGCATGATTATGGGCCTAGGCGAGCCCATGAGGCGTAAGTGGGATGTCCTCTTGCCATGCCTGTTGTTTGCTTACCGTGAGGTGCCACAGAAGTCCTTAGGGTTCAGTCCCTTTGAGCTGCTCTATGGTCACCCGGTAAGAGGGCCTCTGAGTCTCGTCAAGGAAGGCTGTGAGCAATCTCCCAGGAAACCTCGCCAGGATGTGTTTAGTTACATGCTGGCCTTCAGGAACCAGACTCAGCGTTTCAGGAAACTTGCTGAGGCAAACCTGGAAACCAGCCAGGAAGAGATGAAACGCTGGCACGATCAGAATGCCACTCTGATCGAGTTTCAGCCTGGACAGAAGGTTTGGGTTCTGGCCCCGGTGGAGCCCTGTGCGCTCCAGGATAGGTGGACCGGCCCCTTTGAGGTGGTGGAGCGCAAGAGTCCTGTTACCTACATGGTGGACTTGCAGTCTCCCAGGAACCCCTTGCGGGTCCTGCATGTTAACCGCCTGAAGCCCCACTTTGAGAGGTCTGAAGAGGGCATGCTTCTGGCCACAGATGCTGGGATGGAGGAGGAGAGCGAGCCCCTTCCTGACCTCCTGTGTGCAGGGGAGCGAGATGGGTCAGTGGAGGGTGTGGTCCTCTCCACCACACTGACCCCTGAGCAGCAGGGTGATTGTCGCCAACTGTTGGGACAATTCAGTGATCTGTTCTCCCTGGTAGCTAGTGTCACTGATTGGTGTGTCCATGACGTGGACACTGGGGACAGTCCTCCCATTAAGCACAAGGCTTACCGAGTGACTGACCGGGTAAGGGCCTACATTAAGGAGGAGGTTACCAAAATGTTTGCCCTTGGGGTGATTGAGTCCTTTAGCAGCCCTTGGTCCAGCCCAGTGGTCCTGGTACCAAAAGCTGCAGCGCCTGGTACCACCCCATAACTTCGGTTCTGCGTGGACTATCGGGGCCTCAATTCAGTCACGAAGACTGACGTGCATCCCATCCCCAGAGCTGATGAGCTCATAGATCAGTTAGGGGCTGCCAAATACCTCAGCACATTTGATTTGACGTCTGGGTATTGGCAGATCGCCTTGAGCGAGGGAGAAAAGGAGAGGTCAGCCTTCTCCACACCCGATGGACACTACCAGTTCCGGGTGATGCCCTTTGAAATGAAGAATGCCCCTGCCACCTTTCAGAGGCTGGTCAACAGGGAGTTGGGTGGGCTGGAAGAATTCAGTGCCGCCTACCTGGATGACATTGCGGTGTTTAGCTCCTCTTGGGAGGACCACCTGCGCCACCTCTGGGAGGTATTGATGGCACTGCGGAAGGCAGGCCTCACAATCAAAGCCAGTAAGTGCCAGATTGGGCAGGGTTCTGTAGTGTATTTGGGGCACCAGGTGGGGAGCGGCCAGGTGGCGCCCCTTCGGCCCAAAATTGAAACTATCCTGGCGTGGGAACCCCCCAAGACTCAGACGCAGGTGAGAGCCTTCTTAGGACTCACGGGGTACTACAGGAGGTTTGTCCGAGGATATGGTAACATTGTTGCACCCTTGACTGAGCTGACTTCTAAGAAGCAGCCAAAGAAGGTAAACTGGACTGACACCTGTCAGAACGCTTTTGACGCCCTGAAGACTACAATGTGCACTGCACCCGTGCTTCAGGCGCCCGACTTTTCAAAGGAATTCGTTGTCCAGACAGACGCCTCAGAGCATGGTATAGGGGCTGTTCTGTCACAGATCAATGAGGAGGGACTAGACCAACCGGTAGCCTTCCTAAGCAGGAGGTTACTTCCCGGGAACAGAGGTGGAGTGCAATTGAGCGTGAGGCATTTGCTGTGGTCTGGGCGCTGAAGAAGCTGAGGCCATATTTGTTTGGGACTCACTTCCGGGTTCAGACAGACCACAGGCCCCTTAGATGGTTGATGCATATGAGGGGTGAGAATCCCAAGTTGTTGAGGTGGTCCATTTCCCTACAGGGTATGGATTTCACGGTGGAACACCGCCCTGGTACAGAGCACACCAATGCTGACGGTCTGTCCAGGTTTTTCCGCCTTCGTGAGAGAACTCCCAAGGGAATGGTTAGTTCTCCCCACAATTCAGCTGGAGGGGACGTGTGTTAGACCTGGCATCATTGGCGCGGGTCTCCCTTCCTCTTTTCGCTTCTGACCTTTTATGTTGGCTGGATTTAGATGCTCTGGGCGCTGTGCCACTGCCAATCAGTGACACAGCGCGAATGCTCCCTGTGTAAAGATACCTGTATGAATTGGGATAATCATAATTGGCTCGTTTGGTTTACCTGTCAGTCCCTAGTATCAGTGCACTGTGTGTGCCCAGGGCTGGTAGACCAAATACTGCTGGTGGGCCGGCAGCGCTGATTTGCGCTACCCACCGAAGCAGCTTTTAAAGTATGTCTGTGTAGCATGTTCTAATAGCGAGTTACCCTCCATTTCACTGTTTACTATTGCGAGGCCACCCGTTCTCATAGGCCAGAATGTGCAGGCTGAGTATTACATGCCTTAATCCTACCTTCCCCAGGAACCTGATAGGAACGTCGACTTTGATATGTTTAAACTCAGAACATTGAGATGCATCTTTTAGTAAGGATTATTAGCGTAGCCCGTGTTCGAAAATGCCTCTACTAGAAACAAGGTATTTTCTGGCCTGAAGCTTTCCTGTAGGCTTTTGCTAGCGTGTGTATTGGCCATCTGGTTTTGGAGCGGCAGGGCCAGCTGGGTCAGACCTGGCTGGAGAGAGAGATCGGCATTTAGAGTATGGGGAGGGGTGACTCTTTGATCCGAGCAAGCCCGTGCCTGGCAAGGTGAATGATGGTTCCATCTCCCACTGGGCGTCTGATAGCAGACCCCCAGATTCTTAAAGGGCAGGATGTCACCTCGTAAACCAAGTGCTCCCCGACCCCACCGAACTGGTTCTGGCTGGATGCAGTGATTTGTGACTGCAGAGAACAAAGACCTTTTAGGTATAAAACGCTGGGCTGAAACCTGTTTCAAGTGTGTTCCTTCTGGATGTCAAGACGAAACTCTGTCCGAGCGGACAGAGGAAAGGACTTTGAAACTTTCACCAAGCTTGCTGAAGAAACTACACAAGGGCCTGAATTGAGAGCGCCTCCTGCTGAAGTCTCAGGGACATTAGACTTCACCCCGTCAGCCGCCCCCGAATTCTCTTGCTAGGAATTCTACTTGCAGGTGAGGTCTCCGTCGAGTAATCCGGAACCTCTAGTCCTACTGTGAGGAACGTGGACTGGTAACCCTTGTGAACTCTGCGTGTGGGCCGCCGCAGCTAAGAGAGAGCTGCCGCCGCTGAGTGCCCGCCTTAATTTGAATCTTCAGAACCTTCGCTGAAACTGTGTGGGCCGCCGCAGCTAAGAGAGAGCTGCTGCCGCTGAGTGCCCGCCTTAAGTTGAATCTTCAGAACCTTCGCTGAAACTGTGTGGTCCGCCGCAGCTAAGAGAGAGCTGCCGCCGCTGAGTGCCCGCCTTATTTTGAATCCTCAGAACCTTCGCTGAAACTGTGTGGGCCGCCGCAGCTAAGAGAGAGCTGCCGCCGCTGAGTGCCCGCCTTAAGTTGAATCTTCAGAACCTTCGCTGAAACTGTGTGGGCCGCCGCAGCTAAGAGAGAGCTGCCGCCGCTGAGTGCCCGCCTTATTTTGAATCATCAGAATCGTTTGGGTCTTGGGGAGGTCACAAAGGTGTCTCAGTGGTGCATGAAAGAGATCCAATCTAGTGAGCGAAAGTGGGCTAAAGCCACAAGATGCAAACTTCAGACCATTTGTGATCACCTGAACGTGGAAATAGATCCGAAGACATTGCAAATCAACGTAACAAAGAGTGTACTTAGAATGCAGGGTAAAGAATTGTCACGAGCAGTAGACAGAGAGTATTTGAGTATGAAAGACTCTGTAAAATTTATGAATAACAGCTGGGAGAAAGATATAAGCTATCCCTACCTAGACACATTACCGAATCGTTGGTTAAGAATGGATGTATTAAGGATTAGAATCGGTTTTAATCCGGACGTAATAAATAGTGCAATAAAATCTGGCCTAATTCAACAAGATGGCAATTGTATGTGTAATATAGGGATGAAATGTAATATTTTACATATTTTATTGGACTGCCGGAAATTTTTATATTTACGTAAATTAATACTTCGTCCGATCTTTTTAAAGTATGATGTTAGGGCGCGTTCACAAGCATGGGAGCTTCTCGCTGATATGGAACATTTAGATATCGCGATAGCCATTGGGAAATTTATGCAGGGTGTCTATAGGTTCCCTGGTCCAATAGAGGCTTAAGAGAAGCGAGGTGCCTTGCAATCTAAAATGAAATTAGTGGTTTTAAAATTGGTAGGAATTAAGTATTAAGTTTTAAGGATATTATGGGTTTTATTGCTTAAGAAAATGACTTTGTAATGTGTAGACTTTTTTAAATGATAATGTATGTGTTATGGTTTAAAAACAGATGGTTTAAATAAACTTTATTTTTGACTTGACTTGACTTGAATCCTCAGAACCTTCGCTGAAACCCTGTGGGCCGCCGCAGCTAAGAGAGCTGCCGCCGCTGGATGCCCGCACTCATGTTAATTGTGCAACATCGTGGATTGTCCTGTGAGCCGCCGCAGCTAAGAGAGAGCTGCCGCCGCTGAGTGCTCGCACCCTTGCTAACTTTGCATCACCGAGAGTTGTCCTGTGAGCCGCCGCAGCTAAGAGAGAGCTGCCGCTGCTGAGTGCTCGCACCCTTGCTAACTTTGCATCACCGAGATTTGTCCTGTGAGCCGCCGCAGTCAAGAGAGGGCTGCCGCCTCTGAGTGCTCGCACAATTGCTAACTTTGCATCACCGTGATTTGTCCTGTGAGCCGCCGCAGCTAAGAGAGAGCTGCCGCCGCTGAGTGCTCGCACCGTTGCTAAACTTTGCATCATCGTGATTTGTCCTGTGAGCCGCCGCAGCTAAGAGAGAGCTGCGGCCGCGGAGTGCTCGCACCCTTGCTAACTTTACATCATCGTGATTTGTCCTGTGAGCCGCCGCAGCTAAGAGAGAGCTGCCGCCGCTGAGTGCTCGCACCCCTGCTAACTTTGCATCATCGTGATTTATCCTGTGAGCCGCCACAGCTAAGAGAGAGCTGCTGCCGCGGAGTGCTCGCACCCTTGCTAATTTTGCATCATTGGGATTTGTCCCGTGGGCCGCCGCAGCTAAGAGAGAGCTGCTACCGCTGAGTGCCCACGTCTTTGTCAACCTTGCACCATCGTGAATCGTCCCGTGGGCTGCCGCAGCTAGAAGAGCGCTGCTGCCGCCGCGAGCCCACCACGGAGCTGCACGACGAGAGTCATCGCCACCACCAGCCCGGGCCGCCGCAGCCGCATGCTGCTGCCGCTGAGGGCCCGCCTGTCCCGGAGTGCCCGAATCATTGCGAGTGCACTTTGCGGACCACTGCCATCGAGAACTGTGGTCGCTGGGAGTCCGCCTGTCACTGTCTCCGCTTCTTCGAGAAGCTACGTACTGTGTCCCCATCCAACGGCAGGTATCTGGTGCGCAACGGGTCGCGTAGACCCAGGCCTTGAACTCAGTCAGTGCCACATTCTGGTGAATACGTATTGCCCCTTTTTAAGTCTCTACTGATTTACATGCATGATGACTGGTTAAAACGCTTTTGAGAGTCTCGTACTAAACCTTAGATAAAGATACTATTTTTCTATACCTACTTGAGTTGTGTCCTTTTGTGGTGTCGTTACTGCCTTATTGTGCATGGTCATAAATGCTTCACACACTGCCTCTGAGATAGGCCTAACTGCTCGTGCTACGTTACCACAGGGTTGAGCAGGGGTTATCAAAGGGGGTAGCCCACTTGCCCTGACTTAGGAAGAAGGGTCCCTATTTGGACAGTGGCGTCAGCCATTGCCAACTAGAGACCCCCATTTCTAACAATGACCAACAGCTGCCTGAAGCTCAACGCCGAGAAGACAGAAGTCCTCGTCCTCGGTACCACCCCTTCTGCATGGGACAGCACCTGGTGGCCGACCGCCCTCGGAAGCCCACCTACCCCCTCAGAACACACCAAGAACCTCGGCATCGTACTCGACTCATCACTCTCCATGAACCGACAGGTCAACGCCGTCACCTCCAGCTGCTTCAACACCCTCCGCATCCTCCGCAAGACCTTCAAGTGGATCCCCCCTGAGTCAAGGAAGACAGTCACCCACGCACTCATCACCAGCAGACTGGACTATGGAAATGCACTCTACGCCGGCATCAACAAGTCCCTACTCCGCAAACTCCAGACAGTACAAAACACCGCTGCCAGACTCGTCCTTGGTATCCCCCGACACGAACACATCAGCCAACACCTACGAAGTCTCCACTTGCTCCCCGTGGAGAAAAGAGTCACTTTCAAAATCCTCACTCACGCCTACAAATGCCTACACAACAACGGACCCAAATACCTCAACAACAGAATCAACTTCCACGTACCCAAAAGAAACCTCCGATCTTCCAACCTCGCACTGGCCGAAACCCGCGCATCCACAGAGCCAGAGCAGGCGGAAGATCCTTCTCTCACATTGCAGCCAAGACCTGGAACGAGCTACCGGCAGACATCAGACGCGCCCCCTCCCTGAACACCTTCAGGAAGACCCTCAAGACCTGGCTCTTCGGCTAAACAGATCTGCGGACCCCCCCTCAGCGCCTTGAGTCCCTCACGGGTGAGTAGCGTGATTACAATTCCCTGATTGATTGATTGACAATTGGTCAGTTGCAGGTAGAGTTCAGTGGAAACCACTGGGTAGTAAGGTGAGGCAGATCCCAGGACCAAGCTCTGACAGTCAGTCAAATTTTACCTGGCTTGTAGGGCCCAGGTGCAGAGTTGTCCTGGCTGTCCCTGGTGCTGAAGTGGGAGCCATGGGTTTGCTGGTCTTACCGGTTTGAGGATGATGGTGAGGAAAGGGGTGCAAAATCTCAACAATGGGCCGCAGAGGTATGAGGTTGAAAATGCTGCAGGGTCCCCTCAAGGCACAGTGTCAAACAAAGGTAGTGGTAGCCGGACTGGCCACCAACAAGTCTTGGCAGCAGCAAGCTCAGCCTTGGTACAGTAGCCTCCTAAAACTTGCTGGAGGTCAGGACTATGTTTTCCACAATGCACTAGACCATTTTCTTTTGGGCGATCCCTTGGCAGGCCCGATGAACGGTTATTCTTTGGTTCCAGGAGTGTGTTTTATCTCCAGGCTGCAGGGGACTAATACCTCTAGTCCAAGGGAATGCTAGAGTTGCCTTTGGCTTGCAGAGGGGTTCCTCTTTCCCTTGGTACCAGTCTCTGGTTCAGGACAAGTCACAGTCGTGCAGTTGCAGGGTGGTTGCCACAGGTGCAGTCTTTGGCACCTTTTATTTGTGCAAGTCCTGGAGTCACAGACTCAGGTCTCTTCTTTGTCCTTTGTTGCAAGTCAATCAGATCTGAGGTCCTAGTGCCAGGGGAGCCCCTTAAATCTTAGAGTTAGGGGTGTTAGGGTGTGGGTGCTGGAGCCAATGGGCTACGAACTCCAGTGGGTAATCTGCCACAGAGGTAACCACTTCCTGTGGAGGGTAGTGCCTTTTCTACCCAGAAGCCTCTTTCTGCCACTTTTAAAAATGGCAGAACCCTTCTTCTGCTGTACAGACCAGATAGCCCACCTTAGGGGTGTGGCTAGCCTTCTTAGGGTGTACGCCTCCTGACTATCTAATTTTCCTACCTGCCCGGGTTGCCAATGTGCCAATGTGCCTGGAGCAGGGAGTTGGCTTTGTCCTCCTCTGGGAGGAAGCCTGCTTGCATATCAGAGGCTGTGGGTGCTTTGAAGCTCACCGCCGTGATGAGCCACTTCACTAGCCATCCTGTCACGGTGGGAGGTGACACCTCCCTCCCAGGCAGGCCTTCTGAAAGAGTTTATACCTCTTGGCAGGCAGTCAGATTCCTGTCTTGGTGGTAGCAGCTGTAGGCTGTTAGCCAGGGAACAGGAAAGGCTGGGGCAACCAGGTGGGCAACCGCTAAGGTAGCCACATGGGCGCATGTCACATTAAGTCTGACCTTGGGAAAAGGTTAGGTTTGATAAGACAAGTTGTTTGATACCAAACATGACACTTTTCAGTGGGACCGTAATGAAGCTGACAACCTGGGAGTGCCCTGGTGCCAGCCCATGTTATCCTATTGCCCCCCTGAACACTTATAGTAGCCCCTAATGGAAGGAGGCTACTTAGGGACATATAAGCTTGCACTTATATGTCCATACCTTTATTATAATGCAGTCTGCCTCCTGGGCTCAGGAGGCCTACTTTAGGGGTGACGGCATATATTAAAAATAGTGCTGTGTCCTTGCCACTCATGGTCAGGGCAACGTAGAGTTTGAGCAGTTTGATCTGCTCATGCTGTCTGCACTGTTAGGCCTGCTATCATCTGTTTAATTGAGTCACTCAGTGTGGCACAATCAGTGCTTCAGGGCGTGGTGACCCCTTTACCTCCATGCCCTGGGTACCACAGGTACCACTTACCAAGAACGTGTAAGGGGGTTAAAGTCCTTGCCAATTGGGGTTACCAATTCACATGCATCATATTTTAGAGCGAGAGCACTGGCACTGGGGCCTGGTTAGCAGACTCCAGTGCACTTTCAGAGTCAAAAACATAACCATTGGAGAAAAGAAGTTGGGGGGACCTACAAAAAGCCTGTTTCCTTGCAGAAAGGGTGTAGGATGTCAGTTTTTTCTAACTTGAAGCAAAATTGAAATATCTGTTAATGAACATTACAAACATTTCAAAATATATCAGTAGTTAACAAAGCACACATGATGCACATTTTTTGTAATTCTGAAATGTGAAGGAAACAAAGATTCTAAAAGGATCAAATCAAATCAAGAGGCGATGTGAAAATGCTAAATATTAGCAGAAATCTGATTTCCAGACATTATTGTTTGTGCACTATATAATTGTATCAATAAAACCGGATGTTAGTGCGAATTTTGTGGCCATTTCAATGGGAAATGTGCAGCCTGCAAATGACAGTGTGCTGCCACAGCATGCTTTAGTAATATATTTGCAACAGTGCACAAATTACGCCACTGGCTACATACCACACTTTTACCACTCTTGCTGAATTGGTGTGGCTCATTGCTATACTTGTTACTTGTGAAACCCTTGGATTTTCCACATTCTCTATGACTTCAGTGATGTAACATTGATGGCAGCACCCCCACTCTGAAAATCGTTCCAGAGTCACTGCCTATTCCTGCAGACATGCATGTCCATGTGCTGGTGTTAGTTACCCCAGAGGCAATGGTGTGTGTCACTGTGCTTTCTACCTCACTTTGTAACCTTGTGGTGGGCCAAGCTCCTTTAAAGTGAAGTTGAGGACAGTTTGCTGATACTGCTGCAACATATTTAAATAAGCAGTAAATGGAGCGCCCTCATATTTTAAAGAACAGAAGATGCCAGCAGCTTACATCTTTGGGGCCGATTCTGATCTCGGCCGGTAGGGCTCCGAATCGGATTCGGCTTAACCGGATCCGATTCGGAGCACTATTTCCCGACCGATTCGTACGCGTGTCCGGGCGAGCGAGTACGATGCGAAATCGCCGACCGACTCATCCGGGCGTCCCGACCGCTCCGACCGACTCGTTCCCGGGTCTAACCGCACCGACCGACTCGCTCGGACTCGACTCGCACCGCGCAATGGAGACGTTCCCCGGCCGGGTAAGTACGATGCGCGCCGCGGGCAGTCCGACCGACACGCGCCGTCCGGCTCAAAAGAGCAGTCGGAGCCGTACTTTGGGGTCCGTGTCGGACCCCTATATGCGTAGCCGCGCGAGTCGCACACAGGGGGGACCCATGGGTCCCCCTACCTGTGCGTGTACGGCGCAAGTCGCTTCGCCGCGTACACGCTGTAGGGGCGCCCTTGTCCGACGTCGCACCCATTGAGTCAATGGGAGCCCGCGTACGCGTTGTACGACAGGCTCCCATTGACTTCAATGGGAGTCCGACCGAATCGAGTCCGATGGCATACATGCGCATCGTACTCGTTCGGTCGGGCTGCACGGGTCCGATTCGGTCGGAAATCTCTCCGGGTCCGGCTCGGTCGGAGAGATTTCCGGCCCGAATCGGAATCGGCCCCTTTGTCTTGTCATACACTAGGAAAGTAACATATGGAGCAAGACTTCTGCGGGGTTTGGGTCCAAAAATAGAAATTGCGTGTGGTGCTGCAAAATATTTTGTTATTCAAATATATTATTTTATCTTTATACTTTGTAAAGGAGCTTTTGAGTGCAGTTACCCCTTTTCACCTTTTGAGCAATTCAATTTTCCAGAAACCCATTAGCCGTCCTTAACAAACAGACTGCTAACCTTTGCCCAGATGTGCATTCATCAACTGAGCATGAGCAAACGGGAAGTGAAGAAAGTCTTGTCAAAATTATTGACTGTGGGTGTGTTTGGTTAATACAGCTTCTTTGAGGTTCTTATTTCAGTGCCCCCTGATGATAAGGATCGCAAATTGCCACTTCTAGAATTTAAGCAGCACATCCAGTTCTGTTCTCATTTTGCATTCTGGAACTTGTAGTCCAGCATTTCTAACAGTTATAGGCAGAAGGGGGGGTTGGAGGGCAGCCGAACCCGGAGAGGTCTGCCCCCCTGGCAGATTGGGAGGGGGAGGGGCCGGCCGATTAGCGGCCATTTTACGCATTTGGGCTATTTTGGGAATAGCCCAATTATAGCCCAATAGATTATAAATTCTGTCTCCGCGCTCTTCCAGCCACCATTTTAGGTTTGGTGACCTGGTGGCTGGAAGCAGGGTAGAGTAGATAGCGTTTTTGCCCTCCCTCCCACCCTAAAATAGGATGCTTTGGGGTTTTGTTTAAGGGTCTATTTTTCAATCCCTTTTGGCTAAGTTTTGTTGGAGACAGGTGAGTAGGGGTACGCTAATTGTACAATTGTCGCTTGGAACAGGTGCAATCAGGGTTTTTAAAAGTTGGCCAGGATTGGCAGAAGTTTTTGTTTAAGTGTTGGAAGTTTGTGAGCAGGGGCAGGGAAAGGGTAGGCAGGTAGGCTAAGTTTAGAGTAGACGTTTGGTAGTTACAGTTGCGGAAAGGCAGGTAGGGGATTTGGGTTTCATTGGAGGGCATGATTTTTAACTGCAATTCTGTGTAATGTTGATGTTATGTAATGTTATTATGTTAACAGCAGGGTGGGGGATCGGATGAGGGGATCGTAGGGACGGGGGGGAGCAGGGAATCAGTTATTTGATGTATAGTGAGGTTTTAGTTTTGTAAGGCAGTTGCCAGTGTTTTTATTGTGATATGCACCTGTTTCAATAAAGCGGCCTTTTACACACACAAATTTGGTCTCGGTGTGGCTTGCCCCCCTCCCTCCAATCTACAAATTGCAGAGTGCAAAGAACAAAGCAAAAACTGGTTAAGTAACCCATCTGACAAGTCTGTTCTTGTGTCCTCGTCATGCTAACGAGGGTTCCTTTCCAGGAACATTTGTGAGCAAGATTCCAGGGTGACGGTTCAGAGCGAAAAGTCGGTTGGATCGGGCTGGGAGCAGGAGCTTCTGTCGCTGTCTCCCTTTCTTCCCATATACTTATTTTATATTAACAAACAGTGTTCAAGATTCTAAAGAAATTTTTCAAAGAAATTAATAAATGTTCATCAGATACTCTTGTTTTTAATTTTAATAAACAAGCTTCAATTCCAGTTAAAATTGGTCCACAGCCGAAAACTAAAGTCTTTAATGATTCCATATGTTTCAGATGTGGTTTACACATGCATGTTGCATCTTTCAAACAATGTCCAGTGATAGGTAAAGAATGTAGTAAATTTGGGGTTATGAATCATTTTGCTTGAGTATGCAGATCTATGAAGAATGTTAAAGTCAAGGTTAATTCTGTGATGAAAGAAGAAACAGATGATGCGAGTAATGACATAAGAAATAAGGTTTTGTGCATGAAGATACATGAAAAAATATGTACCTTTTTGTAAAGATCCTGTTGAAAAATGTCTACTGAATGGAGTCAGAATTCCTTTACTGACTGATTCAGGATCAAAAATCACTATAATTTCTAAGCAAACTGTTTTGGAGAATGGTCTTTTGCAAGCCCTTTTCCCCCTTGATGTCAATCCGGGTGAGTATAATGGTGTCATAATTGATTTTGGAAGGATTTTTTGAACCTTCTATTCAGTAGTCAGACAGAATATCAAGTTGGAAATGTCGACTTACACAAATATCGAGTTGGAAATATTGTGACACAGAAATATTGACAGCAAGAATATCGTGGTCAAGAATATCAAATTTAAGGTAAGAAATATTGTTTAAAAAATATAGAAGTCATTAATATCATTTGCATAAATATAGTTGTTTAAAATATCGATTTTTAAATAGTGTTATGTATTTTAGTTTATATTTTAAATATGTGTCATGTATGTGTTTTGTATAAGTATTGTTTATGTTTTTTAATATATGTGTTAAATTTTGAGTAGTTATCAATTTTATTTTAATAAAATTTTGCGTTTTTTAGTTCCGTAGTAGGTTGTGGGTTTATCAATCAATCAATCAGCAGTTTGTTAAGCGCGACTACTCACCCGTGAGGGTCTCAAGGTGCTAGGGGTAGGCGGGGTGCAGGATCCATTCCATTAAGGAGGGGGTCTGTCGAAGAGCCAGGTTTTGAGGTTTCTTGCGAAGATGGGGAGCGATGTCTGTCTGAGGTGGAGCGGAAGGGCGTTCCAGGCTTTGGCCGCGAGGAAGGAGAAGGAAACGGCCTCCTTATCTGGTCTTTCTGGTGCGGGGGACCACGACGTAGGAGAGCTGGGCTGATCGTAGGGTCCTTTGGGGTGCGTGGAATTTGAGTCGGCTGTTTAGGTTTGCTGGTCCGGTGCGGTGGAGGGCCTTGTGTGCATGGGTGAGTATCTTGAAGGTGATTCTCGCCTCAACGGGGAGCCAGTGGAGTATGCGCAGGTGCTGGGAGATGTGGCAGTGTTTTGGCAGGTTGAGGACCAGTCTTGCGGCGGCGTTCTGGATGTTCTGTAGCTTGCGGGTGAGGTTTTTGTTAATTCCGGCATAGAGTGCTTTGCCGTAGTCGAGTCTGCTGGTGACCAGGGCGTGAGTGACGGTCTTTCTGTGTTCAAGGGGGATCCATTTGAAGGTCTTACGAAGGAGGCAGAGGGTGAGGAAGCAGGAAGACGAGACAGAGTTGATCTGGTGGTCCATTTTGAGCTCGGAGTCCAGGATGATTCCCAGGTTGCGTGCGTGGTCCGTGGGGGTTGGCGGGTTTCCGAGGGCGGGGAGCCACCAGGTGTTGCTCCAGGCATCGGGGTTTGGGCCCATGATGAGTACTTCTGTTTTGTTGGTGTTTAGTTGTAGGCAGCTGATTTGATCCATTTGGCGACGGCTTCCATGCCTTCTCGAAAGTTGTGTCTGGCGGTGTTGGGTTCGTTGGATAGGGAGATGATGAGTTGGGTGTCGTCTGCGTATGACACAATGTTGAGTCCGTAGGTTCTGACGATGGGGGCGAGTGGAGCCATGTAGACGTTGAAGAGCGTCGGTCTGAGGGAGGAGCCCTGGGGGACTCCGCAGGTGGTCGGTGTAGGGTCCGAGTAGAAAGGGGGGAGTCTGACCCGCTGCGTTCTGCCGGAGAGGAAGGAGCGGATCCAGTCGAGGGTCTTGTCCTGGATTCCTGCGTCGTGGAGTCTGTGTATTAGGGTGCGGTGAGAGACTGTGTCAAACGTCGCTGAGAGGTCGAGGAGGATGAGGGCTACTGTTTCTCCTTTGTCCAGTAGGGTACGGATGTCGTCTGTTGCGGCGAGGAGGGCGGTTTCCGTGCTGTGGTTTTTTCTGAAGCCGGATTGGGAGGGGTCGAGGATGTTATGCTCTTCGATGAATGTGGCGAGTTGGCTGTTGATGGCTTTCTCGATGACTTTCGCTGGGAACGGGAGCAGGGAGATAGGTCTGTAGTTTTTGAGGTCGGTGGGGTCCGCCGAGGGTTTCTTCAGGAGGGGGTTGACCTCGGCGTGTTTCCAGTCATCGGGGAAAGAGGCGGTCGCCAGTGAGCGGTTGATGGTGTGGGGGAGCATGGGTGCGATGGTGTCGGTGGCTCTGTTGAAGATGTGGTGGGGGCAGAGGTCCGTGGGGGCCCCTGAGTGGATTGACTTCATTGTCTTCAGTGTGTCTTTGGTGGTGAGGGCTGTCCAGTTGTCAATCGCTGGTTTTCGGGTGTCGGGGGTAGTTGGTGAGGGTTCAGTGTGTTGGTTGTCTTTCTCGAAGTTGTCGTAGATGCTCTTGATTTTGTGGTGGAAAAAGGTGCTGAGTTTGTCGCAGAGGTCTTGTGAGGGAGGGATGTCAGTAGACTCGCTGGTGGGTTGGGCGAACTCCTTGATGATGTTGAAGAGTTCCTTTCTGTTGTGCCCGTGGGTGGAGATTCTGTCTTCAATCGCTTTTTTCCTCGTTTCTCTGATGAGTTGGTGGTGGGCGTTGGTGCCGGCTCTGAAGTTGTTGTGGGCATCTGTGGATTTGGTGTTCCTCCAGGCCTTTTTGAGGCGGCGGCAAGTGCGTCTGGACTCTCGAAGTTCAGTGGTAAACCATCTGGCCTTCTTGGCGCGGGTATTGTTGTTTTTCTTGAGGGGGGCTATGGTGTTGGCACTGTCCGAGATCCATCTATGCAGGGTTCGGGCTGTGGTGTTGGGGTCGTCGTTTTCCGTGATGGTTGGGGTGGAATTGTTGAGTGAGGAGGTGAGCTGGTCGTTGGTGATTTTGGTCCAGTTTCTTCGTGGGAGCAGGTGCTGGTGTCTGTGGGTGGTGGGTGTTCTGAAGGTGAAGTGGACGCAACGATGGTCGGTCCATGGGAGTTCGGTGGTCTGGCTGAAGGTGATGGAGTTTCCAGTAGTGAAGAGGGGGTCGAGGGTGTGTCCTTCTGAGTGCATGGCCTCGGTCACGATTTGGCGGAGTCCAATGTTGTGGAGGTTGTCAAGGAGGGATGTGTTGTTGGGGTCCAGTTGGTTGTCGAGGTGGAAGTTGAGGTCTCCTAGCAGGGTGTAGTTGGTGGATGCGATGACCTGCGGGGAGATGATGTCTGTGATGGAGTTGGCGAAAGGTCAGCGGGGTCCAGGGAGTCGGTAGATGAGGGTTCCTCGGAGGGTGGCGGTGGGGCTGGCCAGTATCTTGAAGTGAAGGTGTTCCATCAGGTCTGTGGGCTCGTCGGGGAGTATGCTCAGGCGGAGGGTGGATTTGTGGACAATGGCGATTCCTCCTCCAGGGCGGGTGGGGCGGTCCTTCCTGGAGATCTTGTATCCTTGGGGATGGCGATGGCGATGTCCGGACCCGAGGTGGTGTTGGTCCAGGTTTCGGTGAGGAACGCTACGTCCGGGGTGGTGCTGTCGAGGAGGTCCCAGATTTCGGTGGCGTGTTTGTGGAGGGATCGGACGTTGAGAGGATGCATTGCAGGGTTTTCGGTTCGGTTGTGTTCTTGTGTGCGGGTTGTGCTGGATCCATGTTCTTGGTGGTGCTGCAGGTGTGCCGGCAGCGGTGACAGCTGAAGGGTCCGTGGGTGTCGGCTGGTGATGCTAGCTTACAGTTGTTGTTGCAGCCTGGGTTGAGTGCGTGGAGTGCTGCTGGGTCGTAGCGTTGGCGGGGCGGAGGTCCAGGGTTCCTGGCGCTGGTCGCGCTCGGGTCGCGGACGGGTGCAGACGGGCTTGCCATTACGGGGAGGACTGGACAGCTGGGAGGCGGGGAAGGGAGCTGGATTGGTCGCGCTGGTCGTGCTGGGGGGAGGGGCCGCGGGGGCAGCAGCGGCGGGGGAAAACGGGCGGGAAAGGAGGAAGTAGGAATAAAGGGGAAAGAGAGAAAAACAAGCAGAACGCAGGAAAGTGCAGAAAAATAGATTTAGGAAGAGGGTGAAAATGAGTTAAAAACGAGTGAAAAAACGGAGCGGAAAACAAGCAGAACACAGGAAAGTGCAGAAAAATAGATTTAGGAAGAGGGTGAAAATGAGTAAAAAAACGGGTGGAGGAGGGCCTCAAACACTCACACTAGAGAGTGCAGGGGCTTGGGGAGGCCTCACTCAATGGTGGAGCTGCGAGGGTGGGAGAGCAATTTCACTGACAAAGAGTCAGTGGTCTTATAGGGGAATAGGGTGGGAAGTAATTTAATTATAATAAACTAAAGATTATTTTTTATTTACTAATATTTATTTAATTGAGATTTTATAGTGTTAATTGCGCGAAGTAATTTATTTGTAATTAATTATGAATTGGTTGGTAATTAATATTAATGAATTGATAATTAATTATGGTAATTGTGAAACTTTTTTGGTGCAGGTTGTGGGGTTTATAGGGTAAAGGGCGGGAAGTAATTTATTTTTGATTAATTACTAATTTATTGTTAATTTATATAAATTAATTGATTGAAAATTAATCATGAAAATCGCATAATTAATTTTAGGTATGGACATTGTGTAATTAATTTTAGGTGTAGGCTGTGGGGTTTATAGGGGTAAAGGGTGGGAAGTAATTTATGTTGAATTAATTAATAATTAGATGATAATTAATATTAATTAAGTAATTGATATTTAATTAGGATAATTGTTTATATTTTGTGTGTGGGTTTTACTTTTATAGGGGTACTTTTACTTACTTTATAATTAATTGTTAAATACTCTAAGGGGCTCATTACGATGGCGGGCGGAAGCACAACCGCCGTGCTGGCGGATGCAAAAACCACCAGTTACCGCCGGCACGCAGCAGTCCACACGCCCGCCCAATTACGATGCGAAAAGTAGGCCAAACACCGCCGGCAAGCCAGCAACACCGTCCGCCATCAAAGTGCGCCCGTACACGTAGCGGCGCAGCCCAATTGACACACACCGTCCGACGAAACACGTCCCGCCCGGCGTATAAATTACGATGCCGCAAACAAACGGCTCCCACGGCCAAGAGATACCGTACGACAAACCGAAGCGGTAACACGGACGCCGAGCACGGACAACGAAGAAGCGGCTCCCCGAGCATGAATCCAGCACTGCAGGCCCTCCCCATGCTCCTGCTGATGCACCACCAAGGACGCAACGTACCGCGGAGACGCAGGTAGGCACACACACAACAAGTGCACGCAAACAGCGCACACAGTGCAAGGGCGGAAAAAGTGGACAACCCCCACCACCGCGTGTACACTACACATCCACCATTGCATCCACATATGACACACAGGCCAAATCGTAATATCGCGTAACACATGTGTACACACCACCTGGGACTAGGAACCAACGACCCCGTCACGGCCCCAAAGCGGCGATGACGCCGCCACACATGCGCACAACGCAGAGGCCAACCGCAGCGCCATGCATGCGTCGCACACAGACACAGGGACACAACCAAGCAGCACACACATCAGCCCCACCCCGAACGCACATGACACGTGACAGGCCTGCCACAGACATGTCCCCAACGCCCAATTCACGGACAACACCCAACGCCACACAACCGACGCACACATGTCAGTGAAGTCACGCAACAGCAGGACACACCCCAGTGTAACAAACATGGCGTAGCACACAGCGGCGGCAACACCAACTAGGAGAAGCAGGGCCCCTTCGGGAAGAGGAACGCCAGTACCACACTGAAACACCCATACCACCCTGCACATATGAACAAGACATATAAAACGGAACACCAAAGAGCCCGGGGACCGACAACAGGTGGCCCAAGAATAACATTCACACACAAGGCCCAAGGCAGCGCGGTAAGGCAGCCTGCCGCCCACACAAGGGAGAGCAGACAGCACTGAATGACCTTCCATTCCAACTCCGAAACCACAGCCCTACGAAAGAAGCCGGTGAATACAGCCATTGTCCAAGAAAAGACCAACACAGGCATGCCGAGGAGACCGACCACAGGGCAGATAGCGCATATCACAGAAGCACACAACGGACGGGGAAGAAAAAAGAAAACACTCCCTCATGTCGGCCACATGCAAGTTAATTGGAAGGAGTCACACATCACTGACCTTGAACTGTCTGAGAAGCATGTGGGATGAGGGCCCGTGTCCTCCAAACAAGCCAACAGAACACAAGTCCTGTCTCCCTACGACTACACAGAGCTCACAGCAACCTCGGAGCGTGCACATTGCAGACTGCACACACAGCCGGAGCACGCCACCACAACGCACCGCTGCAAAATGGCAACCGCAACACACCTACCCAACTACGCCGGACAGGTCAATCTGTACAAAACCAACCTGAAACATATATTGGGATGCGATCTCCTGTCCCTGCTGAACGTAAGTTACCGACTGACTTACCGCATCACATTGTTCAGCTGCGTCATGCCCGTCTTCTACTGTCGGAGGTGTCCCTACCAGCATCCCGTGGAGATGTGCCTCTCCAACCCGGCATGTCTAAAGGCGGACCTGCTACCACTACTCCTCCCTCTGGACGCACACGACAGGGCCTGCTCTGCCTATGGGGGCATGGCGTATGTGGCCAACATCGCACCCGCACTGAAATGGGACCACTGTGCCTCCACACGACGGATCATCGAGAACAGCTACATCGAATGTCACCCAGCATGCCCCATCATGGTCCTCCAAGGGACAACTTACGAACAACACCTTGACAGCCACCATCCGCTACATTGGCTGGCAAACATGTACACCACCAATGACATGGAAGCCCTGCTGGACGGCATCGCATACCTGACAACCTGTAAATTCGTCGGACCACAACGCAGGTTCACCGATTGACCTATGATGTGCAACCCCGCACTCATGCTTAGCTTCCGCACGGACTGGCCAGTCACCACCACAACAGCCATACCAAACGACCGGCAACTGTCACCACACCATCAACGACATCGCCATGACATCGGATATGACCGGGACATGCACACTGTTCCCCATCACATCCAGGAACACCGCATGCATCGTGGGAGGCAGTGGCATGGGGTCTGTGTATCGCACCCACATGGACGGAACTGCACGAACAACCAGGACACGACATGGATCCAGCGCACATGGACACACACACCGCTCAGTGGACATGAATAGGTCGCCTGGAGTCTGTGGGTGCTGCACCCCTCCCACCCCCGCCCCGGGAATCCCATACCAGGACCTTTGCATGGAAGACAAGTGCATACAACAACAACACGACCCCAGTGACTGTGACATGTCCAGTAACCACCACATTGCAACAACAAGTGGCACGCCGCTGCATGCACGCAAGCCCATGCCCTGATGTCATCTCACATGCACGCGTGCATGAGGAACAACCGCAGCAAACCTGTCACATGGAACTGAGATGGACTGTGCCCATGATGCCAAGCGGTCTGGTAGGCTACATGTATACCATCTGTGTCAAAGTCCGCAGCTCCGCAGCTATACGTAAATGTACATTAGCACAGCCTTGGCCAAGCAGATGTAACTCTGAAGCCCACATCCCACATGCAACAGCCAGTCACATGTGACCCCACACCCTATCCCATTTGAAATCATGCTCAGTATATCCTCAACATGTATTCCGCTGCCAGTAGTGTCCACTATACTGCATCACAGAGGACAGAAGACTCAATATAATGTTTGAAACCAAAACTGTCTCCGCTGACTCATTTCACAAGTACGAATGAGAGAGGATGAGAGAATGTGAAGTATACGGCAGTCGTGACATGACCATGTAGTCCACTGGTATTGGATGTCAACGCAAATGAGTAGCACAACTGTGGAAGACACACATGTGTCGTGTGAAGTCGTATGGACGCAGTGCTCAGGTGGGTGGGTGTGACGGGTAGATGCGCACATGCCAAGTTGGAGCACGCCGTGTTGGGAGGGGTCATGAACAGTACACCACCGCTTCCCTGGGCATTGTGAGAGGACACCTGTCGGGGGGAGTGAACACGTGTGTGCACAGCAGCCGGGCACACGTACAAAGCGGTACCAGGCGCACCTCAGCCCACCCTCTGTGGACAAGCTGGATCCTGTTGTGCGCCCGCCATGCCCCTTGACAAGGCACACACAGCCCCAGTCGACCAGGTGTAACCCCAACATAGTCAATCCGCACAGGCGATACAGGGCACGGGATGGCAGTGGAGCATGGTGTGTGAGAGGTCTCCTCGCGCTCCTCCTGGTCATATCACGCAGGCAATAGAACCTCAACGTCTAGCATGGCACAAGTCAAATGGAAGTGTAGGGGGACGCACCACAGCACGAGCAGCACTGACGTCACGGGAGGTGGCTCGCACCATCCCATCCATTGCCCATTATACCAACCACGCCACATGCCATTGCGACTAAGTGCAAGCGCGTGCGCCACCACCCCGAGCCCTCCCCAGAGAGGCCAAAGAGTGAATGTGTGGGCCATCAGTCACAGACGGACGCGGCATGGCCGCAAGGGCAGCCACAGCCACTGGGTGTCGCAGGTGGCGGATCCGGAAGGCGAAGACTGTGATGCATAGTCCATGCAGGCCGGGTCTCCATTTGGGGCACCACGCAGGTGGACGGCGTCCCGCAACACATCATACCCTGAGACAGCCCACTCGTGCAACTGGACCCACACATACACTCCTTGCCCTCTCTGGTGCGAGCTTGGGGCTGCCTGTGCAAGCGCTAGCCTCGCAGGTGCACATGCATATTGGGGGAGCGAGGGGAGGACATGAGGGCTGGGGCGAAGATGACTGTATCACTGTCAGTGAGTACAAGGGATGACCCAGATGTGGAAAGGAAGAGACGTGTCCCGTGTGTACTGCAACTAGTCGCCAATCCAACTACCCCCCATGTCCGGAATGTAAGCCCGCACCTAGGCCCGCCCATCCGCCACATCGAATATACCACCAGCACGACAACCTTCCCATTCGAAACACTGACTGGGGGTGGCGACCAGTGAACAATCATGTGTAGCCTACCCACGCGTACATGTGGGCCCTCCATGATCCATGTCACCTGCGGCAAAGTCATGACATGCGCAATGAGGGAAGTGAGGAGAGCTGTCCGCCCCACGCACAGAAGGTGCATCAGCTCCACAGACCCAGCAGCGAGTCCAGCAGGGGTCACATGTGCAGGGGCAGCTGTGCCTGGTGTGAAGGCACATGCATATAGACAGCACATCGACCAATGTGTAGTCTGCCCACATCTACAGTCCATCATCATGCGGACATAGGAATTGAACACAGGGCAACACATCTTAGTTGGTGCACCCACCGTGACCAACAATGCGCAATCATCGACGTACCCGCCCTGTGCATGGCCCCCCACCCAACGGAGGCACATCCAGTGCCACCATCCCACACACACAAGCCTTCCACGGAACATGCTGTGTCCAATGGTCAGTACAGAGTCAGCGCCCATCTGGTGGATCCTGAACAGGAGACACATGCACACACATGCCAGCTCCCACTATGTACGTCTGCCACCTGGCACGTGCAATGTAACCTCTCACCTGTGACGTGTGACTGCAAGCACACAGCCGTCTTGGCATGGGGCTGTCAATGTGGACACCTGTCAATGTTTCGGGAGGTGTGATCCGTACAGTGCTGTACATAGGGTGCAGTGCTGACACCTACTACTGTCTCATATCCCCTCGTGCCACCGGTTCCACTTGTTTTGGCCGCTCAGCCTGTGCCCACATCGTCGTCGTCGTGTGCCATACTCATCCAGCCTCGGAAGCAGTTCCATGCTCAGCAGACATTCATGTTGCTGTGGCGTTGCCGCTTGACGAATATGCAGTCAGTCCCCATCAGCACGCCCCGCAAGTCATTGGGGCCTAGATCCCCATGTGCATGCACATGGCAGTGGTTTGTATCACTAGCCATTGCCATTGTTGGGAGACCTGTGTAAGTGTATTGTGGCCGTGCCGTCCCAGCTTGACAGCTGGGCTGTGGCTCATGTGCTTGCTCAGTCATGTCAGTGATGTGTATGCGAAATTGCTATGTGTTGTGTTGCTTTGACATGTGTCCTCTGCCATTTTCCCTAGGCGGAGACCGAACATTGACCGCCCATACCAATTGCTGGCGGACATGGACGATACAGAGGTTATTAGGAAGTTTCGGCTGGACAGGCCAACCCTGCATCGACTGTGTGCCATGTTAGAACCCCATCTCCGTCCCCGCAGGGTGTATCCGACTGCTGTCACCCCCACGGCTAAGGTGATGGCCGCCATGCATTTCTTTGCCACTGGGTCATTCCAGCACACAGTGGGCAGTGGAGGAGGGATGTCCCAGCCCATGTTCAGCAAGGTGCTGAGGGATGTACTGGCAGCCATGATGCTGTACCGAAACAGGTACATCCGCTTCCCCAGGGCTCGTGAATTGGCGGCAGTGAAGGGTGCATTCTATGCCCTTGGCAGAATCCCACACGTCGTTGGAGCCATTGACTGCACACATGTTGGCCTTGTTCCACCACAGGCCACTGAGCACCTGTACCGCAACAGGAAGCACACGCACTCCCTGAATGTGCAAGTGGTGTGCCTTGCGGACATGGTGATCACCCACGTGTGTGCAAACTTCCCAGGCTCGGCCCATGACGCACACATAATGCGCAACAGCATCTTGCCACGACTGATGTCCAATCTGCAACAGGATCGTGGCTGTATTGTCGGTGAGTATGTGGAGTTGTGTAGCGTGCTGGTTGTGCGATGCTGTCCCCTGTCCAGTTGGAATAGCAACGGTTCTCTGTGTCCCTCACACCCAGGTGACTCTGCGTACCCGAATGGGGCATGGCTGCTCAGTCCATTGAGGAATCCTCGCACCCCAGCAGACGATCGCTACAATGAGGCACATGGGAGGACCAGACGTGTGGTCGAGCGTACCTTTGGCCTCCTCAAGTCCAGGTTCAGGTGCCTGGACCGCACCGGGGGTGCGCTGGCGTACTCCCCACAGAAGGTGTGCCAGATAGTGGTGGCGTGCTGCATGCTGCACAATCTGGCCATTCGGAAGCAGATCCCCCTCATCGTGGATGACGGAGATCAACCAGGGCCCCAGCCCGCAGACCAGGACAGCTCGAGTGAGGAGGACAGCGGAGAGGAGGAAGCTGGGAATGTGCGGCAGCAGCTCATCGCCCGCTACTTCACTTGACGGTGAGTGTCCATGTACGACGGCTGATGTGGCTGTATCTGTGCAGGTGTGTGTGTGCTGTGTCAGGGTGGCCGTTTGTTCACTGCGTGCTGTGTGTCAACGCTCCATGGCCAGGGTAGTATGCCACTGTTGGTGGCTGTGGCATTGTGCCCTATTGCTCTGTGCGATGTGTGTACATTGCTTGTAGTTGTTGACATGTACTGTGTGATGGGTGTGTGACACACTCATTGAATGTGCTCCTGTTCTGTCTCCCACCCCTAGGTCCCTACAGGCCCTCCGGATTCCATTGCCATGCCACGCATCAGGTGCCTTTCCACCCAAGGTGGCCGTTGTATTCCGTACAAATAAAACACAGGGCACAAACAGCAGTTTGTGTAAGAGGTGCATTTATTTCAAACTGTGACATGTGATTGTGTGTAAGGTGATGACAAAAGTGGTGCGTGCAGTGACAATGAGCTGTCGGTCATGGCTGCGTGATGCTCAGGGTGTACCCACTGGTTCTATGTCCATAGTCCAACACACACATGCCATCCAGATGGCTGTGTGGAGTGGGATCGTAGTCCAAGTCAATGCAGTGGGTGGTCAAGGAAGGCTGGCTGGCTGCCTCACTTGCGTCTGGAGCGTGCGTAGTCCTCCCGGGAGATCTGTTTGTACTTCGGACGGCCCCTTCCACGTTTGGGAGGGGGTGTGTGGTGGCGAGCTGCTGGTGGGGGGTGAGGTGTGCTCACTGGCTGTGGACGCAGGGGTACTGGACACTGCTGCTCGACCCTGCGCCCCGGCAGGTGGTGGCGGTGGTGGAGCTGCTGTCCCTGGCTGTGACCTCACCACCAGCTGGCCCATGAGGTCCACGAGTTGACCTATACGGGCGTCCATGGACCTCAGCACCCCCAGCACCTCCCGCGTGTCTGAAGCAGACCTGACCCATTGTTCTTGGGCCTCTTCATAGGCCCCAAGGACTCTGGCCATTTGAGGCAGGGCATGGCTCCCAGGGGAGACTTGCGTTTCCCTGACCCTGCTCCTCCTACCAGTACTGCTGCCACCGGCCTGCCCACTAGCCACATTGCTCACCACGGTCCTCGCTGTGGCTCCCAGGGTGGATCCAGTCGGCCGGGCCACCACCTGCGCTCGGGCTGGTGCCATCGAAGACGTGGTGGTGGTGGCGGCGGTGGTGGTCGGTGCGGCGATGGTGGCGGTTGCGGCAGTGGTAGTGGCCGCAATGACCGTGGGTGTGGCCGCAATGACCGTGGGTGTGGCCGCAACGACAGTGGCAGCAGGGGGCTGGGAATGTTCAGCAGCCCTGGGTGATGGGTTGGTGGGTAGGAGGGGTCCTGGGGAGCGGCTGGGCCCTGCCACACCAGATGGGCCTGCTTGGTGGTCCGTGTCCGAAGAGGAGGACAGATCCTCCACATCCGTGTGTCCTCGTTGGGGGCTTGTAGGCTGGCTGTGCTGGCTGCTGTCTCCATCCCCAGCATCCAGCAGTTCGTCACCTGTGGAGAGAATGAGATTTGTTATTGTGTTGCACCTGGCGAAGTATGTATTCGTCGTCTGACATTAACAGTTCGTGCAATCTCGTACATGGGTTTCCCGGAGGCGTGTGTGTGGCTGTAGCATTTGTAGTTGTGTGTGCTTGGCAATGGGACTGTGTGCTGTGCACATGTGGCATGGGACGGATTGGCCATGCCGATGGGTGTGTTGCTGTGCCCCTACTTATTGTGACTCTGGTGTATGCGGGCTCCTGGCCCATCCTGGGTCTGGTTTGTACTTTGCTTTTGGTGTTCAGATGGGACGCTTAGGAACGCATATGGCAACATGGGGGCCATGCCCCAGATTCACATTTGGGAGGGAATATGCTTTTGGGGTTCAAATGGAACGCTTAGGAACGCATATGGCAACATGGGGGCCATGCCCCAGATTCGCATTTGGGAGGGAATATGCTTTTGGGGTACATGCTGTGAGCCATGGGTGCCGAACGTGACATGTGTTGTGGCAGCATGACAGTGCATGGTTTGAGGTGTGTGCATGCTTGACATGGCCTGCATATTTGCTGTCTGTTGTGATTACTGGACATGGCATTGGACGCATCGTTATGAGTGAGTGATGGTTGTGTGCCAGCCAACGTATTGCAGTTGTCCCATCTCCTTGGTGTGCGTGCTGCCCTGTGCCATGTGCATCACTGCAGTGCTCGGGGGTGTGGCCCATGTTGTGTGTTGTTGCTCACAGTGTGTTGTGCGCTTCATTGACTTCTGGCACATGGTTGGTCATGGGCATGTATCTTAGCGTGACTGCTGTATGTGTGGCAGCTGTGCGGATGACATGCCTTTCATGAGACTGGGGCTGACGGATGGGATGGATGGTATGTTGTATGTGCATGGTGTGTCTGTGTGTTTGATGGGTTCAGTGGTGTTCGTGTGCATTTATGTTGTTCCGCTCTGTTGCGTCTAGTGTTGTTTGTCTTACATAGGCGTAGTTGTGGGGTGTGTGGTTGACAGGCAGTAGGGGCTACATGGACAGGACTTCAATGGTGTTTCGGTTGTGTGTGATGAGTTGCACAGTGGCTGCCATGTGGTACTATATTCAGTGTGGCTTGTGCATGCAGACGTGGCTCCTTGGGTGTTGCTATGTCTGTGATGGGTCATGTGGGGTGTGAGTCTGTTGTTCATGTCCGTGTGCACATTGTTCACTTGTTCGTGACGGTGGGCGGTGCTGCGTGTTCGTCTGCTACGTGACATGTCCCATGTGTTGGTCGTGTTCCGGTCCTCATGCCTCCAGTAATCCAGCCCTGTCCAGTTTCCCACCTGCAGGTTGTTCGGGCGTGCACTGTACTGGATGCCACATGGTTCTAAGCGGGGGTGCTCCATGTTGCAGGTCTGTGGGGGTGGGGGGTGTTGTGGGTCGTGGGGGTGGCTGGACACCCACTGACACCGATTGCTGTGGACCGTGATGTCTGCCTTTCGGCTGTCGTTGTGCACTGCGGTGGCTGACACGTGGCTGTGGGGTGTGGGGGATGCTCCTCCTTGCTGTGCTGTGGGACTAGGGGCCTGGTGTGTGTTGTACTTGGGCTGTCCACCATCCCACCCACTGCACTTTGTGTTCCTGCCACTTACCTGTTACTTGTCGGTTAGTGCAGCTGTGGCGGACACATGGGTGTGGTGGGTGCTCGTTGTGGCGCTTCTGGCATATTTGGGGACCTGTTGGTGGTTACGTGGCTGGCTGAGTGTACACATGTCCCCACGCATCTTACAGTTGTTCTGTTTGGGCTGTGTGTGGTGGTGTCTGTTGCATGTGTGTGTGATGTGTTGTGTATTGTGTGCTGGACATGGGGGTGTTTGTCCCTGGGAGCTGTGGCATGGTGGTAGTGCATGTGAGTACATAGCGGTGTGCTGGTATACATTAGTTTGTACTTACCAGCCTCCACTCCCCCTGCTAATCCGGCGAGGATCTCGGGATGTATGATGACTCGCACCTTCTCCTCCCATGCTTTGAAGGTCTTGAAGAGCGCGGGATTCCCTCCGCCAGTGACGGCTGCCAGCTCTCTGTTCTTGGTCTCCTTCTTCTTGACCAGGCTCTTGACGTCATTCCACCGTTTGTTTATTTCGACTCTGTTCCTGGGCAGGGTCCCGACTGCATTGACCTGGTCTACGATCCGGTTCCACATTCTGTTTCTGGTGGCTAGTGGTGTGTGCTGGACCATGTTCCCATAGATTTGTGGGTGCACCTTGATGATCTCGTCGACCATGACCGTCAGCTCAATGGGCGTGAACTTGGGCATTCTTTGTGGTGCCATGGTGTTTGTGGTGCTGGTGCGGTGTGTGTTGTGTAATATGCAGGGGGTTTGTGGTGCCGGTGTTTGGTGGTGGTGGGGGTGGTGGTGGTTGTGATGTGTGCGTTTCTGTGGTGTGCTGCTGTCCTTGCTGTGTCACTGTGTCCTCCTCTCCTCTCTGGTTTGCAATGTTGCAAGGGGTTGTGGTCTGTGGGAGTGCTGCTTTTGTACTTACCTATGTGGGTGTGTCCTCATGGTCTGTTGTTTTCAGGTGTGTTGTGTCTGGGGTTCTGGCCTTTGTAGTTTTTGTTTGTCCAGGGGGTGTTTTCGGGATGTGTACTGTGCTTGTGTATTTGTGCGTGCCTTGCTGTGTGGACTTGTTGGCCATGTTGTGTGCGATTGGTTTTGTGAGCGGATGGTTTCTGTGCAGGGACGTGGGCGCCATGGCTTCTGCCGTGTCGATTCTCATCGGCGTTGTTTGCGCTGGCGGGCGGTATATTTGTAGTTTTCCCGCGCTCATGGCGGTGCGATCGTAATCTCACGTGCGGTGTGTCGGCCGTGAGGGCGGGCGGTTTTGTGTTGTCGGGCGTGTTTCCGTCCGTGGCGGGCGGTTTGACTCCGACTCGGACGATGGCGGGCGGTATTTTGTGTGATTTTCCGCCGATGGCGGTTTTCGGTTTGTGTAATCGTAATGGCGTGGTCGGTGTTCAGACGGTGTGTGCGGGCGGATTTTTGCCGCTTCCATGCCTGGCGGATTTTTTACGCCGGGTATCGTAATGGGCCCCTAAGTTATTTAATTGAAAATAAGTTTTAATTGTGTAATTCATTTACAGTTTAATTTTAGCTGTGGGTGGTGGGGATTATGGGGGTAAAGTGTGGGAAGTTTATTATTATTTATGAGTTTTAATTTGTTTTTAATTAGTAATATGCCTTTAATTGATAATCAATTATGTTAATTATGGAAGTACATTTGTTTCAAAATTTAGATGTGGAATGTAAATTGTGTGGTGTTATAGGGTTGGAAATATAAAAGTAAATGTATGTAATAATAAATAATTTCTAAATAAAAATACTTATTTGTTTGAAAATTATTTTTTATTTTATTTAATATAATATTTGCATGTATTTGTCATGTAGTTAACATTATAATATGTTTATTTTTAATTTTTAATATTAAATATATTTGTATTTTAATTTTTAACATATTTATACATTTTTTCATTTATTTTGTTTTTAAATATTTTTGTTGTGAATATAATGTTTGGTTTTAATTTTGAACTGACTGGAGTGAGAATATTAATTGTTACCCCTCCGCAATCCAATAGTTTCCCTACTGTTGCACTGATTGGAGTGGGACTAGTAAATTTTATCCAGCCACTATCCAACACTTTTTTTTCCTACTGTTGCACTCACTGGAGTGGGAATAATAATTTTACCCCTCCGCTATCCAACACTTTCCCTACTGTTGCACTCATTGGAGTGGGAATAGTAATCTTTACCCCTCTGCTATCCAACACTTTCCCTACTGTTACAATTATTGGAGTGGGAATAGTACATTTTATCCCTCCGCAATCCAACACTTTCCCTACTGTTGCACTCACTGGAGTTGAAAACTAATATTTACTCCTCCACTATCCAACACTTTCCCTATTGTTGGACTCATTGGCGTGGGAATAGTAATCTTTACTCCTCTGCTATCCAACACTTTCCCTACTGTTACAATTGTTGGAGTGGGAATAGTAAATTTTATCCCTCCGCAATCCAACAATTTCCCTACTGTTGCACTGACTGGAGTGGGAGTAGACATTTTTACCCCTCTGCTATCCAACACTTTCCCTACTGTTACACTTATTGGAGTGGGAATAGTAATTCTTACCCCTCCGCTATCCAACATTATCCCTATTGTTGCACTCACTGGAGTGGGAATAGTAATTTTTACCCCTCCTCTATTTAACACTTTCCCTACTGTTGCACTGACGGGAGTGGGAATAGTAAATTTTATCCCTCTGCAATCCAACATTTTCCCTACTGTTGCATTCACTGGAGTTGAAAAGTAATATTTACTCCTCCACTATCCAACACTTTCCCTATTGTTGGACTCATTGGCGTGGGAATAGTAATCTTTACTCCTCTGCTATCCAACACTTTCCCTACTGTTACAATTGTTGGAGTGGGAATAGTAAATTTTATCCCTCCGCAATCCAACAATTTCCCTACTGTTGCACTGACTGGAGTGGGAGTAGACATTTTTACCCCTCTGCTATCCAACACTTTCTCTACTGTTACACTTATTGGAGTGGGAATAGTAATTCTTACCCCTCCGCTATCCAACATTTTCCCTATTGTTGCACTCACTGTAGTGGGAATAGTAATTTTTACCCCTCCTCTATTTAACACTTTCCCTACTGTTGCACTGACTGGAGTGAGAGTAGTAATTTTTACCCCTCTGCTATCCAACACTTTCCCTACTGTTGCACTCATTGGAGTGGGAATAGTAATTTTTACCCCTCCGTTATCCAACACTTTCCCTACTGTTACACTTATTGGAGTGGAAAAGTAATTTTTACCCCTCCACTATCCAACACTTTCCCTATTGTTGCAGTTACTGGAGTGGGAATAGTAATTTTTACCCCCCGCTATCTAACACTTTCCCTACTGTTGCACTGATTGGAGTGGGAATAGTAAATTTTATCCCTCCGCTATCCAACACTTTCCTTACTGTTGCACTAACTGGAGTGGGAATCGTCATTTTTACCCCTCCGCTATCTAACACTTTCCCTACTGTTGCACTCATTGTAGTGGGAATAGTAATTTTTACCCGCCCACTATACAACACTTTCCCTACTGTTACACTCACTGGAGTGGGAATAGTAATTTTTACCCCTCCGCTATCCAACCCTTCCCCTTATGTTTCACTCACTGGAGTGGGAATAGTAATTTTTACCCCTCCGCTAGCCAACACTTTTCCTACTGTTGCACTGACTGGAGTGGTACATTTAAGTTTAAAGATTTTTAAATAGTTGAATGTTTTAATTTATGATAGAATATTTTTTTAATAGATTTTATGTTATTGGTATATATACACACGCTCCACAAGTCAAATTATAGGACGATACACTGTACAAAAAATATATCACAACACAGCAGGCTTCTGTATCTTCTCATATGCTTTTATTCCATCCACTTCTTTTAGCCAACGCGTTTCGTCGCAATGGGGAAATACCCCTATGACTTCCTCAGGGCTAAAAGTAATACAAATACCAATGTTGTAATACACACACGGTATACAATATGAGTACATTAATTTTGCAATCCCTGTGCAACATTAAAAGAATCAAGTGTTGAGAGTAACCGGTGCAGTGGTAGATACCTTTGCAAAAACTCTTGAAATTATTATTTACAATCCAAAGCATATTATTCATGCACTTATTCAGCTAAACAAAAATCAGCTGACCATATTATCAAAGCAGTTGGTGACAAGTCTCGTGACACACCTAGAGATTCTAGGTAAACCAAAGATATAAGATCTATATGTGTCTATAATGTGTCGCCCCTATTCAGAAGTGATTCTTTAAACTAAAACCAATCATGTGATGAATGCAGTATTCAATCTATATTGCATTGAATATACACCTCCTCATAAACGGTAACACAAGGAGGCATGCTATACCTTAAGTTTCAGTAAGATCCAGTAATTTGTACCTGTGAGAGCCAGAAAGGACACATGAAATGAAATAAGGACCACATTTTGGTCAGGATTTGCAATAATGGAAAGAATATATATTTAAATGAATCCCTGTGTGAGGCTTACCTCCTAAAATCGCACTCGATTTTGGAGGTCAATTCCAAAATTTCTTTAAATAAAAATGTAGGTGGATGTCCTCGTTATATCCATGGACTTCCAAACGTTATACCTAAGTGTAAAATTTGAAGGTAAGGCCAATACTTCTAAGAGTTAATGGGGTATTTAAACAAGACCATAAAAGAAAAAGCAAGTAAACACTTACCCAATGTACAGGGTTGTTAGTCTTGTTATATATATTTTAGGTACCGCTTCGTTCTAAATTTAGGTCCCAGATTGGGGTTACCTATGGATATAAGAAATGAGTACTAACATTAGTTAGACGGGATGCCTATGGCAATACTAGTGTACAGATCCCACATAGACTTTGCAACAGCCTTGCCTGTTACAAAGCGGCCGCCTTCAAACACGTTACACCATCACCCGACTACAGGTAATGCGAACGCCGGCTCTCAACTTGCTTTAACATGGTGTAAACAAAAGTGAGAAGGGACTACCCAATCGTGTGGTTTAGATGAGCGCCATCTTTAAGAGGTTAATCGCTCCTAATTAATGTTCAATGCGATCACAAAAAGATATTTATATTAATAAAATATGCCCACATAAATAACTTCGAATACATTGCACCGTGACCCATTTACTGGTGATACGAATGCCGGTTCCCGGTTCACTCGAACAGGGTGTAAACAAATGCGAGATAGGACTCGATACACATATGATTTAGGTGGGTGCCATCTTAAGGAGATAAATTGCTCATGGTTAATGTTGAATATAATCAGAAACCTTTGTTTATATTAATATAATATGCCATCATAGATAAACGAGGCATATTCATAGCGCGAGGTAACCAAAGGCGAGTTTGAACCCGCCACAAATGCTTTCTAATGAGTGCCATCTTTTAAGTATAGTACGCTCTAAAAATATTAAGTGTGATCATTTTCATGCCCTCCTCAATAGCATGACAAAAACAAATAAAAATTATAGTATTCAACTACTCATGATCGCATAATCAGTGTAAATTAGCAGAGGTGAAATACTGCTATAAAATTATAGCAGCAGTTATCACAACCAGGGTAGGGCTCCAAGTGTAAGGGCACCATCTTGGAACAGTAGAAACCAAGAAAAAAGCACCATCGTCAGTGTGCTATAAATCCAAATGCCCACCAACATGAAGCCTGTGGCATTCGGAAATAAATGAATTCAGGTTAACCAAGTTAGGACCTATTGCAAAATAGTTTGATCTAGATCCATCAAATAGGGGCTCTAATAATGTCGTCATGTAATTACCTTCTACTCAGAAGGTCCACAAGTATCAGAAAAAAACCCTGAATACTAATAGTATGAGGGTCACATGGCGTGAAAATATTGATCCAAGTCATCAATAAAATGACAGCATTGTCCCAATCAAAAAACAGTGTATTCTCATGAATATCCCGAATCAGTCCCCCAAAAAGTATTGCAACTCATGATCAAAATTAAGGCCGTCTTCCACTGCCTTAAGGCGCATAATCCATTTTGCTTCATGTCTGCGCAGTTTGAGCTCTCTGTTACCTCCGCGTGGGTCTCTTGGAACTTGTGCAATGCCATAAATTGCAAAGGTTTTGTTAGATCCTTGTTTTTCACAATTATGTACATGCTCAGCAATCGGGTATCTGACATCATTTTGTTTAATGGCCCTCATGTGCTCACTGATACGAACTCTTAATGGCCTTATCGGGCTACGGACGTAAATCTTCCCACATTTACATGCAATAACATAGTTAACGAATTTGGTGTTGCAATTAATATTAGTAAGGATCGTATACATCTTGTTTGAAACAGTGCCAAATTGTTTTGTTTTATCCTGTGCCCACCTGCACATCCCGATGTGACCACATTTGTAAAACCCTTTAGACAATTGTGTTAGCCATTGCTCTTGCTGTGCTTCAACCGGATAACTCGGGCTTAGAATAGAGCCCAATGTTTTACACCTGCGGTAGGTAACTTGCGACTTATTAGTAATAAACCCCTTCAGTGTCCTATCTGCTTGCAAGATATGCCAGTGTTTGTTAAGGCTCTTATGCAAGGCAGCGCACAAATGGGTGTAATCTGTGACCATTCTGATAAATGTAGGGGATTGTTGTTTTGTCAGTCATAGGTTTTAATGTAGTAATAAGTTTGGTTTTCAAAGCTCTTCCTTTGGCCTTCAGTACATTATATCTGGGGTACCCCCTTTGGGCAAAACGTCTCTCCATGTCATGTATACAGTTTAAAAAGTGAGGCTCCTCACTATAATTACGTCTGGCTCTCACCATTTCCCCGTAGGCGATTGCTCTGATTTGATGAGGAGAATGAGCACTTGTGGCATGCAGGAGGGAGTTACAAGATGTGGGTTTACGATACATCTTGCTATGTATCTGATTGTCTTTGATATATAACTCCACATCCAGGAATACCACACTGGTAGTACTGGAGTGAGTAGTAAATCTGATATTATCATCATTATCATTGAGGTAGTTGCAAAATTCTTGTAATTTAAGTTCAGAACCTGTCCAGATCATAAAACAATCATCAATGAAACGCCACCAGTAGAGGATATATTCATTCCAATGGCTGCCACCTGGTCCCCAGTTCATCACCTCCTCAAGCCAACCCATGAAGAGATTAGCATAAGAAGTCGAAAATCTGGAGTCCATGGCTGCTCCTTGTATCTGCCTGAACCAATCTTCTTTAAATAAAAAGAAGTGATTTTGCAGTATTATTTCAGTCATGGTAAGTAACATCTGTGTATGTTCCCATAGACTAGCAGACCTCTTCGCTAAGAAATGACTCATCGCTTTCATGCCCAATTCATTACGAATACTTGTGTACAATGACACAACGTCCAACGTCACCATAATCATTCCTGGGTCCCACACTATGTCACCCAATATTATTGAGTATATGACCAGTATCTCTAATATATGAGGGTAAATTCACCACTATAGGTTGGAGAAAGATATCTAAAAATTGTGCGATACTTTTGCATTCTATATTTTTTACATCTATATTTTTTACATCGATATTCTGTCAGTGAACCCTTCTATTCAATTCAAGGATCGCATTGTTGTGGGGAAAATGTATGTGTCAGTAGCTGGATCTGACATTTTAGGGTGGCACCATCAAGGATGTTTGGGGCTTCAGTTGAGATCGAAGTGTTTTCCTCAAATTCTATGTGTAAATGATGTGAATGTACCCATCTCAAATGTAAACAATATTTTAGAGCACTACAAGTATATATTTACAGAGCAATTGGGTACGGTAAGCAATTTTGAGCACCATATTAAATTGAAGGAAGGAGTTTTGCCTGTCAAACATAAGCTATACAGTCTGCCTTTAAGCATTAGGAAAGAATTGTCTGAACTGCTGGTAAATCTATGTAGAGAGGGATTTATAGAACCAACCGAGTCCTCACTATGTTTATCCCCTATGGTTATTGCTCACAGAAAAACATAGAATTGCTGATGTGCATAGAATTGAGAACCTTAAATAAGGCTATATGGATTGATGGGCATCCCCTTCCCAAAATTGATCATTTGATGGCTTCATTGTCTGGAGCTTTTTTATTTTCCAAGCTGGACATGCGATCTGCTTATCATCAGCTTCTTCTCAGTAAGCACTCCAAGCATTTAACTGCTTTTGTTAATCTAGATGGTGTTTTTCAATTCTGTAGAGATCTTTTCAGTTTAAATCAACAGCTGCCAGTTTTCAGAGTGATGGAAGATGTACTTGTTGGTATTCCTGGTGTCTTCATTTTTCAGGATGACGTGTTTGTTCATGAGAAGGATGAATGCGAACACAACATCAGACTGAATATAGTGCTGAAAGCAATGGCAGCAAGGGGCTTAAAATTAAGAAAGGAAAAGTATGTATTTGGAGTTAAAGAAGTAATATCTGGGGCATGTAGTGTCTTGTAAAAGAATTTCACTCAGGCCAGGTTTGCTAAAGGCCATAAGGGAGGCTGCCACACCCAGAGATCGTAATGAACTTTGTCTGTTCATGGGCATGTGCGAATCCTATGCCAAGCATGTAGAGAATTTTGCCACAGTTGCTGAACCCTTACTAAGGTTGTTGAAAAGAAGTGTTAAATTTGTGTGGAGCAGCAAGCAGCTATTTATGTTATAAAACAAAAACTTAGTAATGCCCCTTTACTGAGTCCTTACTAGCGGGGGGAAGATGTGTATAACAGTAGATGCCATTGGATTTGGTGCGGTTTTAATGCAGGAGTGTGCAGGCAAGCAGAGTACCATTGCGTTTGCTTCACATACTTTGAAACCGCAAGAAAGAATGTATTCCGTTATAGAAAGTGAAATGTTGGCCTGCACTTGGGCTGTGGAAAAATTTAAATGTTATGTCTGGGGAACAACTTTTGTTAGAACGGGTCACAAGCCACTGATTCCCATACCAAGTGGTTCCAATGTAAACACAACTGAAGCCATTGCCAGGTTGGTTAGTCTCAGTTCAATCAATCAATCAAATAACTTTATTCACATTTAGTAAATGCATAAAAGTACAAATAATTATCGCAGTGTAAATTGATCGAAGAATAATTCAAAACAGTTAAAACTTAATTTTAAACATTTCCCTTTTAAAATATCAAAATTTACATGAATCCAAATTTCTAGAACTAGCAGCTATACATTATAAGAAGAATATTTTCAGTAATCAATTTACGATGGTATCACCCTCACATAGGCATTTCCTTATTCTTTGATAGTTTCTAATTAGAGTGTTTAAAATCTAGCAGCAATTCAATTAAAAGAACTATTAAAAGTTGACGACGGTTAATAAAAATGATCACATAAAACGACACCCCTATCTGTAGATCTTCTCCTCGTCCAAAGGACTGAGTATAAAAATTTGCTAACATAAAACAAATATAGGGGTTTTCAAGGAATTAATAACTGTAAGAGCTGAGGAATGAGAGTATAGGCTTAGTTTATTTATTAGAGGGAGGATGTACTGTTTCCTTTCCATCTTATAAAAGCCACAAAAGAATAAAATGTGTGACATTGTTTGGGTAGACCGGCCATCGCAGGGACATAGTGTTAAGTTGTTTAATGAATGTTCGAAAGCTGGGTATTCTGCCATGAGGGGAAAATAGTTTAACCTCATCCTTATTGATAAATATCGGTGCATATTATTAGTCACAAAAGAAAGATATGAGTTGTGACCCGTGCGCACTCTGGGCAGCATGTGGTAGTATGTAACCGTGACTTTACTTTGATTTTGTTGCCATCTTTCTAACTCACATTTGGTAAAAAAGGTCTCTTTTAGCTTATTCTTAGCAAAGGACATGCATTCACTGGGTGATGTGTACAAGAAAGCCAAACCCAAATCTGAAAAAGAGTTCCTAACATATACAAGCCAGGAAATACTATTGGCTCGGTCGAGGTTAGTTATATCTTTAAATACAGCTAGGTTCAACCCAACCGAGTCCCTTTTCCATATGCGCAATTATAGAAGGAGCGGGGCCAGTTTGACTACATCAGTGATGAAAGGGAGGCCTAGTTCACTGTGTGCAATCAGATTTGAACAGCCTGGATTAACTGACAGCAACTTTTTGACGAACTTATCCTCCACTTTCTGCAAAGCACCCACTTCAGCTATGCCCCAGATTTCTGCCCCATAGGTAGCTATGGCAACAGATTTCGCCAGGTATATTTCTACCATTTCCCTAATTGATTTTTTACCTAATTTAGAGGCGAATTTTCACGGGGCAACTATGCGTTTTTTGCAACATGTTTATTCTATTTGCAACCATGGCGGACCAGTTGAGTTTAGAGTAAAAAAAGAGGCCTAGATACATAAAGGACTCTACTCGTTCCAAAGAACCCCCATCTAAGTTCAATCGAATAGACCTTTTCCTTCCCATTCCTGCTGTTCATATAAAAGTTTTCGATCTATTAACCAACAAACTCAATTCAGCCATAAAAGATGAATAGGAGTTAATAAGGCGCTGTAGGGCCATAGGTGTCCTGGCCATCAAGACTGCATCATCTGCATAGAAGAGAGGAGGCAGCCATAAGCCGCCTGCTGAAGGAACATCCAAGCACTGTGCGGTCAAGACTTTGTTACATTTGTTGGTATATAGGGATAACAGAAAGGGGGCGAGAACGCATCCCTGTCGCACCCCCTTTACAATTTTAAATGTCTCTGTACATTCCCCCTGTTTTCCAAATCTAACTACAGCCCCGGCCTCTCCATAGAGTTCCCTAATAAACAGAATTATGGATTTATCCATGCCCATTGACTCCAAAAGGACCCATAATTTTGGATGGTCCACGCAGTCGAAAGCCGCGGACAAATCCACAAAAGCCATATAAAACTTGCCCTTTTTCGCACAGACATATTTTGCTGTGAGTAAGGCCACATTAAGCCCTTGGTTGATCGTTCCCCTCCCCTTTCTGTACCCATATTGAGTCTCTGCTAAAATATTGTTGGTGGATGCCCACTCCTCCAGCCTATTTAAGAGTCTTAGTTCATTAATGTTAGAACACCATTTTGATGTTGTGCACATCCTGAGTGGCAAGAATAAGAAGGCTGATTGCCTTTCAAGATTGCTGTTGCCTTTAGGAGAGGATAATTCTGACTATATTGTTGACCAAGAAGAAGAAGCTATAGAATGTTTAGTGGCCAGTATTTGTTGGTCAGATGTAGGGTGTGTGTCTGAACGGGAGTGGATTGATTCTGTGAAAAAGGACAATGCTGTGAATGATGTGAGAAAATACGTGACTTGTGGTTGGCCTAGAGAAAAGAATTTACGTTTGGCATTGCAGGGTTATTGGAAAATTCAAGATGAATTGCCAGTTGAGGGAGAGTTCCTTTTCTGCGGTGATAAACATATCCCACCTGCAAACATAAGGGGTAAGTTGCTTACTTTCACTGATGAAGGACATTTAGTCATGACTTCAAATAAGAAGAGGTTAACAGTGTTGTATTGGTGGCCTAGCATGGACAGAGATGTCGAGGAGTAGGTGAACAAGTGTGTTAATCGTCAGCAAAAAATGACAAAGGGTTAAAGACAAGAGTGCCCTTGACAACTGTTGATTCACCCAAAAAGATATGGGAGAGAGTAGCAATTGAGTTTGTTGGGCCATTTTTTTATCTCCTAGCTCAGCACCGTTTAGACTTTGGGTCTGATTACCAGTTTCAGCAGTCCTGGAGCAGGTGGCACGCCATTGCTCCGCTCCAGGACCGCCAAAACTCACTACCGCCCACCTGCCAGATTACAAGTAACAAGTAATGTTGTGCTCTGGAGGGATCGCGCAGCAGTGCTGTTGAAAGGCTAATTGTTATCCTTAAACAGCACTTCCGCGGCACCGCCAGTGCACGTTCCTGCACAGGAAGGAATGCACCATGTTGTGCATTCCTTCCTGTGAAGGAACCGGGGGTGCAAATCTACAGGGGGGCACACCATGTGCCCCCCAGCATGCACCCCCATGCACAGGGGCAAGAGGGGGCCATATAGGGCCCCCTTTCTTTCCTCACCACCAGCAGTTACATGGAGGAAGAACCTCTATGAGACCGCTGGCAGTCAGAAAAGTCATAATATTCTTGGCAGTGTTTCAGGGCACCACCAAGCATATTGCAGCCCTCAGACTGCCATGGGACCGCCAGGGAATGCAGGTCCCTGGCAGTTGCAGCAGTGCAATGGCAGTCCGACCACCAAAGTCCTGATAGGGAGGTTGGACCGCCGATGCAGCAGTGGCTGGACTGCCACCGCCGTGCCCCCGCAAGTCTGGCGGTCCTTGAACTGCCAGAGTCGTAATCAGGGCCTATGTGTCCAAATGGTTGGAAGTCAGATTTGTCAGAGAAACTCACACAAGAAGTGTTATTAGTTTCTTGACTGACATTTTTGCCAGAGATGGTTTTCCTGCTGAATTAATGTTGGATAATGGGGTACAGTTTACATCAAAGAAGATGTTGAAGATTTCACAATGGGCCGGAATCAAGCACAGCCATTGTAGCTTACATTTTCCTAAAGAAAATGGACTAGTTGAGCATATGACTAGGATGGTTATGAAGTGTGTGCACAGAGCATCTTTGGAAGGTGTGGATGTGGAAGATGCTGTCAGAGCCATGCTTTGGGCTCATGCAGTACACTTAATAAGGAAACAAACATTTCCCCTTTTTCTGCTTTGAGACAAAGGGATCCTTTTGATTTTCTCAGGCCTGCATGGTTATCCTGGTCTGGTGTTTTGGTCAGCCAATTCTGGAAGGAGAAAAGTTCAAGAAAATTTCATTTTCAAACAGGATCAGAGTAACATCAGATTCGACACTATCAAATGTGCAAAACAAATACAAATAAGTAAAGGAGATTGGGTGTGAATAAGGTTACCCAAAGTTGATGTAAGAAAAAGGGGGAGTGAGATTCAATCAACCTCATCAAATTCAAGAGGTTAGTAAAAATTCAAGTGCTTTGAGGGTGGAGAATGGTCAGTGGTGGGATTGTGGTAAAGTTGTGAAAGTGAGCTGAGAATGTGCAGAAATGTTATTGGGATTTGGAAAACACAAATCCTGGCATTTTCAGAAGGGTGAATCTAAATTCGTTCGGAAGGATACTGATTGTCATTCTTCACTAAGTATAAGCAAAGTGTCAGCTACACATACAATTCAACGTAGACTAAGGGGTCGATTCCGATCCCGGTCGGAGGCGCACCTAATACCATTCGGCCGGGAAAAAAGCCAGGCGAATGCCTGTTTCCCGACCGATTCGCACATACGTCCGAACGAGCAAGTACGATGCGCACAACTGCCCAAATCCCGACCCAGTCGTACTCACCCAATACAGGTCCTGTTCTCCGATCGAGGCGGATCCGGAAACGCAGAATCGAGTCGCACGGAAGCAAAAATGCAGCCCCGTCCGGCCGGACAAGTACGATGCGCTTTCCGTACGCGCCGAACCCGTCGCTATGCACGGCACGTCAAAGCATCCGGGAGAGGCGCACATAAGCTCCGATTCGCGCCACAAGACGATCCACGGCTACGAGACGAACACGCCAGCGACGAGGACGAGGCGAAGCAAAGAGAAAGACGAACGAGACGAACCAACCATGAATCCCATCGTGCCGATCCTGCCAATATTCTACATCTATTACCGGAACAGGCACGGACGCGTACGGCGCAGAAGGTATGTCAGACACCAACCACAAAAACAAACTACACGTACCCGACATATCACACACACACAGAGGGATGCAGAAATTACTTACACCAGCAACAGCAGCACCATAGGGGCGGGATGGCCATTACCAATGCCACATATACACACAGGGGCCTGGATGCCAACAACTAACACCACCCCTACCCAGGGGGTTCTAGATGCCTACCACTACTACCACCTCTACCCATGGAGGGCTGGATGCCTGTCACTACTACCACCTCTACCCATGGGGGGCTGGATGCCCACCACCACTACCACCACCACTACCACCCCTACTCAGGGGTGCCAGATGCCTACCACTACTACCACCTCTACCCATGGGGGCTGGATGCCCACCACCACTACCACCCCTACTCAGGGGTGCCAGATGCCTACCACTACTACCACCTCTACGCATGGGGGCTGGATGCCTGTCACTACTACCACCTCTACCCATAGGGGGCTGGATGCCCACCACCACTACCACCCCTACTCAGGAGGTGCCAGATGCCTACCACTACTACCACCTCTACCCATGGGGGCTGGATGCCTGTCACTACTACCACCTCTACCCATGGGGGCTGGATGCCCACCACCACTACCACCTCTACGCATGGGGGCTGGATGCCTGTCACTACTACCACCTCTACCCATGGGGGCTGGATGCCCACCACCACTACCACCCCTACTCAGGGGGTGCCAGATGCCTACCACTACTACCACCTCTACCCATGGGGGGCTGGATGCCTGTCACTACTACCACCTCTACCCATGGGGGCTGGATGCCCACCACCACTACCACCCCTACTCAGGGGTGCCAGATGCCTACCACTACTACCACCTCTACCCATGGGGGCTGGATGCCTGTCACTACTACCACCTCTACCCATGGGGGCTGGATGCCCACCACCACTACCACCCCTACTCAGTGGGTGCCACATGCCTACCACCACTACCACCTCTACCCATGGGGCCTGGATGCCTGTCACTACTACCAACTCTACCCATGGGGGCAGGATGCCTACCACCAACAACACCCCCACTCACAGGATGGCTAATGCATGACACAACAAGCACACACCAATATAAGGAATGCAACAAAAAGACATCCCCCCCAACACCATGACAAGCGTGTGTAGACTGTGTCAAATGCCTACAACACTGAACATGACTTTGAACATACAATGTGACCCCCTATCACATGTGTCACACATAAATGTGTGTGGCCCCCACAATGCAAGCAGACCATGACCACTGTGGCAATGGGGTCTAAACCCCCATCATCACAGTGACCAAAAGGTTAGTGTGGGGTCCATAGCTGAAGCACATTTTGAACATTGTGGCAATGGGGTCTAAGCCCCCATCATCACAGTGACCAAAAGGTAAGTGTGGGGTCCATAGCTGAAGCACATTTTGCACATTGTGGCAATGGGGTCTATGCCCCCATCATCACAGTGACCAAAAGGTAAGTGTGGGGTCCATAGCTGAAGCACATTTTGCACATTGTGGCAATGGGGTCTCAGCCCCCATCATCACATTGACCAAAAGGTAAGTGTGGGGTCCATAGCTGAAGCACATTTTGCACATTGTGGCAATGGGGTCTAAGCCCCCATCATCACAGTGACCAAAAGGTAAGTGTGGGGTCCATAGCTGGAGCACATTTTGAACATTGTGGCAATGGGGTCTAAGCCCCCATCATCACAGTGACCAAAAGGTAAGTGTGGGGTCCATAGCTGAAGCACATTTTGCACATTGTGGCAATGGGGTCTAAGCCCCCATCATCACAGTGACCAAAAGGTAAGTGTGGGGTCCAAGCTGAAGCACATTTTGAACATTGTGGCAATGGGGTCTAAGCCCCCATCATCACAGTGACCAAAAGGTAAGTGTTGACATAGAAAAAGCTGCAACTGCCAAACTGCATGGATGATTCCTGGTCACAGAACAACAAACACATCAGTGGCAAAGTAGTGCCTGTGTCCCATAGCAACATAGATTGGGTGAGGCAAACAGTGCAGTGCAAATAAGACATACCTTTGGCCATGTGCAGACAAACATCACCCATGGGGGCTGACACTGTCAACATACATCAATGACACAATGACAGAAGTGACCATCATAATGCAGACCCACATATTCGCACCAATGGGCACACAAATGTAGATACCCTGTGGAGACTGTAGATGTGAGGTGAACAAATAACATACCATGGCAGCAATGTGACACACAAACAATGATCATTGTGCTGACTGATGACCTAGGAGTCCCAGGGACAGCAGGTGAAACCCACCAAACAACATACAGCCAATAGCACACTAAAGATATGCCAATGCAGTGGTGCAGATGCACAAACAGGCAGACCCACACTGCACAACAAACACAACAGGTGAGGGGGGGGTGCAAGTGTCCCCAGGCAACCACACAACACATGATGAGGCCTGAATACCAATTACACAGATGCACATACAGTGCCACACAAAAGTAACTCATGGATCCAAATCCCCTATGTGGGCAATCAGGCATTGTTAGATGAGAGGGAGCACAAATTACACATGTCACACAAGCTTGTAGGAACTGCAACTAAAACAGCAAGAGACAGACCCACCACAGCACTACCCCCAGGGACCCCATATTGTGCTGACACTAGCCTGCATGATAATCCCACTGTGATGACAATGTCAGATGTCGTTCACACTGTGAAACCCAGCCATGTGTCCTGAGCAACTAACTACCATCACACCTACACAAGCTCCAATCAATCAGCACGGCCTGCCAGCCAAGGCCAATATGGAGGTAGGGGTCTGGCCATGCAACAACTAACTTTTGCACACACTCAACACCACACACCCTGATCTCCACCAATGTGCAGCAGTGAAGCTCACATGGACTGGTGACATTGCACATGCACCCATGACAATACCAGGGGTGGTGGTGGGAACCAAGGTGCAGAAACCCATCACACATGGCCAGTCAACAAGACTTGTCATTGTCTGACACACAGCACAGTATTCTGTACATGGGCATGATGTGAAATCCACCACAATCAATGGGATCCTGGCCATAGTCACACACCAATGAAGAAGCCAAGGTGACACACGAAGAACACACGTACACAACTACCAACATTGCAGCTCTGACCCTGAGGAGTGGCAGCAGTCACACACACAACGTATCACAATCACTGTAAGCTAACACAAACTGTAAATCACATTACTCGTGTAAACAACAAGTGCCAAGGGGAATCCTGAATGTGTCCCATCTGCGTTTGCCCACATCCCCAGCACTGACAACAAAGACAACCTGGGATGACAACCTCATGAACATTAGTTTGCCATGCACCCACATCACAGAGAAACCAGGTCCAAGATGCTGGATGAACACAGAACAACTCAGCAAGCATCACAAACAGGAACATCCCTAGGGACACAGCCTGTGTAGGAAAAGGGAAGGGAACACGCACAGACATGCTTACACAACACATGCCCACGCAATGTCACCAGATTACACACTGCCATGAGGGCACACCACTCCTGTGGAAGGTCCGCTGTGGCAAACCTTGTCTGTGCATGACCCAAACATGTCAGCAGAACACTCCGTCAGTGAGTCAACAACCACAACACACAGAAGGCTCTGCTCACATCAGCCTGGGTACGGGGGTGTCACGTCAGTCATCTGCGCACACACCAAACACGTGTCAAGCAGGTTGCACTGTATACATAGATGAGTCCTTCGACATTGATGTGCAAAACTGCATGTCCAGTGGAGCTGGGCACACAGTCAGGGAAATAGGAACATTGAACAGTGCTAAGCCCACCAGATGTGCATCAGTGTAAGACAAAGATGTTCATTTACAAATGCAAAAAGGACATCCCTGTGTCAAATGCTGAACATTACACCCTCAGACTGTAGCAAAGGATGCCATAGATCCAGAATACAACAGGACACATATCCCATGGACCACATGGAGTCCATCACTGCAACACTTCATCGTCCTGATGTGAACACTATTACAACTGCAAATGCAGGATGCTACTCATCCACATCATGTAATCAAAAGAAAACCCAAAAGTAAACAAAAAGAGGCTTTATTCAGCAAATGTCAGGGTAAAAACGGAAGTCCAAAAGAAACTAAGGCCAATGGCCAGTCCAAAATAACAGTACCAACGGGGTGAGAAGTGACAACTGGTCACACATTGCTTGCCTGCAATGGTACGGTTGGGGGACATCCCCTTGGAGGGGCATACAAGGGGCAGGCCAGGCACCGCAGGGACAGGATCAGGGGATGGCAGAGTGAGGCAGTGAAGGGGTGGTGGGTGCAGGAGTGTCCCCGGCAACTGCAGTGGAGGTGTCTGACTCAGGGGGGGCCGGCACCACCGTGGTACACAAGTCAGTTGGTGTGGGTGCCGCAACCACTGCAGTGGGCTGGACTGATGTAGTGGACTGGGTACCCACTGCAGAGCCCGAGTCAGACGTGGTGGTTGTGGACTCCACTGCAGTGCATGACTCCAAGGAAGTGGAAGGGTGGGCAGATGAGGTGGGCAGGACAGAGGGGAGGGACCTGGTCCCCACAACAGTGCCACTATCAGACAGAGTGTCTGGGTTGGGGGTGGAAGAGCAAGTGGCAGGGGGGGAGGGCCTAAGCAGTCTGGAGATGCGGTATCGGTGTGTGGGGGAACCTGGGGCAGGGTGTGGCGGGGTACCTGTGCAGTGGTGGCCTGGGGGATGGAGGAGAGAGACTGGGCGCTGGAGCTGTGTGGTGGTGGGGTCTTGCTCTTCCTGCTCCGGGGGGACTTCCGAATGGGCTCCTGTGTCTGCCTGCGCCTGGGGGAGGGTGTCCGGGGGCGAGGGGCACTCCTCTCTGTGTGGGTGGACTTCCTCTTCCCCTGGTGTGCTGGGTCAGCAGGAATGGTGGGGAAGAGGCCGAGGTCACACAGGAAGACCTGCTGTGTATGTGTGGTAGCAGGCGAGGCAAGGGAAGGGGTCTTGAAGGGAGAGGATTTGGAGGACTGCGGAGTGAATGTGGATGCCTGTGTGTGTGTGTGTTCCCCATCACCTGTGTCTGTGGTATCAGTCCCCTGAGGATGCTTGTGTGCACGTCTTGCCTTACTCTTGGGTGTGTCTGTGCTGCTTGTGTCTGTGTGTATGGATGACTGTGCAGGTGTGCATGTGCTTTGGACAGGGAGGGGGGAAGGAAGTGTGGATGGGGCAGAGGTGGGAGGGGTGAGGGACTGTTGGAGGAGGGACACTGCTGCCGTCAGGGAGGAGTCCATGGACCTATTGCTCCTCTGTAGGGCAGACATACCGGGCGAGATGCCCTCCATGAACAACACCAGCTGTGTCAACAGAGTGGTGTGTGCATGGAGGACACTCAGCATTGCTGTCTGCCCTACATGGAGCTGCCAAAGGAGGTACACAGACTCCTCACTCAGGGCAGCAGGGGACACAGGGGCAGGGGCTGCGGTGCCTGGCACGAAGGAAACACGCTCCCGAGCACGGGAGCCTCCACGGACCTCAGGAATGGGAGCCGATGGGAGGGCGGTGGTGGTGGTGGTGGTGGCGGGCCAGACAGACTAGCTGGCCTTTGGTGGCTGCCGAGACCTGCCTCCACAAGGGAGTCATCCTCCGAGCTGCTGTGGTCCCCAGCTGAGGTGGATGGTGCTGAGGACTCCTTGGTGTGGCTCCCCTCGCCCTCCGTGCCACTGGGTCCCTCTGACCACTCATCCGATGCTGACCCAGTCTGGCTCCGCTGCTCCTCCTGGTCCGTGGAGCTGGCCCCTCCTGTGGCTGTGGATGTATCTGCAAACAATTAGGAAAACAGACAAACATCAGTCACCTGCACTGACCGCACACACCACAGTAAGTACAGCACATTACAGAGCAAGCCCTGGCATCCTTAGTTGAACATTGCCTAAAGTCCTCACACAGATTCGGGGAAGCCAATTGTCAGTCTGATGGTCAACCATGGGACTCACACCCCTCCTGCCCTTGCACCCATCTGTCTGGGGCCTGTCTGATGGTAAGACCCCAGTGTGTACACATGCACCACCTACACAGTTGTTGGACATTGCAGGGAACACAGTGAAGCATGTGAACATGCACACATCACATCTCTTGCCACTGAGTCAGTGCAGGTGTCCGGATAAAGGGATGGCCAGATTCTAATTAGAAATGCATGTGATGCATACCAGCACCAGACACCATGATGCACCCATGTCCGGATAGTCAATGCCACAATGGGGTGCATGTTGCACATGTCACTCCCCTGCAGGATCAGTCCCAGGAAGTTGAATGCCATGACACAGGAATGCGTGCAAAGTCATACATTACTGTCTCAAGTCACATGGCCATGGCAGCCAGCCAACAACAGTCTGCACTGTGTCACAATCCGAGGGCATGGGGAATGCAAGTTATGTGACTGACAAGTGCACATGTCCATCCCCAAAACCACATCATCTGTACTACTATTTGTCCACGTCATACCAACTGGACATATGGGGGACATGAAACACAACTCCCTGAACATGAGCACCTCACAGTGTGCTGTGAATGAAAATACAGCTTCCTGAAAGTCACAGACGCAAACACCTGTGTGCACAGTCAAGTGATCAGACACCTATAAGTCACAGATGTATCGTCTATCATGGTCAAATCTCAGATGGCATGCTGAGCCCCAAACGATGAACTTACCAGTAGTCCTGACAACGAAGACACAGCACAATGAGACAGAGGCAGACACCTGAGGGTACATTTCACTGATCACAACATGCCAGATGATACACGGGAGTGGGAGTACAGAGTGTATTGTATGCACTGGAGTAGGCATGACTGTCCAGCTCCACCTGTAAGAGGGATGAGTCCTGGACAGTAGGCAGGTGGATAAGCATGTGTGACACACTGGATACACATAGTCCTGAGGCCCAAATATTGTTCCCACCAGCAGCATGGGTGTGTGCCACATTCCCCAGGGACATGTGGTGAGTCAGAGCAGCAAGCGGACCACATATCAAAGTTACACGCAGATCACATGTCAGAACTTAGGCACTGTGTGGGCAATTGACCCACCCATGAATCGCACAACATAGTCACGGGAACAAATGCTGTCCCCCACCTTGAGCAAAGCAAAATGCAATGACACAGTCCCCAAATGACACAGTTTCCTGACTATAAGGGCCACACATATGCGTATCAGAGGAGAAGTGGGCATGTAACAAATGAGGGACATGGGTCCTGGACCACATGACTGATGTACTGTGGAAGTTTAACCAGGCCAGAGGAGGGCACATAGCATGTCAGACAAAGTGCACAGTGCAGTCATGGACTCACCCCCTCCTTGCTGCTGTCTGTCCCTCAGCTGCCCATCCAGGTCAGGGAAGACCACCGCCAGGATCCGGAGCATGTGGGGGTCAGGGTCCGGTGTCCGCCCCTCCTGCGAGGAGGCGACAGCTTCAGCTGGACCCTTGTGATCCTCCGGGTCCAGCCACGAAGGTCCTGCCACCTCTTTTGGCAGTTGCGGATCCTGCGCCTGTAGACCCCCACGGATCTTACTTTCCGGGCGATGGTCAGCCAGATTTCCTGCTTCTGGTGGGCATCAACCTGTGAGGATGACAAAGTGAAAAGGCCATTACTACACATGCAACATATCCGTGCCTCACACAGTTGGATATACATGTCTCAATTACAGGGGCATATGATGTACACAGGCAGTGCAACAATGGCTATGAACAGTTTGCCAGCAGTCACTATATGGTATCATTGCATGGGAAGTAAACCTAGTTGGAATGCACTGTTACTGCACTGTACCAGTTCAGTGCATGTAACTACACACTTTGGGGTGTGACAACTACTCAGTGGGCATGCTAGCCAGTGGTGTGCACAGTGAAAGTCCTGCTAGTCAGACAACATGCACAATTAGTGATGCAGTGGACAGCACACTCACCTGCTCCCCTGGTTTCCCATACAGCTTGCTGTACTGTGGAAGGAGGCTGTCCAGCCTGGTTCTCCTCAAGGCTGAAGGCTGGGGCTCTCTCCACAGTACGTGCCATTGCAGGAGCCAGAGGATGCATAAAAAGCAGCAGTGTTGGTGGCAGATGTCGTCCTGGAGCATGTAGTGCAGGCAAGTGAGCTCTCAGGGGAACAGCCAGCATTATATGTGTGCTGCAGAGGCAGATACTGTCCCATGTGTCCAAAGTGATAGGTCCAAGTCGTTTGCATCTTCTAAATCTGACCAATCCATGGTATAGCAGCACGAATACACGCCCACAGCATCCTTCAAATCTTCAACTTCATGACACCCATGATTTTGCAACATTGTTGTGGCTGGCCAACTGAATTCACTGCATCAGACTCGTTGGAGCTTTGAAAATGCGTCCGTTGCCATGCCAGGCCCCAGCCAATGTGTGCGCACCGATCGGTCCATTGCTGTACAACTCGTACCCGCGTTACAACGCGTGCACCGCCACATTGAATGCAATGGGCCGGCCGGGCACACCGATCGGTCCATTGCTGTTCAACGCGTACCCGCGATACAACGCGTACTCGCTCACATTGAATGCAATGGGCCGGCCGGGCACACCGATCGGTCCATTGCTGTTCAACGCGTACCCACGTTACAACGCGTACCCGCTCACATTGAATGCAATGGGCCGGCCGGGCACACCGATCGGTCCATTGCTGTTCAACGCGTACCCGCGATACAACCCGTACCCGCTCACATTGAATGCATTGGGCCGGCCGGGCACACCAATCGGTCCATTGCTGTTCAACGCGTACCCGCTCACATTGAATGCACTGGGCCGGCCGGGCACACCGATCGGTCCATTGCTGTACAACGCGTACCCGCGATACAACGCGTACCCGCTCACATTGAATGCAATGGGCCGGCCGGGCACACCGATCGGTCCATTGCTGTTCAACGCGTACCCGCGATACAACACGTACCCGCTCACATTGAATGCAATGGGCCGGCCGGGCACACCGATCGGTCCATTGCTGTACAACGCGTATTGCGAATACAACGCGTACCCGCTCACATTGTATGCAATGGCCAATGTGTGCGCACCGATCGGTCCATTGCTGTACAACGCGTCCCTGGACAAGTCACTGGCATATGTCACCATGCCTGTCACAGGTGAACATATGCCAGCCACATATACTTCCCAGGGAGTGAGGGGCACACCTACAACACCACAACACCTACAACACCACAGCCTGTCCACATGTAAGGCTGCATTACCTATTCCGTGTATGGGGGTGAACATGTTGTTCTGTGGGTGTCACTTCGGGGCAGCCACTCCCAGGCTGTGCACGTGTTCATGGGGACAGGATCCTTGGTGTGTCGTGCACATGACCACTGTGATGTGCAACTGTTCATTCCTGAGCATGTGGCATGGTCACATTTCACGGTGGTGTATGTGTATGTCATGTCACATACCCCTGAGTCCCATGTGGGACGGTATGTACGTCCCAGGGTGACCCATTAGCATAATAGTGATGGTCCTCCACAGTCTGTGTGCATGTTGTGTTTACAATGTCTCTGATTCCATGTGCACAATGGGAGACAGTCTCCACATCCACGTTGTTTGTGCATGAACTTTGATGTTGTGCGTGTGTGTGTCACAGACGTCCATGTCTGTCCTGACGAGGCAACAGGGACCACTACCTGTGGGGGTCATGGTTGTTTTGCTGTGGTGTATTCATGATGCACCATGTCATGCCAGTGTCCATGTGGCAATACAGGGTCCCTGGGAATCTACCTGTCGATGAGCTGTGATGCCTGGGGCACATCTGTCCACACATGTCACTGTGGGGTGTGTTTGGAACGTGGTAGCAGTAGATGGGAACTGTGACACGGCCTCATGATTTCCCATGGCACAACATGGGACTTGTTGATGCCACTTGTTGAACTGTGATGTTAGATGTTGGCCATGTAGGTGCCATACATGTCCTTACGGAACTGCACACATCATGTACTTGTGTCTCATAATGATGTATCATGTGATATTGTGTATGGTCAATGCCACATATGTGGGGTGACTGACAATCTTTCTTTCTTCACCTATGCACTGCAGGGCACCAGCTGTCCATAGACCATTCCCTGACCTTACATCCATGGTGGAACGGGACTGCATCCGAGGGTACCGCTTCACCAGGCCGCTGATTGAGGAATTGACGGTGCGCTTGGCCCCACATTTGCAACCTGGCCGGACATACCCCACAGCGGTGTGGTGCAGCGCCCAGGGCAGCTGACTTCGGAGCACAGGGTTCACGGTTCGATCCCCGGCTCCGGCGGCAGCTCAGCTCAGCACCATGTTACTCTGGGCAATAGCTCACTTAATTTCCACTCCGGCCCCCAGCGCCTTGAGACCCGTAAGGGTGAGTAGCTGCGCTATATAAAAACGGACTTACTTTACTTACAGCACTGACCCCCAAGGTGAAGGTGATGGCAGCCCTACACTTCTTTGCCACCGGTACCTTTCAACACACTGTGGCCTCTGCTGGTGGGATGTCACAGACCATGTTCAGCCGTGTGCTCCGCGATCTTTTGGAGGCTATGTTGAGATACCTGAACCAGTACATCTATTTCCCTAGACTTCAACAACTCACTGACGTGAAGAGTGACTTCTATGCCCTGGGGAGGATGCCGCATGTCATTGGCTCCATTGATGGGACACATGTGGCTTTGATACCACCACAGGCACATGAGCAGGCATACAGGAACCGCAAACATTACCATTCGGTCAATGCACTGGTGGTATGTCTTGCTGATATGAGCATCTCACACATGTGTGCCCATTTCCCCGGTTCTGCACACGATGCCTACGTGATGAGGAGTAGTCGCATCCCGAGAATGATGTCACAGATGCGGAACCAGCGTGCCTGGCTTGTCGGTGTGTACTGACTTTGTACCATTGTGTGTGTTCTGCGATGTAGTATTCCACCCTCTTTTCCAAATCAGCTGATGTGCAATTGTCCATATGTAGGTGACTCCGGATACCCCAACATGCTGTGGTTGCTGACGCCCCTCAGGAACCCTGTGACACCAGCCCAGATGCGCTACAATGAGGCACATGGTCGGACCAGGAGAGTCATTGGGCCTGATTCACAGAACTAACTTACGTCAAAAACGTAAAGTTAGTACTTTTTGGTATTCACAGAATGAACTTACTCATTTCGGTATTCACAGAAGTTAGTAGTCCTAACTTTAGGACTCCTAAATGCCTTCTGTGAATACCAAAAGTCTTAAAGTTAGGATTTTTCTCAGTTTAGGAGTAGTAAAGTTAGGACTCCTAACTTCAGGACTCCTAAATGCCTTCTGTGAATACCAAAAGTCTTGAAGTTAGGATTTTTCTCAGTTTAGGAGTCGTAAAGTTAGGACTCCTAACTTTAGGACTCCTAAATGCCTTCTGTGAATACCGAAAGTCTTGAAGTTAGGATTTTTCTCAGTTTAGGAGTAGTAAAGTTAGGACTCCTAACTTCAGGACTCCTAAATGCCTTCTGTGAATACCAAAAGTCTTGAAGTTAGGATTTTTCTCAGTTTAGGAGTCGTAAGTTAGGACTCCTAACTTTAGGACTCCTAAATGCCTTCTGTGAATACCGAAAGTCTTGAAGTTAGGATTTTTCTCAGTTTAGGAGTAGTAAAGTTAGGACTCCTAACTTCAGGACTCCTAAATGCCTTCTGTGAATACCAAAAGTCTTGAAGTTAGGATTTTTCTCAGTTTAGGAGTCGTAAAGTTAGGACTCCTAACTTTAGGACTCCTAAATGCCTTCTGTGACTACCGAAAGTCTTGAAGTTAGGATTTTCTCAGTTTAGGAGTAGTAAAGTTAGGACTCCTAACTTTACTACTCCTAAACTGAGAAAAATCCTAACTTTAAGACTTTCGGTATTCACAGAAGGCATTTAGGAGTCCTAAAGTTAGGACTACTAACTTCTGTGAATACCGAAATGAGTAAGTTCATTCTGTGAATACCAAAATGAGTAAGTGTATTCTGTGAATACCAAAAAGTACTAACTTTACGTTTTTGACGTAAGTTAGTTCTGTGAATCAGGCCCGTTGAGCGGACATTTGGTCTCCTGAAGAGCCGCTTCCGCTGCCTGGACAAGACAGGAGGGGCCCTCCCATATGCCCCAGCAAAGGTGTGCCAGATTGTCATCGTCTGCTGCATGCTACACAACCTGGCTGTGCGGAAGGAGTTGCCTCTCATCCTGGATGACGATGATCAACATCCGCCACCTGTGGAGGATCCTGGCCTGGACCACGATGCCAGTGATGATGATGATGGTGATGTCCGCACACAGCTCATCACCAACTTCTTCAGCTGAATGTGAGTATCCAGAGATGTTATGTCAATGATGTGAGTGTGCATGATATGTGTTGGTGGTGCTCTGGTGCTGTTTGAGTGTGGCCATGTGCTACATGACTGTATGCGTGTAGCGATGTGTCCTTACAGGTAGTCTGAACTCCCCAACAGTGTTGACATGCTAACTTGGTTCTGGGTGGGTATCTTGTGACATGTATTGGGCATGAGTATTGCAGTTCTGTCCTGTTCTTCAGTGCTTTTGACTGTGTGTCATTTCTGTCCTTCACAGGGTACTTTCAGAGTTGTTTGGTCAACTGTAATCCCCCAACACCGTGATTAAACTTCCAGGGTGGTAGCTGTCGTGTCCCTACAGGTGATGTGCGCCACACCCATGGACTTCCTTCCTTCTACACTTGTTGACTGTGTGCCCACTGCCAGGTGGGATTACCTTGCATCTGTAGTGGTTACAACATGTTGCAAATGTGTAATAAACCTGTGCTTCACTTTGTGATGTGCGTTGTCTGTGGTCACACATCTGACTGACATTTGCTTACTGCACCAGTGGGCTAGTTGACAAAGACTGTGAATAGGTTTTGTGTCTGTGCATTGCACCGTATTTCCTGGCAACATCAGTGTAGGCGATGAGTCAGGTGGCCTTGGTGTGTATATGTTGTGTAGCCCTGGTGGTGGGTCTCCCTCATATGTGTCACGTTGCCATGACTCACATGCCTGTGTTGTACTTGGTGTAGCAGTTAGCATGCACAGTGTAATTTCACAGGTCATCATCTCCATGACAGAAACCACGTTGGAATCACAACAGAGGCAGGTATGGTGTATTAGTGTGTTTATTGTCATACATGTGTGAGTATAGTGCACAGGATGGTGGGTGCTGTACATTGTGATTGTAATCCAAAGTTCCTAGATGATTTGGAAGTCCTGGTAGCAGAAATGTCCTGAGTAAAGTCCACAGTCATCTGATACATTGGTCCAACTTGTACTCCCCATGTCATGTGGGGAGTTGTGTTGCATTCAACAGGGTGAACAATTTGCGCACAAAGGTGATTATCCAGAACAGGTTTTGGCTTCCTGGGGTTGCGCATGGCCATCGGCCTCTCAGTTGCCCTTCCTCGGACGACCCCTCTTCTTTGGGGGACCCTCAAGTGCAGGCTGATGCGGTGCAGGGGACTCTCCGCCAGAGTCATCCTCCCTCCCTGTGGCAGTTGCAGTTGTTTCAGCACCAGATGTTGTGGGCACACAGGGAGGTGTTGACATGTTGCTGCTCATCTGGCGGAGGCATTGTAATATGTCCCTATGCACCGCCGTTATCTCTTGCAGTGTGTCCCACTTGGACTCCATGCGGGACATGTGTAAGTCCAAGCGGGCATGATGGGCAGCCTGCTGCTGTCGTATGTCCCTGAGGATCCCCACTACATGGCTGAGCTCTCCGGTGCTGGTCTGGTATGCATCGGCTATGCGTACGCAGTTGTGGGTCATCATGCAGTCCAGACCCCTCTGCGAGCAGCGACCTATGTCTACCACTCCTCCCACCACCCCTGGCGACACGTGCAGTACCTGAGGTGGCACGCACAGGTGACCCTGGGCCCCCTTGGGGGTTGTTGGTGGTATTGGTGTCCATAGCCCCACGTTGGGCAAGGGTCCGTGTGCTGGTGGTGGTCCTTGGTCTGTCCGTGTCGGCAGGGGTGGTTTGTGTGTTGTCAGTTGTTGGAGGGGTGGGTGCAGGGGTGCAGCTGGTGGTCCTGCTGGTGCTGCATGATGACTCGCTCCGGAGGTGCCAGGTAGGTCTTCGTCATCCGAGGAGGGCAGAGGCTGTTCCACACCAGTGAGCTCCGTTTCCCCTGGATCCTGGGACAGGGACTCCTCAGCGTCTGCTGCTGTGTCCCCATCATCACCTGTTTTTGGGAGACACACACAATGTATGTTATGTTTCTGCAGGCATCAATGGTTGACACACCTGACAGTTGTGACTGTACCTCTGGATGCGGGCCTGTACATTGCATTGTCCTAAGTTGTCACAGTCAGAGGTTGATATTGGTGTAGCACATTGTCCTGCATACTTTGAGCATTTCAATTTGAATGTTGGGGTGTGTACATGGTCTGCATTGGTTGTATTTGGTTGAAATCTGGACCTCCTTCTCCCCCCAGCCCAGTTATCCCACCATGAAGCATGCCACCCTTGCAGTGGGTTCAGGTTGACTCTCAGGATGTCAGTGAGTGGTGTCCTGCTGTTGGTTGGTGCCCAGTTCCCAGCAGGGCCTTGTGCTCCCCACAGCAGTACCCAATGTCAGCCATCTTGTCAGTTCTTTTCCACTTCCTGTGATGTGCGCATGGTTCAGGGTGGTGTTGATGGGACAGTTGTGGGGGTGACCAATATCTGTGACTGCCACTCCCATCATGCTATTGCCTCCACCCCCCTTCCCAGCATGCCCATGCTTCCTTCCTTTTGACTCTTCTTCCCTGTGGGGTTGTGTGCCTGTGCTGACCAGATGGCTAGACAGTGTTATCCTGGAGTTAGTTTTGCTACAAGTCCCATGTGTGTCCCTGTGCTTCACACAGCATGACCCAGGGTTGTGGTTATTTGTGGGATATTTGATTAGAGTGTGAGGCAATGCATTCTCCCAGGTGAGTTGTGTGGAGTTTGTGTTAGGGGTGTGTGTGAGTGGAGCTGCTGGTAACTATGGTCAGTGCTGTCAGTCCTCCTTCCCACCCAGCCAGATATCCCACCATGGAACGTGCTTCCATTGCAGGGAGTGCAAGTTGTCTTTCAGGATGTCAGTCAGTGGTGTCCTGCTGTTGGTTGGTGCACAGTTCCCAGCAGGGCCTTGTGCTCCCCACAGCAGTAGCCAGTGTCAGCCATCTTGTCAGTTGTTTTCCACTCCCTGTGATGTGAGCATGGTTCATGGTGGTGTTGATGTGCGCATTGTGAGGGTGGGCAATATCTGTGACTACGACTCCCATGATGCTATTGGCTACACTGACTTGCCCAGCATACACAGGATTCCTTCCTTTCAGTGGGCTTCACTGTGAGGTGGTGTTGTAGTGGTGGCTACATGTCTGGATGTGTTTGTTAGTTATATTTGTGCCACTGCCTAGCTGTAGTTGTAGTTGTGTTTGTACATGTGATGACACAGTTACAATTCACTATGAGATGGCATGTGTTGTGTTTATCTGACTGACATACACATTTTGGGATGATTCTGTTTTGGTTGCTGTGGATTTGCTAAGGGTGCATGGTTTGACTCTCCCTTGACAGTGATGTGTGTGTATTGTCGCACAATATTGTGTACATTTGTTGTGTACTCACCAGGCTCTGGGATGTTTTCTAGTCCATATACGCTCACTGGTGGTAGGATGGCCCGCACCTTCTCCTCCCAGGGCCTGAGGTATACTGGTTTGGCAGGAGGGCCACTGCCGGTGCGTTGGCTCAAGAGGTAGTCCTTCTTCAACAGGTCCCTGACCCTCCTGCGCACGTCATACCACCTGTTCTGGATGTCTCCCTTTGTGCACAAACATGGTGATTGTGCGTTCACCCTGTTGACAATCCTCTCCCACATCTTGGTTTTCTGCGACATGGGTGTCTGTTGGACCAGTGTACCAAACAGCTGTGGCTCTACCCTGAGGATCTCATCTACCAGGACTTCCAATTCACTATCTAGGAACTTTTGATTCTTCTTTGGGGGCATGGTGATGGGTGGTGGTGGTGTGTGATGTGTGTGGGGGTGTGCAAGTGAGGGTGTGTGAGTGTGTGTTTTGCTGGGTGTATGTGAGGGTGCTATTTGTTGAGGTGCTGCTGGTGTGTGGCTTGTGTGATGGATGAGCTGTGAGCGTGTGTGTGGTTGCTGTCTGTTGGTGTTGAGTGCTGGCAGGTAATTTGAATTTGCAATGGATCATGGTAGTGATTTGTGTCCTTTATATGGGTGGAGTTGTGGGTGTGTCTTTGTTCCCTGTTTCCCCCCCCAGTATTTATTGGCTTTGTAATTGCTTGTTTGGTCTTTTTTTGTGTGTTTTTTCCTTAGTACTTTTTGTGCATGTAGGAGACGTTCTTCTGACCGAGTCGGACCCTGCAGTTGTCTTGTGCGAGCTTCTCCGATTCGTTCACGCTGTGTTTGTGCTGTTTTCTGTGCTGCGTACGCGTCGGTCGCGGTGTATTGGGTTGCTTTGGCTCGCAGTTTTGTATGCGTGTCGGTCGTACGGCTTGGGCTCCGTGCGACTCGGTCGTGTTTCCACGCGTTGCATCGTACTTGGCGGGTCGGAGTTCGCGGGTACGTTTCGTTCGGGATTCTTCCTGGTGCGTGTCGGTCGGTTCGATTTGCGTGCTTTTCCGGGCAGATTGCTGTTTTCCGCGCGGTTCGGTCGTTCGGCTTGTGTTCCGTACGAGTCGGTCGGATTTTGCACGCTTTTCATCGTACTTTGCGGGTCGGGCTGCACCGGTACGTGTCGGTTGGAATGAATTCCGGCTCCGAGTCGGTCGGTACGTTTTCCGGCCCGAATCGGAATCGGCCCCTAAGTGTATGCCAACTCAATTCCAGAACTATAAGATGTATTAGTATTTTCAACAGTGTATCAATTTTGTGTTATTGTTTATTTAATATTTCTTTAGCAAAATCTTGGCATGTATTAATATCTTGTTTGAGTATGGGGTTTTTCTTTGTTTACTCTGAAATGTAATGTTTTGTTGTATTATAGTATTTAGTTAGTTTTCCTTGTATTTTGTTGACTTGTAAAGGGGGGAGGTGTGCTGTGTCCTGGTCATGCGTACAAGGGTTCCTTTTCAGGAATGTTCGTGAGCAAGATTCCAAGGTAACGGTTAGTGAAAAAGAGTCGATTCAAGTGGGCAGAGAGTCAGAGCTTCTGTTGTTGTCCCGCGTTCTTCATGTATACTTAATTTACATTAATGAATATTGTTTTAAGAACTTACCTGCTCTCCTCATTTTGCGTCATTGTTCCGGTCACACACCTTTCATGAATCAACTTGAGAGCACAATTTGTGTTGGCACACTTAGAGCTTGTTTTCATTAGAGTAGAACCATAATTCCTGATATATCGACTAAAGGATTAATAGAGTAGTACTGTTGTGCCCAAGATGCTAATGCTGATGAGAAGACTGAGTACATGATAGAAATCCTCAAAATTATGCAGGCAGGCTCCAGAGCAAATCACACACCCATAAATCCTACTGTGTTTATTACAAAATAACAATGCTAGTTTTGCTCAACATAAATTGCAAATAAACAAAATACAGTTTGTTTCTGTAAAATGCAGTCTTTATTTTAAATGAGCATATCTGTCAAGTGATCCTGTGCCATGTGTCGCCTTTAGTCAGTCCTAGACTTTTAGTCAGTAGCATTTAGTATCCTAGTTTGCTCCTGCTTGCCATGGATAAAACCAACCTAGCTCCCTCATCCATTCTCTTATCCTCCTGTACCCTATCAGCTGATGGGCCAGCGTATGGTGAGATGACTTTACTATGGTACAAGTGACATCACTATAGGGCATGCAGACATAACCACAGGACATAATGACTACATACAGCAAAATAATATTTATAATTTAACGTAAGATGCCCTTATATATATTATGTGGCTAAGCATCAGATAACAGACTTACATTAACATAAGACATGACATCAGCAATGGGCAGACTGGCATTACTATGATGATGCCATCATAGGGCAGGTAGATGAAGCAGTAGCACCCCTGTCTGAGGCATCAGGTGGTAAGGTTGTTGTAAATAGTGTGCATCTATCCATGCACTCATTCATTGAACCATTTATCCAACCATATAACCACTCATTCAATCCGTTCATGCACTCACTCAGTCACCCTTCCATGCACTCACCCATTCAACTGTTGGCAATCTTCTACTCACCATGCCACACAACCATACGCAAACCGAGCAATAAATAAAGTAGCACTTTCTCATATAAAATAGCCCGACCTATTGGCTCTGCCAATGCTTGTTATAAATTGGAGTGGGAATTTTAGTGCATTGTGTTATCTGCTTTTTAAATGTTTTGGAACTGATAAATGCTTTACACATTTCTCTTAAGTTAAGCCTGTCTGCTCTGTGCTTCAGGTTTCAAGGGTTGAATTTAGGTTTAAATTATTGCGACATAACTGGGACATTATTATTATTATTATTATTTAGAAACTTATAAAGCGCACAGCGGGGGTGTCCCGGCGCTAGGACAGGCGGCAGATGCAAGTACCAGTAGGGGGCTAGGGGCTGGAAAACAGCCAGGTCTTCAGAACACGTCGGAAAGTGGTTTCAGACTCGGCCATACGCAGGGAAAGTGGCAGGCTGTTCCAAGTTTTGGCAGTAATCACTGCAAAAGCTCTGCCACCCATTCTGGACCGGCGGAAACGGGGAGTCGCCAAAAGTCGAAGATGATTCGATCTAAGGGTACGATTAGACTGAGAGTGCTTGAGTCGAGCTCTAAGATAAGCTGGACCACAAACCTGAATCGCTCTAAAAGCCAAGACAAGAGACTTGAACTGGATACGTTTGATCACTGGAAGCCAGTGGCGCTTCTTCAAGTGGGGTGAGATCGAATGGCGATATGGAATGTTGCAAATCAGCCTAGCAGCTGCGTTTTGAACGATCTGCAAGCATTTGATCAAATAAGCTGTTGCCCCCGCATAAAGACTATTACCTGTTACGGAATTGTGGCATTATTACTTGGTGAGGACCAAAATCTCCTCAAACTAATAATCCACTTTCTCACTACCTCACTTCAACACTTCAACGTTTGTTTTTTTCAGTGAATTTCTGAATTTTTTTATAAATGTAAAAGTTAGATACTTTTACCATACCTACGACCAGTTTTGCAAACTTGACACGGGACAAACAATGGTTCAAGAGTCCTTCCTGCAGAATTTGCGATCAGGGTTCAAGGACCTCAGACTCTCACTGTGGGTCCATGGTCCCTACCTTGGGGTCTGCAAAACACATAGCAAAATTTGCTTTTCATTATTTTACTTTACCTCAAGCAGTATCCTTGGGGGACGCACTTTTAGTCAGGGGTCACGAATGCTCTTATTGCTACCTTATAGCTCCTTCAGTTTTCGTTTTGAGAACTCCAGGACTGATGGTGGCCGTAATAGGTATTTCTCTGTTGCGGCAAACCAATCAGAGGGCTTTGGGTCCATAGCTTCACAGACCTGAAAATTATCCAATTAGATTTGTTTATTTTTGTGACTTTGGGTCCATGGAAGAGTCGCAAATTCGTGTTTGTGAACCTCTGTGCAACATTCTTGATATCTCTAGATTTTTCACCCTTTTAAACATTCCAAAACACATTTTATGCTAATTTCGCAAAAAACACTGAACAGATTTAAACTAAACCAGACAAAGGCATATCCTTAAATAAAGTTCTACATTTAAGCCATGTATGGTATAATTCCGGTCAGCCTTTTTTTCTTTATTAAGATTCCTGTGGCACTTAATATGGGAAATGTCATGTTTTGACCTTCCCCCCCTAATGTGCCCTCTGCTATCCTTTTAGTGGATCTACCTATTCTCCTGTACCATAATCAGTTGATGGGCCAGCATACGATGAGCTGATTTCACTATGGTACAAGTTGAGTCACAATGGGGCATGAGGACAAACCACAGGACATGATGACTACATACAGCAAACTATCATTCCTACTTCACTATAGGATGCAGCACAACATCAGATACCAGATGCACATTAATATAAGACATGACATCAGTAATGGATAGAATGGCATTACCATAATGATGCCATCATAGGGCAGGTAGATGAAACTGTAGTACCCCTGTCTGAGGCATCAGGTGGTAAGGTTGTTGCTAATAGTGTGCATACATTCATACACTCATTCATTGAACCATTTATCCAGCCATATGTCCACTCATTCATTCCATTCATGCCCTCACTCAGTCGTCCATCCATGCACTATCCCATCCAACTGTTGATTCATTCTTGTCTTCGCCATGCCACACAACCATACACAAACTGTCCAATAAATAAAGTAGCACTTTCACGTATAAAATAGCCCGACCTAATGGCTTTGCCAATGCTTGTTATAAATTGGAGTGGGATTTTTATTGTGCTATGTTTCCTGCTTTTTAAATGCTTTGGAATTGATAAATGGTTTACACATTTTTCTTAATTTAAGCCCACCTGCCTGCTCTGTGCTACGGCTACCAAGGGTAGAGCTTAGGTTTATATTATTGTGACCTAACTGTGACCTCTTATGGAATTGTGGCATTATTACTTGGTGAGGACCTACATCCTCTCTGTTAGAAACGTTTCTGGTTGGCAGAGATATGCACCCTGTCCAAGCAGGAACCACAATCCTAGTTAGGGTAAGTCAGATACACACTCTAAATTCACCTGTGCTCACCTTCTGGTAGCTTGGCACAGAGCAGTCAGGCTTAAATTAAGAGGCAATGTGTAAAGTATTTGTGCAACACATCAAACAGTAAAAACACCACACAAAAAGATTAATTTAATGAATAAAACAAGACTAATACAACAAAAATCCAATACGTATAACCAGAGTTATGACTTTCTAAAGAATTAACGGAAATGTAATGCTTAAAAACATAAAGCACCAACTGGGCCTATCTGCCCACGCTAGGCTGGGTCAAATCTAAAAGTTTAGGCCAACCATGATGGAGTTCAAGTTGGATACAGGGACCAGCCTTGGCCCGCTGCAAAGTACCTTAGTTGTGTCATCGACAGAGCTGAGATGCGGGAAGCAAAGAGGCGATGCGTCATTGTCGAACCACAGGATGAAGGCGATGCGTCAGTGCCGAGCCGCATAAAGTCAGAGGTGAGTCAGAACTGGAGGCAATGCACCACACATTCAGCAATGCAATGTCTTCGATCCTCGCAGCAGCAGCAATGCGTCATTGTCAATGGAGATGCACCAGTTCAGAGCAGCACAACTGCGTCGATGCTTGGATTTTTGAGCAGCACTTTATATCCACTTACAAGGGTCCAGGATTGGATTGGCACCACTTGGCAGGGCAGGACTCTCAGATGGCAGAGTCCAGGTGCTGTAGTGAGTTGGAAGTCTTTTATGTCCCTGAGACAAAACAGGAGGCAAGCCCTTGGAGTCACTTTGGTTCTGAGTTGGAGAGATGTAGGTCCAGTCCTTCTCACTCCCAGGCAAGGAGGGCAGTAGGCAGCAGGTCAGCACAGCAGAGCAGGAATCTAGCAGAGTAGCAGTACAGCAGAGTGGCAGTCCTTTCAGCAGCCTAGCAGTCCTTATTCCTGGCAGAGTATCCACAGGTCCAGAATTGTAGTGGGTTGGTGGTGTCAGAGGTCCAGTACTTATACCCAGTTGGGCCTTTGAAGTGGGGGAGACTTCAAAGAGATGCCTTTGAAGTGAAAAGAGTCCACGTCTTCCTGCCCTGACTCCAGACTCACTACAGGGGGTATGTGATCATTTGTGGGGGGACAGGACATAGCCTATTTAGGTATAAGTATCAGCTCCTCCATCCTTTCCTGCCCAGGATGATCCATCAGGATGTGGATGGCCTATCAATCACAACTAAGCTCTCTTTGCCTGTGGTTTGTCTAGAGGGACTGCACAAAGCTCACCTGTCACCCACCCAGATGTGTATTTAGAGACAGGCAGAATGCACCAAATGGCTAAAGTAAGAAAATGCCAACTTTCTAAAAGTGGCATTTTCAGAATTACAGTTTAAAATCCAACTTCTGAAAATGTGGGAGGACACACACAACGTTTCTTCTGTGATAATTATCGTATTCAGTTTGTAGCATGCTCTAGGGGTATCACTCTCTGACCATCGAGTGTAGTGTCCAATCGCAATGTAGCATCCCCTGATAGGGTCCGTCCCCCTCAGCACTGCACAAGCCCCACTCTCCTGGGGTTGATCTGTTTCCAAATTTCAAACATAAATTAAACAAAGAATGCTTCTCTGTGGATAGGCGATGTTTATTCCTTATCTGGTTTCTTTAGTTCAACACATCGCTTAATTTCAGCAACAATATGTAAATCCAATTACATTGTTAGGTACACTCATTCCTTCCTCCATCCCGATGCATTTCGGGCAATGGGCCCTTCGTCAGGGGATAGTTCTAGAGAAATACATATAATCATAACATGAGAAAACCATCCTATCATACAATCAGAGGAAATCCGACACCCACGGGTGCAGTGATTGATAAGTTCGGGCTAACATTGAGACATGCTTAAAGGCCACTCAAGCGAACTTAGTGGCTGAACTCATAAAACAATAAACATGACCACAAGGTCACAAAATACATGCAGTGAGCATGCCTATTCATCCAAGCATATTGAAAGGCATATGTCTTAAGTGCGTAAGTCAATACCATAAATACCACATTACTCTGTCATGCTATGCCATAACCCAGGAAGTAAAATCATGTAGCAGGTTATAAAAAACAAAATATCAGATCGTAATCATGCTGGTACCCCCTCGGTACCTAACAGCCTGTACAATAAATGTCATCAATAAGAGAATATTGCCCTTATTAGCGCGTAACAAATATGTACCTTTAAAAACGTACCACCAGGTACCTCATAAACAGAATAGAACATGCTGTGAAAGTCATCTATTAAAACGCTTGACATTAGCTCCTCTAAGAGCCAACTACATACTGACTCATGCAAGCTGATCATTCCTATCGATAACATTACAACGTCCAGACCAGCAGCTGCTACTCCAAGGAGTGTCCTGGCGCTGGATGCCGAAAAGTAGCAATGGGAGCAGGAAGGAGATTATGGGCTGGAGAAAAGCCATGTTTTCAGCCTCTTCCGGAACACAGGTGTTGACTTAATGCTTCTAAGGGTCAGAGTGGATGCACTTGACGTTTCATAAATTAACAGAAGCATGTCTAGTCAGCTGTAGCAGAAAAACACAAGCAAGGAAGGTATTTGATTGTGACAGGAGATGAAGGTATTGCATTCATGCCCTAGGAAGCGTTAATGTGGATTGCCAGTAGTGGAATACATTATCCCTTAACATGGCTTTCCTGAACGAAGCATTGATGAGTGCTCACAGATGAAGCACACAATGGTGAACATTCTGTGCATTAACATTCTGTCGTGCTGATGTCAAAAGACGGTATGCAGTCATAATATCGATGTTCAAATATCGATATGCCATAATATCGATGTTTAAATATCGATGAGACAGAATATCGACCTGCATGAATATCGTCAACCAGAAGATCGACATGCAGGTAAGAAATATCATTTTTGTTAATATCGAAGTTAATAATATCGTTAGTCAAAATATCGTTGTTAATAATATCGAAATTTATTTTAGTGTTTTGTGTTTTGTATTTTAGTATGTGTTAAAAGTATAGCTTATTTTTTTAATGTATGTTTGAAATTTTTAGAAGTAATTAATTTTATGTTAAGTAATTTTTGTGTATTTTAGTTCCGTAGCGGGTTGTGGGTTTATAGGGAATAGGGTGGGAAGTAGTTTAATTATAATATATTTATTAATACATTTTTAGTAATTATACATTTTTTAAGAAATTAAATATTGCGTTTTAGTTCTGTAGCGGGTTGTGGGTTTATAGGGGAATAGGGTGGGAAGTAATTTAATTGAAATTAATTAATTAATCATAATAATAAATTAATATTTTTGTATTTAATAAAGTATAATGAATATTTATATTGTTAATTGTGTTACATAATTTATTTATTAATTATTAATTGGTTATTAATTATTAATTATTAATTGGTAAATATGTAAATTGTGTCCATTTTTTATGAGAGAGTTGTGTATTTAGAGGGCAGTAGTGTGGGAAGTAATTAAAAATTAATATAATTTTCAATTTTTTCATATAATATTTATTTATTGTTATTTTATAGTCTTAATAGTATGAATTAATTTAATACTGATTGTTTTTAATTTTATTGTTCATTGTTAATAGTTAATTAATTAATAGTTAAGCAATTATGTTAATTGTGTCATGTTTTACAATAGTGGTGGTGTCATTTATAGGGGTATTTGGTGGGAGGTAAATTATTTTTTATTATTTAAGTATTTGTTAAATAATGTTTATTATTTTGCTTGAGTGGGAATAGTAAATTATTCCCCCCGCTATCCAACACTTTCCCTACTGTTGCACTCTGTGGAGTGGGAATAGTAAATATTTCTCTCCGCTATCAAACACTTTCCCTACTGTTGCACTTGCTGGAGTGGGAATAGTAAATTATTCCCCTCCGCTATCCAACACTTTCCCTACTGTTGCAGTTGCTGGAGTGGGAATAGTAAATTATTTCCCGCCGCTATCCAACACTTTCCCTACTGTTGCACTTGCTGGAGTGGGAATAGTAAATTATTCCCCTCTGCTATCCAACACTTTCCCTACTGTTGCATTCTCAGGAGTGGGAATAGTAAATTATTCCCATCCACTATCCAACACTTTCCCTACTGTTGCATTCTCAGGAGTGGGAATAGTAAATTATTCCCATCCACTATCCAACACTTTCCCTACTGTTGCACTTGCTGGAGTGGGAATAGTAAATTATTCCTCTTTGCTATCCAACATTTTCCCTACTGTTGCATTTGCTGGAGTGGGAATAGTAATTTTATCCCCTACGCTATCCAACATTTTCCCTACTGTTTCAGTTAATGTAGTGTAAAATGTTGTTTTAAAGATAAATATTTATTTAATATTTTATTATATATATAATTTATTTTTATATTTATATTACAGGTTTATGTATATATATATATATATATATATGTATTTATAATTTTTATTATGTTTCTAACGTTTTATAATTTAATAAAATAATTATTTATTAATATTAAGTAAATATATATATATATTTTTTCATATATGCATGTTTAATTTATTTTTATATTATATTTATTATTTATAATTATTAACATTTTTAATAATTCTAACTATGTTTTTATTAATTATATTTATTATTTAATTTTATTTTTAAGACATTTTTAAAAAAACGATATTTTGAACAACGATATTTTAAACAACGATATTTTGGTTTCGATATTTTTATACTTACCTTTGTAGAGATAGGATGTCGATATTCTGGACATCGATATTCTTGACACGATATTCTGGTAGGTCGATATTGTTATCGTCGATATTATGTCAGTGATCCGTCAAAAGACGTATCTCCCTATGTACAGAAAAGTATTTTGGGGCTGAATTTAAAACAGCTTAATTTCCAAAACAAATTAATGATCAATAAAGATAGTTGCCTTTGTCTTACTTTTCATTGCCGAACTCCAGCTCTCAGTTTTCTCTTCAGGTAATGGAGACAAGCTGTTTTCCTTCCATTACCTGCTCTCCTTGTCTCAAGGGGTGAGGCCGAGCTGCTGTTGGAAGGCCATGGCGGGGGATACACTGGACTCTCGCATTTTGTTCACTCTGATGTGTGCTCAGTGACATTCTGGGGTCGATTCCGATCTCGGCCGGAAGCGCACCTAACAGTATTCGTCCGGAAAAAAAGCAAGCCGAACGCTGGTTTCCCGACCGATTCGAACAGCCGTCCGAACGAACAAGTACGATGCGCACAACAGCCCAGATTCCGAGCGAGCCGTACTCACCCATTACAGCTCCTGTTCCCCGCCCGAGCCAGATCCGTAAACGTCCAATCGAGTCGCACGGAACCAAATACACAGCACCTTCCGGCCGGACTAGTACGATGCGGCTTCCGTACGCGCCGAACCCGTCACTACGTCCGGCACGTCAGAGCATCCGGGAGAGCTGCACATAAGCTCCGATTTGCGCCACAAGACGATCCACGGCTACGAGACGAACAAGCCAGCGACGAGTACGAGTCGAAGCCACGAGAAACCCGAACGAGACGAACAAACCATGAATCCCATAGCGCAGGTCCTACCAATACTCTACATCTATTAGCGGGACCGGTACGGACGCGTATGGCGAAGACGGTAAGTCAAACACCCACTACACAAACAAACCACACGTACCCAACATATTTCACACACACATAGGGATGCAGAAATGACGTACACCAGCAACAGCAGAACCATAGCGGCGGGATGGCTACCACCAATGCCATACACACCCATAGGGGGATGGATGCCTACCACTACCACCACCCCTACTCAGGGGTGCCTGGATGCCTACCACTAACACCACCGCTACTCAGGGGGGCCTGGATGCCTACCACTACCACCACCCCTACTCAGGGGGGGCTGGATGCCTACCACTACCACCACCCCTACTCAAGGGGGCCTGGATGCCTACCACTAACACCACCCCTACTCAGGGGGGGCTGGATGCCTGTCACTACTACCATCCCCACTCATAGGGGGATGGATTCCTACCACTACCACCACCCCTACTCAGGGGGGGCTGGATGCCTGCCACTACTACCATCCCCACTCATAGGGGGATGGATTCCTACCACTACCACCACCCCTACTCAGGGGGCTGGATGCCTGCCACTACTACCATCCCCACTCATAGGGGATGGATTCCTACCACTACCACCACCCCTACTCAGTGGGGGCTGGATGCCTGTCACTACTACCATCTCCACTCATAGGGGCCTGGATGCCTACCACTAACACCACCCCTACTCAGGGGGGCCTGGATGCCTACCACTACCACCACCCCTACTCAGGGGGGCTGGATGTCTACCACTATCACCACCCCTACTCAGGGGGCCTGGATGCCTACCACTAACACCACCCCTACTCAGGGGGCCTGGATGCCTACCACTAACACCACCCCTACTCAGGGGGCCTGGATGCCTACCACTACCACCACCCCTACTCAGGGGGATGGATGCCTACCACCAACACCACCCCTACTCAGGGGGCTGGATGCCTGCCACTACTACCAACCCCACTCATAGGGGGATGGATGCCTACCACTACCACCACCCCTACTCAGGGGGGGCTGGATGCCTGTCACTACTACCATCCCCACTCATAGGGGGATGGATTCCTACCACTACCACCGCCCCTACTCAGGGGGCTGGATGCCTGTCACTACTACCATCCCCACTCATAGGGGATGGATTCCTACCACTACCACCACCCCTACTCAGGGGGCTGGATGCCTGCCACTACTACCATCCCCACTCATAGGGGATGGATTCCTACCACTACCACCACCCCTACTCAGGGGGCTGGATGCCTGTCACTACTACCATCCCCACTCATAGGGGGATGGATTCCTACCACTACCACCACCCCTACTCAGGGGGGGCTGGAAGCCTGTCACTACTACCATCCCCACTCATAGGGGCCTGGATGCCTACCACTAACACCACCCCTACTCAGGGGGGCCTGGATGCCTACCACTAACACCACCCCTACTCAGGGGGGGCTGGATGCCTGTCACTACTACCATCCCCACTCATATGGGGCTGGATGCCTGTCACTACTACCATCCCCACTCATAGGGGGCTGGATGCCTACCACTACCACCACCCCTACTCAGGGGGGGCTGGATGCCTGTCACTACTACCATCCCCACTCATAGGGGGATGGATTCCTACCACTACCACCACCCCTACTCAGGGGGGGCTGGATGCCTGTCACTACTACCATCCCCACTCATAGGGGGATGGATTCCTACCACTACCACCACCCCTACTCAGGAGGGTTGGATGCCTACCACTAACACCACCCCTACTCAGGGGGCCTGGATGCCTACCACTAACACCACCCCTACTCAGGGGGCTGGATGCCTGTCACTACTACCATCCCCACTCATAGGGGGCTGGATGCCTGTCACTACTACCATCCCCACTCATAGGGGGCTGGATGCCTACCACTACCACCACCCCTACTCAGGGGGGCTGGATGCCTGTCACTACTACCATCCCCACTCATGGGGGATGGATTCCTACCACTACCACCACCCTTACTCAGGGGGGGCTGGATGCCTGCCACTACTACCATCCCCACTCATAGGGGGATGGATTCCTACCACTACCACCACCCCTACTCAGGGGGGGCTGGATGCCTGTCACTACTACCATCCCCACTCATAGGGGGATGGATTTCTACCACTACTACCACCCCTACTCAGGGGGGGCTGGATGCCTGTCACTACTACCATCCCCACTCATAGGGGCCTGGATGCCTACCACTAACACCACCCCTCCTCAGGGGGCCTGGATGCCTACCACTACCACCACCCCTACTCAGGGGGGGCTGGATGCCTACCACTACCACCACCCCTACTCAGGGGGGGCTGGATGCCTACCACTAACACCACCCCTACTCAGGGGGGCCTGGATGCCTACCACTAACACCACCCCTACTCAGGGGGGGCTGGATGCCTGTCACTACTACCATCCCCACTCATATGGGGCTGGATGCCTGTCACTACTACCATCCCCACTCATAGGGGGCTGGATGCCTACCACTACCACCACCCCTACTCAGGGGGGGCTGGATGCCTGCTACTACTACCATCCCCACTCATAGGGGGATGGATTCCTACCACTACCACCACCCCTACTCAGGGGGGGCTGGATGCCTGTCACTACTACCATCCCCACTCATAGGGGGATGGATTCCTATCACTACCACCACCCCTACTCAGGGGGGCTGGATGCCTGTCACTACTACCATCCCCACTCATAGGGGGATGGATTCCTACCACTACCACCACCCCTACTCAGGGGGGGGCTGGATGCTTGTCACTACTGCCATCCCCACTCATAGGGGCCTGGATGCCTACCACTAACACCACCCCTACTCAGGGGGCCTGGATGCCTACCACTACCCCTACTCAGGGGGGGCTGGATGCCTACCACTACCACCACCCCTACTCAGGGGGGGCTGGATGCCTACCACTAACACCACCCCTACTCAGGGGGGCCTGGATGCCTACCACTAACACCACCCCTACTCAGGGGGGCCTGGATGCCTGTCACTACTACCATCCCCACTCATAGGGGGCTGGATGCCTGTCACTACTACCATCCCCACTCATAGGGGGCTGGATGCCTACCACTACCACCACCCCTACTCAGGGGGGGCTGGATGCCTGTCACTACTACCATCCCCACTCATAGGGGGCTGGATGCCTACCACTACCACCACCCATACTCAGGGGGGGCTGGATGCCTGCCACTACTACCATCCCCACTCATAGGGGCCTGGATGCCTACCACTAACACCACCCCTACTTAGGGGGGCCTGGATGCCTACCACTACCACCTCCCCTACTCAGGGGGGCTAGATGCCTACCACTACCACAACCCCTACTCAGGGGGGCTGGATGCCTGTCACTACTACCATCCCCACTCATAGGGGGCTGGATGCCTACCACTACCACCACCCCAACTCAGGGGGGGATGGATTCCTACCACTACCACCACCCCTACTCAGGGGGGGCTGGATGCCTGCCACTACTACTATCCTCACTCATAGGGGGATGGATTCCTACCACTACCACCACCCCTACTCAGGGGGGGCTGGATGCCTGTCACTACTACCATCCCCACTCATAGGGGCCTGGATGCCTACCACTAACACCACACCTACTCAGGGGGGCCTGGATGCCTACCACTACCACCACCCCTACTCAGGGGGGGCTGGATGCCTACCACTACCACCACCCCTACTCAGGGGGGGCTGGATGCCTACCACTAACACCACCCCTACTCAGGGGGGGCTGGATGCCTGTCACTACTACCATCCCCACTCATAGGGGGCTGGATGCCTGTCACTACTACCATCCCCACTCATAGGGGGCTGGATGCCTACCACTACCACCACCCCTACTCAGGGGGGGCTGGATGCCTACCACTACCACCACCCCTACTCAGGGGGTGCTGGATGCCTGTCACTACTACCATCCCCACTCATAGGGGGCTGGATGCATGTCACTACTACCATCCCCACTCATAGGGGGCTGGATGCCTATCACTACCACCAGCCCTAAACATAGGACGGGAAATGCATGACACAACCAGCATACTCCAACATAAGGAATGCCTGGAAATACATACCACCAACACCATGACAAGCGTGTGTAGTCTGTGTCAAATGCCCACAACACTGAACATGTCATTGAGCATACAATGTGACCCCCAATCACATGTGTCACACATAAATTTGTGTGGCCTCCATAATGCAAGCAGAACATGACCACTGTGGCAATGGGGTATAACACCCCATCACCACAGTGACCAAAAGGTAAGTCTGGGGTCCATAGCTGAAGCCCAATTGAACAGTGTGGCAATGGGGTCTAAACACCCATCACCACAGTGACCAAATGGGAAGTCTGGGGTCCATAGCTGAAGCACATTCTGAACATTGTGGCAATGGGGTCTAAACACCCATCACCACAGTGACCAAATGGGAAGTCTGGGGTCCATAGCTGAAGCACATTCTGAACATTGTGGCAATGGGGTCTAAACACCCATCACCACAGTGACCAAAAGGTAAGTCTGGGGTCCATAGCTGAAGCCCAATTGAACAGTGTGGCAATGGGGTCTAAACACCCATCACCACAGTGACCAAATGGGAAGTCTGGGGTCCATAGCTGAAGCACATTCTGAACATTGTGGCAATGGGGTCTAAACACCCATCACCACAGTGACCAAAAGGTAAGTCTGGGGTCCATAGCTGAAGCCCAATTGAACAGTGTGGCAATGGGGTCTAAACACCCATCACCACAGTGACCAAATGGGAAGTCTGGGGTCCATAGCTGAAGCACATTCTGAACATTGTGGCAATGGGGTCTAAACACCCATCACCACAGTGACCAAATGGGAAATCTGGGGTCCATAGCTGAAGCACATTCTGAACATTGTGGCAATGGGGTCTAAACACCCATCACCACAGTGACCAAAAGGTAAGTGTAGTAATGGTAAAAGCTGCAAATGCCAAACTGCATGGAAGATTCCTGGTCACAGAATAACAAACACATCTGTGGCATAGTAGTGCTTGTGTCCCATAGCAACACACATTTGGTGAGGCAAACAGTGCAGTGCAAATAAGATATACCTTTGGCCATGTGCAGACAAACATCACCCATGGGGGCTGACATTGTCAACAATCCTCAATAACACAATGAAAGAAGTGACCATCATAATGCATACCCACATATCTGCACCAATGGACACACAAATGTAGATATCCTTTGGAGACTGTAGATGTCAGGTGAACAAATACCATACCATGGCAGCAATGGGACATACAAACCATGATCATTGTGCTGACTGATGACCTAGGAGTCCCAGGGACAGCAGGGGAAAGCCAACAAACAACATACAGCCAATGGCACACTAAAGACATGCCAATGCAGTGGTGCAGATGCACAAACACAAACAGGCAGCCTCACACTGCAGATCAAACGCAACAGGTGATGGGGGTGTGCCAGTGTCCCCAGGCAACCACACAACACATGAGGAGGCCTGAATCACAATTACACAGATGTGTATACAGTGCCACACAAAAGTCACTCATGGATCGGATCCCCCTATGTGGGCAAACAGGCATTGTTAGATGAGAGGGAGCTCAAATTACACATGTCACACAAGCTTGTAGGAACAGCAAATAACACAGCAAGAGACAGACCCACCACAGCACTACCCCCAGGGACCCCACATCATGGTGACCGTGGCCTGCATGATGATCCCACTGTGATGACAAAGCTAGATGTCGTTCACACTGTGAACCACAGTCATGTGTCCTGAGTAACAAACTACAATCACACCTACACAAGCACAAATCAATCAGCACGGCCTGTCAGCCAAGGCCAACATGGAGGCTGGGGTCTAGCCATGCAACAACTCTCATTTGCACACACTCAACACCACACACCTTGATCTCCAACAATGTGCAGCAGTGAAGCTCACATGGACTGGTGACATTGCACATGCACCCATGACAATCCCGGTGGTGGTGTTGGGAACTAAGGTGCAGAAACCCATCACACATGGCCAGTCTACAAGACTCGTGAATGTCTGACACACTGCACAGTACGCTGTACATGGGCATGATGTGAAATCCACCACAATCAATGTGATCCCGGACACAGTCACACACCAATGAAGAAGTCAAGGTCACCCACAAAGAACACACATAGACAACTTCCAACATTGCAGCTCTGACCCAGAGGAGTGGCAGCAGTCACACACACAACGTGTCACAATCACTGAAAGCTAACACAAACTGGAAATTACATGACTTGTGTAACCAACAAGTGCCAAGGGGAATCCTGACTGTGTCTCATCTGCGTTTGCCCACAAACTCAGCCCTGACAGCAAACACACCTATGGATGGCACCCTGATGACCAGTAATATGCCATGCACCCACATCCCAGAGAACCCAGGGCGAAGATTATGGTGGAACATAGGTCAACTCAGCAAGCATCACAAACAGGAACATCACTAGGGATCCCAGCCTGTGTTGCAAAACCGAAGTGAACACACACAGACATGCTCACACAACACACACCTTGGGCTCAGGCAATGTCACAGAATTACACACTGCCATGAGGGCACTCCACTCCTGTGTAAGGAAAGCTGTGCCATACGTTGTCTCTGCAGGGCTCTATCATATCAGCAGTACACTTGGTCACTCAGTCATCAATTAGCACAAAATGAAGGCCCTTGTCACATCAGCCTGGTCATGGCAGTGTCACCGACACCATCTGCACAGATCCAACACACATGTATAGCAAGTTGCACTGATCACACAGATGAGTCCTTCCCCATTGATGCCCAAACTTGCATGTCCAGTGGAGATGGTCACACAGTCAGGGAAATAGACAAATTGAACAATGGCAAGCACAACAGATGTGCAGGGGTGTAAGCCACAGATGTGACATTGCAAATAAATGTAGGAAATCCCATTGCCAAATATTGAAAACATGACACCCTCTTATTGCTGCAAAGGATGACATGGATACACACCAGGACAGGACACATTCCCCCTGGACCACATGGGATCCTGCACAGTAACACTTCATTTCCCTGATATCAAAAATCACCATCAGTGCAGCAAGGGCACGGTTAGCATCATCAACATCATGTACATCAGAAGCAAAACCACTAGAGAACAGAAAGTAGCTTTATTCAGCATTCATGTGTATGGAAGTGAAAGTCCAGAAATATAACAAAGGCCAATGGCCAGTCCAAAACAATAGTCCAAACAAGGTGACAGTGCCAGATGTCACCCTTTGCATGCCTGCACTGATATGGACCAGGGACATTCCCCTCGGAGGGGCATAAGGGGGGGCAGGCCAGGCACAGCAGGGACAGGATCAGGGCTCACCAGAAGGAGGCAGGGAAGGGGTGGTGGGTGCTGGAGAGTCACTGACAACTGCAGTGGAGGCGTCTGACATGGTGTGTGCCGGCACAACTGGGGGGCATGAGTCAGATGGTGTGGGTGCCGGCACGACTGCAGTGGGCCGTGCAGATGGAGTGGACAGGTTCCCCACTGCAGTGCCCAAGTCAGACAGGGCGGTAGTGGACTCCACTGCAGTGCCTATCCCCAGGGGAGTAGAATGGGGTTCAGGTAAGGTGGGCAGGACAGAGGGGAGGACACGCTCTCCACACCAGTGGCACAAACAAGCACAGCGGGGGTGTGGTGCTGGAAGAGCAAGTGGTAGGGGAGAAGGCCGGATCTTTCTGGGGATGGTGTATCTGTGGGTGGGGGAACCTGGGGCAGGGTGTGGTGGGGCAACCTGTGGAGTGGGGGCCTGAGGGATGGAGGAAGGAGGAAGGAGACTTGGTGGTTGAGCTGCAGGGTGGTGGCGGGGCCTTGCTCTTCCGGGTCCGGGGGGACTTGCGGATGGGGGCCTCAGTCTGTCTGCGCCTGGGGGAGGGTGTCCGGGGGTGAGGGGCACTCCCCTCTGTGTGGGTGGACTTCCTCTTCCCCCTGTATGCTAGATCAGCTGGATTGGAGGGGAAGAGGCTGAGGTCACAGAGGAAGAGCTGCTGTGTAGGTGGGGTTGCAGGTGAGGCAAGGGAAGGGGCCTTGGAGGGAGAGGTATCGGAGGACTGCGGAGTGACCGTGGATGCCTGTGTGTGTATATGTACCCCTTCCCCTGTGGGTGTGGTATCAGTCCCCTGAGGATGCCTGCGTGCACGTCTTGTTTTTGTAGTGGGTGTGTCTGTGCTGCTCGTGTCTGTGTGTTTGGGTGAATGTGCAGGTGTGCATGTGCTTGGGACAGGTAGGGTGCCAGGAAGTGTGGATGGGGCAGAGGTGGGAGGGGTGAGGGACTGTTGGAGGAGGGACACTGCTGCCATCAGGGAGGAGTCCATGGACCTATTGCCCCTCTGTAGGGCAGACATGCCCGATGAGATGCCCTCCATGAACGACACCAGCTGAGTCAACAGAGTGGTGTGGGCATGGAGGACACTCAGCATTGCTGTCTGCCCTACATGGAGCTGGCGAAGTAGGTACACAGACTCCTCACTCAGGGCAGCAGGGGACACAGGGGCAGGGGCTGCGGTGCCTGGCATGAAGGAGACATGCTCCCAAACACGGGAGCCTCCACGGACCTCCTGGAATGGGAGCCGATGGGAGGGCTGTGGTGGTGGTGGTGGCGGGGACAGCAATACTAGCTGGGGTGTGGTGGCTGCTGACACCCGCCTCCACAAGGGAGTCATCCTCCGAGCTGCTGTGGTCCTCAGCTGAGGTGGATGGTGCTGAGGACTCCTCGGTGTGGCTCCCCTCGCCCTCCGTGCCACTGGGTCCCTCCGACCACTCCTCGGCTGTTGACCCAGTCTGGCTCTGCGGCTCCTCCTGGTCCGTGGAGCTGTCCCCTCCTGTGGCCGTGGATGTATCTGCAAACAATTAGGGAAACAGACAGACATCAGTCACCTGCACTAACCGCACAAAACCACAGTAAGTACAGCACATTACAGAGCAAGCCCTGGCATCCTTAGTTGAACATTGCCAAATGTGCCCAAACAGAGTAGGAGAAGCCAATTGTCAGTCTGATGGTCAACCATGGCACTCACATCCCTTCTGGCCTTGCACCCATCGGTCTGGTGTCTGTCGGATGGCAATACCCCAGTGTGGACACATGCACCACCTACACAGTAGTTGGACAGTGCAGAGGACACGGTGAAGTATGTGAACATGCACACATCACAACTCTTGCCACTGAGTCAGTACAGGTGTCCGGATAAAGGGATGGCCAGAGTCTATATTTGAAATGCATGTGATGCATACCAGCACCAGACACCATGATGCACCCATGTCCTGATAGTCAATGCCACAATGGGGTGCATGTAGCACATGTCACTCCCCTGCAGGATCACTCTTAGGAAGTTCAATACCATGGCACAGGCATGCCTGCAAAGTCATACATCACTGTCTCCAGTCACATGGGCAGGGCTGCCAGACAACAACAGTCTGCACTGTGTCACAATTCTAGGTCATGGGGAATGCAAGTCCTGTAGCCGACAAGTGCACATGTCCATCCCCCACAAACCACATCATCTGAACTCTCATTTGTCCACGTCATACCAATTGGACATATGGGAGACATGAAACACAACCCTCGGAACCTGAGCACCTCACAATCTGCTGTGAATGGGAAACAGCTGCCTGAACTACACAGTCGCACACCCCAGTATGCACGGTCAAGTGGTCAAACACCTATATGTCACACAAGTATCGTCTCCTATGGTCACATCTCGGGTGGCATGCTAAGCCCTAACCGACAAACACCCCAGTAGTCCAGACAACGAAGCCACAGCACAATGACACAGAGGCAGACACCTGAGGGAACATTTCACTGAGCACAACGTGTCAGCTGATACACGGGAGTGGGAGTACAGAGTGTATTGCATGGCCTGGAGTAGGCATGACTGTCCTGCTCCACGTGAAAGAGTGATGAGCCCAGGACAGTATGCACGTGGCTAAGCATGTGTGACACACTTGATATACATACTCCTGAGGCCCAGACATTGTTCCCACCCGCAGCATGGGTGTGTGCCAAATACCCCAGGCACATGTGGTGAATCAGATCAGCAATTGGACCACATATCAAAGTAACACGCAGATTACATGTCAGAACTCAGGCATTGTGTAAGCAATGGACCCACCCATGAAGCCCACCACAGAGTTACGTGAACAAATGCTGTCCCCCACCTTGAGCTAAGCAAAATGCAAGGACACAGTACCCAAGTGACACAATTTCCTGACTGTAAGGGCCACACCTGGGCATCAGATGAGGAGTGGGCAGTGCACAATTGAGGGACATGGGTCCTGGACCACATCACTGATGTACTGTTGGAGTTTAAACAGGCCAGAGGAGGGCACATAGCATGTCAGACAAAGCTCACAGTGCAGTCATGGACTCACCCCCTCCTTGCTGCTGTCTGCCCCTTCAGCTGCCCATCCAGATCAGGGAAGACCAACGCCAGGATCCTGAGCATGTGGGGGTCAGGGTCCGGTGTCCGCCCCTCCTGCGAGGAGGTGACAGCTTCAGCTGGACCCTTGCGATCCTCCGGGTCCAGCCCCGAAGGTCCTGCCACCTCTTCTGGCAGTTGTGGATCCGGCGCTTGTAGACCCCCACAGACCTTACTGCCCGGGCGATGTCCAGCCATATTTCCTGCTTCTGGTGGGCATCAACCTGTGAGGATGACAAAGTGTAAAGGCCATTACTACACATGCAACAAATCCGTGCATCACACATTTGGATATACATGTCTCAATCACAGGGGCACATGATGTACACGGGCAGTGCAAGGATGGCTATGAGCAGTTTGCCAACAGTTACTACATGGTATCATTGCCTGGGAAGTCAAACCTTGTTTAAATGCACTGTTACTGCACTATACCTGTTCAGTGCATATAACTACACACTTTGGGGGGTGACAACTACTCAGTGAGCCTGCTAGCCAGTGGCGTGCAGACTGTAAGTCTGGCTAGTCAGACAACATGCACATTTGTAAGGCAGTGGACAGCACACTCACCTGCTCCCCTGCTTTCCCATACAGCTTGCTGTACTGTGGAAGGAGGCTGTCCAGCAGGGCCTGGTTCTCCTCAGTGCTGAAGGCTGGGGCTCTCTCCACAGTACGTGCCATTGTAGGTTCCAGAGGGTGCAGAGACAGCAGCAGTGGTGGTGGCAGATGTCGTCCTGGAGCATGTAGTGCAGGCAAGTGAGCTCTCAGGGGAACAGCCAGCATTATATGTGTGCTGCTGAGGCAGATACTGTCCCATGTGTCCAAAGTGACAGGTCCAAGTCGTTTGCATCTTCTGAATCTGGCCAATCCATGGAATTGCACCACTTACACACGCCCACAGCATCCTTCGAAAGTTCAACTTAATGACACCCATGAATTTGCAACATTGTTGTGGGTGGCCAACTGAATTCACAGCATCAGACTCGTTAAACATTTGAAAACGCGTCAGTTGCCATGCCAGGCCATAGCCAATGCGTGCGCACCGATCGGTCCATTGCTGTACAACGCGTATTCTGGGTACAACACGTACCCGCACATGTCAGATTCAATGGCCAGTGCGTGCACACCGATCGGTCCATTGCTGTACAACGCGTACCCGCACATGTCAGATTCAATGGCCAGTGCGTGCACACCGATTGGTCCATTGGTCCATTGCTGTACAACGCGTACTCGCACATGTCAGATTCAATTGCCAGTGCGTGCACACCGATCGGTCCATTGATGTACAACGCGTACCCGCACATGTCAGATTCAATGGCCAGTGCGTGCACACCGATCGGTCCATTGATGTACAACGCGTATTCCGGGTACAACGCGTACCCGCACATGTCAGATTCAATGGCCAGTGCGTGCACACCGATCGGTCCATTGCTGTACAACGCGTATTCCGGATACAACGCGCACCCGCACATGTCAGATTCAATGGCCAGTGCGTGCACACCGATCGGTCCATTGCTGTACAACGCATACCCGCACATGTCAGATTCAATGGCCAGTGCGTGCACACCGATCGGTCCATTGCTGTACAACGCGTATTCCGGGTACAACGCGTACCCACACATGTCAGATTCAATGGCCAGTGCGTGCACACCGATCGGTCCATTGCTGTACGACGCTTCCCTGTACAGGTCTCTCGCATATGTCACCATGCGTGTCACTGGTGAACGTATGCCAGTAACATATACTTGCCAGGGACTCAGGGGCACACCTACAACACCACAGCCTGTCCACACTGTATCCTAAGGCATGTAAGGCTGCATTACCTTTTCTGTGTATGGGGGTCAACATGTGGTTTTGGGGTGGCACTTGGGGGCAGCCACTCCCAGGCTGTGCACGTGTTAATGGGGACAGGTTCCTTTGTGTGTTGTGCACATGACCACTGTGATGTGCAACTGTTCATTTCAGAGCATGTGGCATGGTCACATTTCACGGTTGTGTATGTGTATGTCATGTCACATACCCCTGAGTCCCATGTGGGATGGTATGTACGTCACAGGGTGACCCATTGCCACAATAGTGATGGCCCTCCACAGTCTGTGTGCATGTTGTGTATACAATGTCTCTGATTCCATGTGCACAATGGGAGACAGTCTCCACATCCACGTTGTTTGTGCATGGCCTTTGATGTTGTGCGTGTGTGTGTCACAGACGTCCATGTCTGTCCTGCCGAGGCAACAGGGAGCACTACCTGTGGGGGTCATGGTTGTTTTGCTGTGGTGTAATCATGATGCACCATGTCATGCCAGTGTCCATGTGGCAATACAGGGTCCCTGGGAATCTACCTGTCAATGAGGTGTGATGCCTGGGGCACATCTGTCCTCACATGTCACTGTGGTGTGTGTTTGGAACGTGACAGCAGTACATGTGTACTGTGACACAGCCTAATGATATCCCATAGCACAACCTGGGACTTGTTGAGGACACATGTTGAACTGTGATGTTAGATGTTGTCCATTTCGGTGCCATACATGTCCTTACGGAACGGCACACACATCATGTACTTGTGTCTCGTAATGTTGTATCATGTGATGTTGAGTCTGGTCTATGCCACATATGTGGGGTGACTGACAATCTTTCTTTCCTCACCTATGCACTGCAGGGCACCAGCTGTCCATAGACCATTCCCTGACCTTGCAACGATGGTGGAACGTGACTGCATCCGACGGTACCGCTTCACCAGGCAGCTGATTGAGGATTTGGCAGTGCACTTGGCACCACATTTGCAACCTGGCCGGCCGTACCCTACAGCGCTGACCCCCAAGGTGAAGGTGATGGCAGCCCTACACTTCTTTGCCACCGGTACCTTTCAACACACTGTGGCGACTGCTGGTGGGATGTCACAGACTATGTTCAGCCGTGTGCTACGCAATATTTTGGAGGCAATGTTGAGATGTCTGAACCAGTACATCTATTTCCCTAAACGTCACCAACTCACTGACGTCAAGAGTGACTTCTATGCCCTGGGGAGGATGCCACATGTCATTGGCTCCATTGATGGGACACATGTGGCTTTGGTACCACCACAGGCACATGAGCAGGCATACAGGAACCGTAAACATTATCACTCGATCAATGCTCTGGTGGTATGTCTTGCAGATATGAGCATCTCACATGTGTGTGCCCGTTTCCCTGGTTCGAACATAGCAAAACCAAAGGGGATGATGGATGGAGTGTTGAACATTGCAAGCACTCACCCCCAGTCAACTGATCTGGGTTTAATCCATCATCATTCTTTAGCTCACTCCGCCACCCCAGTTCAGACATCGCCATATGCAAATCAGTCTGACCCTGTGCCTCATGGGAACAGTCCAGCCCGAACTGCCAAGCCATGTCTTCCCTGGACCGGAAACAAGCATCCTGGGACCGGTTTCTGGCTTACAGCCGTCATCAGCCAGGCTATCTTGAATCCAGTGGCAAAGTGAGCAAGGGACCCACGTCTGGGCATACCCTGCCAACTTAGGGCGAACATAGCAAAACCAAAGGGGATGATGGACGGGGTGTTGAACATTGCAAGCACTCACCCCCAGTCAACTGATCTGGGTTTAATCCATCATCATTCTTTAGCTCACTCCGCCACCCCAGTTCAGACATGGCCATATGCAAATCAGTCTGACCCTGTGCCTCATGGGAACAGTCCAGCCCGAACTGCCAAGCCATGTCTTCCTGGACCGGAAACAAGCATCCTGGGACCGGTTTCTGGCTTACAGCCGTCATCAGCCAGGCTATTTTGAATCCAGTGGCAAAGTGAGCAAGGGACCCACGTCTGGGCATACCCTGCCAACTTAGGGCGAACATAGCAAAACCAAAGGGGATGATGGACGGAGTGTTGAACATTGCAAGCACTCACCCCCAGTCAACTGTTCTGGGTTTAATCCAGCATCATTCTTTAGCTCACTCTGCCACCCCAGTTCAGACATGGCCAAATGCAAATCAGTCTGACCCTGTGCCTCATGGGAACAGTCCAGCCCGAACTGCCAAGCCATGTCTTCCCTGGACCGGAAACAAGCATCCTGGGACCGGTTTCTGGCTTACAGCCATCATCAGCCAGGCTATCTTGAATCCAGTGGCAAAGTGAGCAAGGGACCCACGTCTGGGCATACCCTGCCAACTTAGGGCGAACATAGCAAAACCAAAGGGGCTGATGGACGGAGTGTTGAACATTGCAAGCACTCACCCCCAGTCAACTGATCTGGGTTTAATCCATCATCATTCTTTAGCTCACTCCGCCACCCCAGTTCAGACATGGCCATATGCAAATCAGTCTGACCCTGTGCCTCATGGGAACAGTCCAGCCCGAACTGCCAAGCCATGTCTTCCCTGGACCGGAAACAAGCATCCTGGGACCGGTTTCTGGCTTACAGCCGTCATCAGCCAGGCTATCTTGAATCCAGCGGCAAAGTGAGCAAGGGACCCACATCTGGGCATACCCTGCCAACTTAGGGCGAACATAGCAAAACCAAAAGGGATGATGGAGGGAGTGTTGAACATTGCAAGCACTCACCCCCAGTCAACTGATCTGGGTTTAATCCATCATCATTCTTTAGCTCACTCCGCCACCCCAGTTCAGACATGGCCATATGCAAATCAGTCTGACCCTGTGCCTCTTGGGAACAGTCCAGCCCGAACTGCCAAGCCATGTCTTCCCTGGACTGGAAACAAGCAGCCTGGGACCAGTTTCTGGCTTACAGCCGTCATCAGCCAGGCTATCTTGAATCCAGTGGCAAAGTGAGCAAGGGACCCACGTCTGGGCATACCCTGCCAACTTAGGGCGAACATAGCAAAACCAAAGGGGATGATGGACGGAGTGTTGAACATTGCAAGCACTCACCCCCAGTCAACTGATCTGGGTTTAATCCATCATCGGGCTGGACTGTTCTCATGAGGCACCCATTGCAGGGGGTGCAATTTGGCTTTCAGGATGTCAGTCAGTGGTGTCCTGCTGTTGGTTGGTGCACAGTTCCCAGCAGGGCCTTGTGCTCCCCACAGCAGTCCCCAGTGTCCGCCATCTTGTCAGTCCTTTCCCACTCCCTGTAATGTGAGCATGGTTCAGAGTGGTGTTGATGGGCCAATTGTGAGGCTGACCAATATCTGTGACTACAACTCCCATCATGCTATTGCCTACACCCCCCTTCCCAGCATGCCCATACTTCCTTCCTTTTGAGTGGACTTCACTGTGTGTGAGTGTGACAGCAATGGCAAGATGGCTGACAGCGTGTTCCTGTTGTTTGTTGGTGGCCAGTTCCCAGCAGGGCCTTGTGCTCCCCACAGCAGTATCCAGTGTCAGCCATCTTGTCAGTCCTTTTCTACTCCCTCTGATGTGTGCATGGTTGAGAGTGGTGTTGATGGGCAAGTTATGAGGCTGACCAATATCTGTGACTACAACTCCCATCATGCTATTGCCTACACTGACTTCACCAGCATACCCAGAATTCCTTCCTTTCAGTGAGCTTCCCTGTGAGGTGGTGTTCTGGTGGTGGCAACATATGTGACTGTTTGTTTGTTATATTTGTGCCACTGGCTTGCTCTATTTATTGTTATGTTTGTACCTGTCATGACACTGTTACATATCACTATGAGATGGCAGGTATTGTGTTTCTCTGACTAACATAGTCATCTTGGTATGATTATCTTCTGGTTGCTGTGGATTTGCTAAGGGTGCATGGTTTGACTATCCCCTTGACAGTGATGTGTGTGTATTGCCACACAATATTGGGTATATTAGTTGTGTACTCACCAGGCTCTGGGATGTTTGTTAGTCCATATACGCTCACTGGTGGTAGGATGGCCCGCACCTTCTCCTCCCAGGGCCTGAGGTATAGTGGTTTGGCAGGAGGGCCACTGCCGGTGCGCTGGCTCACGATGTAATCCTTCTTTAGTAGGTCCCTGACCCTCCTGCGCACATCATACCAACTGTTCTGGATGTCTTCCTTTGTGCGCAAACATGGTGATTGTGCGTTGACCCTGTCGACGATCCTCTCCCACATCTTGGTTTTCTGCGACATGGGGGTCTGTTGGACCAATGTGCCAAACAAGTGTGGCTCTACCCTGAGGATCTCATCTACCAGGACTTCCAATTCACTGTCTAGGAACTTAAGATTCTTCTTTGGGGGCATGGTGATGGGTGGTGGTGGTGATTGATGAGTGTGTGTGTGCAAGTGAGGGTGTGTGTGTGAAGGTTTTGCTGGGTGTATGTGAGGGTGCTATTTGTTGAGGTGCTAATGGTGTGTGGCTTGTGTGATGGATGAGCTGTGAGTGTGTCTGTGGTTGCTGTGTGATGGTGTTCTGTGCTGGCAGGTCAGTTGAATTTGCAAAGGATCATGGTAGGGATTTGTGGCCTTTATACAGGTGGAGTTGGGGTGTGTCCTTGTTCCCTGTTTTTTCCCCCTGTATTTATTGACTGTGTCATTGCTTGTTTGGCCCTTTTTTTGTATTTTTCCATTTGTTTTTTTTGTGCATGTAGGAGACGTTCTTCTGACCGAGTAGGACGCTGCAGTTGGCTCGTGCCAGCTTCTCCGAGTCGTTCACGCGGTGTTTCTGCTATGTTTATTGTGCGGCGTACGCGTCGGTCGCGGTGTGTTGGGTTGCTTCGGCTGGGTTTTGTATGCGTGTCGGTCGTGTGGCTTGGTCTCCGTGCGACTCGGTCTGGTTTTCCACGCATTGCATCGTACTACGCGGCTCGGAGTTCGCTTATACGTTTCGTTCGGGTTCCTTCCTGGTGCGTGTCGGTCAGTTCGATTTGCGTGGTGTTCCGGCCGGATAGCTTGTTTCCGTCCTGTTCGGTCGTTCGGCTTGTGTTTTGTACGAGTCGGTCGTGTTTCACATGCATTTCATCGTACTACCCAGGTCGGGCAGCGCCGGTACGTGTCGGTCGGACTTTATTCCCGGACCGAGTCGGTCGGTACGTTTTCCGGCCCGAATCGGAATCGGCCCCTCTTCTGTGTTCTTAATTTTCTGCTCTCCCTGCTTTAATTCCAGTGGAACAACCCACCAGATAAGCTCTAAAATTTTATGCAAGGCACGTTCTTGGGATTAGGCCATTCTACCAGTTTGGGTGGGCAAGAAGTGAAGCGAGTCTCCAGCTTTTGAAAAATACTACTTAATCCGATGTTCGTGCATTTCATTCTCTACTTACAGGATACATAAAAGTATGCCTCCCAAAGACAGAAACAATCCAAGAAAATTTGAACCATCCATACAGAATCCCCACAACGAGACACTGAGTGGAACACGCCAGTGGCATCTGTGTTTCGCACTTTGTAATTGGTTATATTGGAACTGGAATTGGGTGCAACTTCTCCAGGAAGTTAGAACAAAAGCAAAGCACTGATAGACTGCTGCGTGCTCCGTCACGAAAAGCTGTGTGCGCAGTAGTCCCGCCTTATGTGACCACGCTGTTGAAAGCTTCACCAACCCATTACAAGTAGGATGGGCACCGGTAAACTCTGCAATGCAGCGGAGTGCAAAGTTTTTGTCAGACTCTGAGCTCCAAGCAGAGAGCGGAGTGGCAAAACTCAGTGAACTCCACCAGCGGAGTGGAGTTTACCACACACTCCTAATAATAAGTGACTAATATGCATGCCCATACAGGGCTCAATCATGTTTGAAGGTACTATACCACACTATCAAGTATATTTCTCTGAAGAGGAAACTGCATATCAAGCAACCCACTGGGGTAAAACTAGGCATAAATGTGGGGCACAGCGGCACCCACTTGGGATTTATGAAGATTTGTGGACTGCAAATACCAAGGTGCAATGGTGCACACGCCCACTGGGGCGGAGCGGTGAAAAACATTAAGAATGCAAATGTGCATACGCCCATTGAGGCGGGATGCTTAAAAAGAGTACGCAGGTTTTCCACAATAGTACTGCTGTTTCCCCTGTGCAAGTTGCCTGTGAACAAGGGCAGTGGAATGCCCGAAACGCGTCTGGCCGAGTTGATGTGATTTGTAGCAGGAAAGCTGATACCTCTGCAGTCCTCAGATTAAAGGAGTAAACTTACTGTGTGTGGCATCTTCACTTGGAGGTAACTTTGTTGCTGGATATATATATATATTTATTTATTTATATATCAAATTGCATCCACTCGCAATATCAGGGATATGACAGCACTCCTTGGAGAGTTTTTAAATTGTTTTATTAACGCGAGTGAGTGACTGTCAACGCATTTCGATTGCTCCAGACAACCTTGTTCACAACAGGGTGCGCCATCTAGGGTGCTGTATTAATACTTTAAAGTGCCAATAAACATAAAAGACATCTATTGGTTATGGGGAAAGTTACAAATGTAACCCTGTAAAGGGATGATACAATTCATTCTTAAATTATGTACACACACAGTTGCATGTGACTAGTTAAATCCAATCATGTACATTATTAAAATTATTTGTTGTCACTATAATGCTGAGCATATACCAGTCTCATTCTATAATTCACGATGTTGTTAACATTTCAACCTCTTACTACTCAATAAAACAAATCAAGTCAATGCTTGATGTCCACAGAGAGCGGTATGGCAGCAGACCTTCCATGGCTTTTAATGCCAAAGAGTTGCACGTAAGATAGTTAACACATATTGATGCAACTAAATAGAAACAATGCTTAACAAATGATATTATTATATATATATATGTATATATACATATGTATATATACATATATATATATCAATCCAAATGGTTCTGTAGACCTGAAAGGAGGTCAAACAACTGTTCAAAAGCCCTTCATGCAGAATTTGTGAACAGGGTTCAAGGACCTCAGACTCTTGCTGAGGGACCATAGTTGCTATCTTGTAGGTCTGCAAAACTCATAGAAAAATGTAATTTTCTTTATTTTATTTTCCCTCAGGCAGTATCCTTGGGGGCACTTACTTGGGCCTGGGGGTCAGGAATGCTCTCATGGCTACCTTATGGCTCCTTCAGTTTTATTTTTGAGATCTATTTGAGAACTCCAGGACTGATTGTAACCGTAACAGGTTTTTCTCTGTTGCAGCAAGCGAATCAGAGACGTTTGGACCCATAGTCTGGGCTTTAACTTCACACACCAGAAAAAGATGCAATAAGATTTGTTTATTTTTTTGACTGTGGGTCCAGAGAAGAGCTGCAAATCCATGCTTGTGGACCTTTGCATAACAGTCGAGATATCTCTAGATTTTTTTATCCTTTTAAGCCTGCCAAAACACATTTCTACAATAAAGTCACGTTTGGCATAATTCTGATCAGCCGTTTTTCTTAGTAAAGATTCCTATGGAACTTAAAATGGGAAATGTCACTTTTTACACCCCATTTTTGCCCATTTCCACCCTTTAAGTGGATCTACACGAAACATGCCACGCCAAACCCAAATTGGATAGTGTTTTGGGTAAGAACGTTTTGTGCATATTTAGCGAATAGCGTCAAAGTTAAGCTTACTTTTCAATGGGAATTCTGGTCTAACCACACCTATAGAGGCACTATCGCCACCACTTATGTAGTATTAAAAATATATAAAGGTTATTATTTATTATGGTCCTACGTTGTCATCCTGTGTCCTACATTGTCATCCTGGGGTACTTGGGATCTTCACAAACCACTCGGCCTTTGCTCTCATGGTCCATGATGTCAACAGAATCCCCCAATGGCAATATTAGACCATAGTACTCAGTTATCTGTTTTGTATCCACTCTTTCGCTCACCATTTTGTGAAGAGTAGGAGACTTGAGTAGTTGGTATTTGGAATGATTTCCAGCTCTGACCAATTGCAGATAATCATCAGCATGAGATTCCAGGACTATATTCAGACTCAGCTGAGGAAGAAGAACTGGAAAAGAGCACCAAGAATTCAATTGTTTGAGAGTTCTTGAGGCATCCTCCAGCGAGAAGAAACCTAATGCAAGAAATGTTATCTGCTAGCTCTGTGACCAGAAGACAAGACAAACTCTACTCCTATGGCACTGTGACCCTGAGATGACACTTCAACTACAGGTATACGAAGGAATATTTGTGGCGACACTGAGTAAAGAACAACTCATGAAACAGAGAAAAGAGAAACACCACAGAACATTCCATCAAAGGTGTTGCAGTAAGCTGAACAGGCAAATAATCTGCATTTAAAAAACTTTGCATTCTACTGCATAGAATGCAAGAAAAACATATGTCAAGGAGAACAGAAGCCCAAAATTGATGGAAATGGGGATGGAAATTGGAAGGAAATGTTAAAAACAATATTTCATTCAATAAGTTATATTTCATAAGTTACCATTTTCCACTACAGTAACCCTCCCACCCCCAAAAAATAACAAAACTCCTGCAACAAAAGAAAACAGCTCTAATGAGTCACCAACAAAACTCTATAAACTCTTAGGCCCTGAATGACCACGTGCAGCAGGTTGGATGTAAGTTAGATTTAGCACAACATCAAAAAGCACAGAAATTCACTGAAGAACTACAGTTAAAGTGACATTACAATTAGGATTGGCTATAACACCTATGCCTTAAAACAACCTCTGAAATTCACTTAAAAACTTCTAGCCCCTGGATTTCAGTGTAAAGTTATGGCTCTGTGTGGTCTACCCAGAGCAGAGTGGAGCACCAGGAGGATTGGGAAGAGAGGGAGAGGTGTAGCGGGTAAAGTCCTGAATACCCCAAAGGGCAGGAGGAGGAAGAGGAGAAACCTATCCAATTATGTGGCATCCCGGTCGTTCAAGGGGGTCTGCTTTCATCAGTAGTGCATTCTTGAAAAGCAAGTGTCAGTTCATCTCACTGTGCTGCGATGAGGTGTTTCTGGAGTCTTCTGGCCTCCTCCCTGCGCAGGGCCTCAGCATCCGTCTCAGCCTACTGGAGTACTAGTGCACATAAGTGAGAAACATGCACTGGCGAAGGAGATTTCCACTTCATTGCGATAAAGCACCTAGCTTATAAAAGGGAAAGGTCCATGAACCTGCTTGTCACCCTTCCTGTCTTAGGGTGACTATATAAGCCTAGAAGGCAACTCTGGGGTAAATGGTCTTTTCGGTCCATCACTGTGGTCAATATGGTACATACTTCACTCAGGTAGGAGAATATAACAGGGAAGGTCCAGAACATTTGTGCCATTCCTGCCGTGGGCGTGAAGCAGCAGGGGCAGCCGGCATTAGCTGTATCATATATTGTGTAGAGACGTGGAGGTGTCAAGTATGCTCTGTGGAGTATGTGGAACTGAATGTATTGGAACCTAGCATTCCGTGAAACGTTGTGAGGGAGAGAGATGAGTATGTCCCATTCTTTCTGAGTGAGAGATCGCCCAAAGTCTGTGTCACATTTGGATCGGAGGTTTGATAAAGGATTTGCTGTTCAGGTAGAAATCATTCTAATGAGCCAGGAGATTAGCAGACTGCTGGTTCCTGTAGTGAAAAATGTGTTCAGTAAGAGGGTTGTTTGATGTCATTGATGTTCCATTTGGAGTTCAGTGCCACCAGGATGCACAAATGGAAATCTTTCCCTTTTGACCTGAAACTCATGACTAACCATCTGCCTTTTCACAAGAAACTTAAGACATACCTCTTCTAAATTTTCCCTTTTAGGTATTTGCACCCTCTACAAAACATCATAACATAACGGAACATATGAATACAATAGATTCAGCTTAAATTTATAAGCCAATAACTTAATGACCAAAAATGATAAAAAAGACATCTCAAGAGCTGAGTATTATCACCATAAGGTGAAGATTGAAGTGTATTACAATGATTTGCAGAGACAAATGCCTACTATACAAAGAGGCACATTGATATATGAGAAATGACTAACCCAGATTGCCCGCTTTTAACATGCCACCAAAAACACTGACAGAGAGGTCCTCTGGTAGACCAATTTTGTCTTCAAATCATAGCTTCTTAGAAAATACATCAGTGGATATCGCACACTTCCTACTCTCATTTGTACAAAACCTCTTATGTGAAAGACATTATTGGATTTATCTCCAAAATTCATAATATTCAGAGGAAGAACAGGTATTTGATGATTGGTTTGAATGTTTACAGTATTAAACACGAAGGGGGGATTACTGAGAATAAGACCTAAATGATACATACAACATACCTAAATGATTGTTGAAATTATGGAATATTGCTCATAAAATAAGAGGTTTCTATTTCAAGAAGACCTTTACAAACAAATCAGAGGAACAGTTATGGGTGTATGCTTCCCCCGAGCTATTCAATTTATCATGGGCTGAAGGGAGGACCAGGTATTATTCTTTAGCTTGTATTTCAAGAAGAAGTTTACAAACAGACCAAAGGAACAGCTGCAGGTACCTGTTTCACCCAAGCTGTGCTATTTTTCCGTGCGCTAGTGGGAAGAGCAGTGTAGTAGTACCCAAACTTTTTAGAACCATGACCCAATTTGTAGTACGCCAAACTTTCATGACCCACCCTGCTTCAATAGACATGGGGTAGGTAATTTTTTTATGTAACTAACGCATTATGTGGTAGCACATTGTCATTTACAGACAGAACATTTTCCATTGATATGCCCACTAAATCTGTACAAAAATACAGCTTTACTGATTAAACTATATTGCACATAAACAATAATGTGTGCAATCGAATTTCAGTGAATATTTATCATTTGTGCATTACCAAGTAAAGTGTCTTGATTTGTTTTGATCCTATTAAAATCTTTGCTTCCTTCACACTTCAGAATTACAAAAAAGTGCTTTGTTTTTCTTTCCTAACTGCTAAATGTGTACAGTTCATTTACAGGTATTTACATTTTGTTGTGTGTTACAGAAAAATCTGCAGTGCCCTTTCACACTTCCTGTACCCCAAAACGATTGGCATATAATTCACTCTACTTTTCTTTCTCGGACTACAAAGTGAGAAGAGCTTGTAAACACCTAACCAAATTTTTAAAGAATTGTCAGAAGACATAGACTGACATTTGATCTCTCTCTTGGAAGCACAGCAAATGTGATAAGATAAATACAGATCCAAAGCCATCTTTATTTATTGCTTGGACTTTCGAGACCCACCAAAAATAGGCTCATGACCCACCAATGAGTCACAAGCACAGTTTGTGAAACACTGGTCTGGCATATAGGTTCAGGAATCATACTTATGATATGTTGATGATCTGCTTGTTGTCTGGGATTGGACTGAAAAAATGGCAGAATACTTTGTGGCACAACTTGAAGTAAATGATCTAAATCTACATGTTACCAGTAAAGGTCAGCCCCAACTGCTGGTATCTCTGAGCCAAGAGCTTACTGAAGGCCATGCTTGGATCGAAGAGGACGGTGCACTGCTTGCGTTGTCCGCTGGCATGTTTTGAGATGCCACACACAGCATGTATGCTGAGTGTGCACCACCTGAATGTTCCTGGCATCACCCATACAGGCGCTCTGTGAGCTCCCTGGAGTAAAAGGCTGGCAGTGGCGGCATCATGGAATGCAGTGTTCATTGAAAGATGTCAGACTTGCATGGGCTTCTCCTGTAATGTCAGTTCCTATTAGTACCATGCTAAAGGAAGTATTTTCACATAAAGGGTGCTTTGTAATAAATTAGCTCCCCTATTTGTCATGATTGACAATGGTGTTTTTTTACTATTTTCGTTTTTTATTTACTCCTACCTGGGACCCTGTTAAGATGACAGTTGTCCTTTTTCACATATACGAATTTTTTCACATAAACTAATCTGTGGAAGGTGACACTGTGGCAACTGGGAGGAGTCACCCATTCTTCGTGCAATTAGGGCAGGAACTCAACAGAACTTTGAATCAACCAGCCCTGGGCACATGATTAGAATAACTTGATTTCCATTAAGAAATCAAAAATGGTGCCTTGCAGACAATACTCTTTAGAAAATCCACCCCAGGCAACAGCATTCTCCATGGGCGTAGTTACCACCCTCCAACTCTAATGGGATATTCCCTAGTGAGATTACTTAGAGCTAGACATAATTGTAGCAATACAGAAAATTATGAGGTTCTTTGTAGATTTAGAGACCATAATTACCATGAGAAAGTACTTAAGGAAACCATGATTAAAGCACATAAGGCGTAAAGAGACAACAGAGAGAGGAACAGAGAAGTTTGATTTATGCTCACAAATAGTGCAGATGTATGCTAAATGTGCAAAACTCTTAAAATGTATTGTAGAGTACTGCACACAGATGCAATAATTGGCGATAAGGCCGGCAACAGACAAGTAATCACATTTCATAGGGACTCCTGTGATAATTTGGTAAGAAGTTACCTTTTCCCAGTGATCAAATCAAAAGATGGATTTTTCTGGTGTGCAAAACGCAAAGCCTATAAACGTAATACCAACAGAAAATCTTTTCATGTACCATGAGACAAAAAAATCAACACATTTTTAAAACAATATCATGTTACTTGAATTGAACTGCTTTTTCTTACAGTGTCCCTACCCTAAGATATATGTGCAGAGCACAATAGCACTGGGCCATCCATTGCTCTGGGCGTATATAATTTGTAAAAAGCTTATTATTAAAAATAAGGCAACCATGTTTTTACTTCAAATTGGACAAAATTAATTTCACCTATGGGTAATGAGCTATTATTAATAGCTTGTTTGCTGATGTACTTGGCATCACATTGGAAACATGAAATTGTTATTAACATTGGCCACATGATATACATGTTGTAAAGACAGGGATCTGTCTTCTGTAAACAAACAAAAACAGTTTTCGTTTGGATTGATGTGTACCCTCATGGTGTTATTTACAGACACATGACCCGGATGCCATTTGTTGTGAACAAGGCTCTTGCCAGCATGTGCACACACAAACACACACACACACACAAACTCTTGCAGATCCACAGAGCTCCAGTTTCCTATTTACTAACTTTGAGAGGGCCAAAATGTGAATCGTTCAGTATGCCCCTCCCTTGATAATGGTAATACAAATGTATTAAATTCAGTGTATCTGACTGTATGACTTATCAAATGTTGTTCTTTAATGTGCAGTAGTTATAAATAAAGAAATTGAACCATAGCTAGAGCACCATCATTTCATGACTAGAGCACCTTGTGAGTTTTAAAATAGCTTTGAATTTCACCTAAAAACACAGTTAAAGTGCAGCTATGGTTACGAATTAAAACCAAATTTACTTAAATTCACAAGTTATGGTTAGGAGAAGAATCTATTACTGGCACAAAAGCCTGGTAAACCATAACTCACTCTCCAAATACAATGCTCATTACCTCACCCTTAATGAAGCAAATGCAATTACAAACATAATCATCTAACAGTGTAATATGTTACTTTGTTTAATTATGTGCTGTTGGGAAATTACATTTCACTTTTAGGTGTTATTTATTGGCAACAATATTGGGAGGTAATATGCACTGCATTTGGTGTGCAACACAGTGCTCCGTGCAATGGCGGCTGCAATAGAATTGTTTTCTCTGATGGCCAGCCAAGCACAGCATGGTGTATTTGTGAATCCACAGCCAGATTTGCGAATCTGTAATAGATTATGGGAGAAAAACTCACCACTCGAATGGGGTGCCTTTATATATTGAATTAGATTTGCAAATTCTCAGTGGATTTGCAAATCCATAGTAGTTGCATGAATTAACGGTAATAGATATCTCTAAAATGTAACTTCTTCATGCCCAGTCCTTTTGAAAACGCTAATTTCTCGAAAAGTACAGAATGGATTTACACGAAACCAAGCAAAAGTACTTAATTGAATACAGTTCAGTCTTTATGCCAAATTTGGTCAAATTCTGTTCATCACTTTTTTCTGTATTGGGAAGCAAACAAATCCTATGGAAATTAAAATGGGAAATGTCACTTTTAGAACCCCTTTTTTCTTGTCTCACTTGATGGATCCGCATGAAACTTGCCCTAAAGAATGGAAAGCACTTTTTATGGAAAGTTTTGTGCAGGTTTGTTGAACGACGCCAGAGTTAAGAAAACAAAAAATGCCTTTGCAACGGAAACTCTGACTTAACCATACTTATATAAAATTAAAGCTGTTATCACGGCCTCTGTATTATATATATATATTCATGTATCCCCAGTACACAGTTATGGTTAGTGCTAACTTTCCATTGGAAACTTTTGCACAAAGAAGCTATATAAATAAGGAGATGGTGCCACTTGTATCACGTCACCTCTGAGCTTCTGTTTAGCCATCTCTGACCACACCTATGATGTGAAGATCGTGCCATATCTTCTTGTCTCCTGAGCGGAGCCACTGAGTCCGATAGCCATCATAGTCCTCGTCTGAACTGTGTGTAAGACACTAGCTCATGGGAACTAGGCAAGATGCACATTGAAAGAAGCCTGGTCCTTCAAAAGAGCATTTTTCAGTCGAAGTCTACCAGACAGCGCAGCTGTCTGCTTTCCTAAAGACATCTTGGGGACATTCAGAAAGTTGACCTAAGAATGCATTCCGCCTGTTGCTCACCATTGACTTTGTGGTTTGTTACTCACTTTTTCTGGCTTTCTATTTTCTGGCTTAATTTGCTTCAGGCTGTCCAGCTCGAGTCCGTCCCTCGTTTGCCCAAACCTTGTTTACTGTATTCTTCCACAAACTTGCTTTCTGTAAATAGGCCTTTAAATCTTTTTCTTAGCTTGTCCTATTTACTGTGCATTCAAAGACAGAGGTCAAATGTCAAGCTGTGTCTTCCAGGGAGCTTGGTGGTTATTTTTCTTTCTCTGAGGATTTAAGTGACAATCATGCTGGCTAGTGGGGGTCTTCTTGAGTACAGCTGAACAGATGTTATTATTTTTTTTCTAGCACACAATAAAATGTAAGTGTCTGTAAATGAACTGTGCTGATGATCAAATCAATACATTGGGTGATGACATTTCCACACATTATTGTTTGTGCGCTGTATACTTTTATCAGTAAAACTGTATGTTAGTGCAAATGTAATGGTCATTTCAATTGAAGATGTGTTGTCTGTAATGGAAGTACGCTGCCATACCATGCATAATCCACGTTACCCCACTCCACTCTACTCTGCACTACTCCATGCCACTGCACTCTACTCTGCACCACTCCACACTACGCCACTCCTCACTGCATCAATGCACTCTTCTCTGCACCACTGCACTCTACGCCAATGCACTCCATGCCACTCTACTATACACCACTGCGCTCAACGACTGTATTCTCTGCAACACTGCCGTCTCTGCCACTCTACTTTATGCCACTCTACACTACTGAACTCTATGCCCTTAAACTCTCTGCCCTTAAACTCTATGCCACTAAACTAGACACCATTAAACTCTATGCCACTAAACTCTATGCCACTAAACTCTACGCCACTCTAATCTGATCTGCACCACTGCACTCGATAACACTCTACTCTAAAGTACTGCACTCTACGCCTCTTCACTCTCCCCTGAAGCAACCTACTCTGCCACTGCAGTCTACATCACTCTATTGCACTCTGTATCACTCCACACCATGCCAATGCACTCTACACCACTTTACTCAAAACCACTATGCTTTACGCCAATGCACTCTATGACAATCTGCTCTGCACCACTGAACTGTATGCCACTATACTATACTCTATGCCATTGTACTCTACACTATTCTCTGCATCACTTTAATCTGCACCACTGTCTGCCACTGCACTTTACACCAATGCATTCTACACCACTCTTTTCTACACCACTGCACTCTGCGGCACTCTACTCTGCAACACTGCACTCTCTGCCTCTGAACTCTCTGCCCCTCTCTCTGTGCCACCCTACTCTGGGCCAACCTACTCTGTGCCACCCTACTCTGTGCCATGCCACCCTACTCTGCGCCACCCTATGCCATTCTAATCTACTGTGTACCACTGCACACTGACACTCTATGCCACTAAACTCTATGCCTCTCAACTCTACTCTGCACCACTCTACTCTGTGCCAGTGCACTCTACTCCACTCTACTATGCACCACTGCACTCTACAACACTCCATTCCACTCCACTCTCCAACACTGCACTCTACGCCAATGCACTCTACGCCACTACTCTATACCAATCCACTCTACCCTGCACCACTCCACTTTACGTCACTTCACTCTGTTCTGGATCAATCTACTTTATGCCACTGCACTTTATGCCACTGCACTTTACGCCACTCTACTCCACTCTGCGCCACTCCACTCTATGCCACTGCAATTAACGCTGCGCCACTCGACTTGATGCCACTCTCTTCTACGCCACTGCGCTCTATGTCAATGCTTTATGCCACTGCATTCTACCCTGCACCACTCCACTTTAATCTGAAGTAATCTACTCTACACCACTGTACTTTATGGCACTCTATTCCTCTGTGCGCCATTCCACACTACACCACTGTACTCTACCCCATGCAATCTACCCTGCACCACTCCTCTCCACTCTACCCTACTGCACTCTGCGCCACTCTATTCTGTGCAGCTGCCCCCTATGCCACTGCACTCTACACCAATGCACTATACACCACTTTACTCAAAACCAAAATACTATGCCACTGCACTCTATGCCAATCTACTCTGCACCACTGCACTGTACGCCACTGTACTTTACTCTGCAACACTCTACGCCACCTCGCTCTATGCCACTCTACTCTATACCATTGCACTCAGCACCACTCTATGCCACTGCACTCTACACTAATGCACTCTACGTCACTCTACTCTACACCACTGCACTCTGTGCCACTCTACTGTGTGCCACTGCACTCTACTCTGCACCACTTTACTCTACACCACTGTACACCAATGTACTCTATGCCACTACACGTTACACCAATCCACTCTACGCCCTCTAATCTACTGTGCACCACTGCACTCTGACACTGCACTCTACGCCACTTCACTCTACTCCTCTATAGTTTACTCTGCACCATTCTACTCTATACCAGTGCACTCTATCCCACTTTACAATGTACCACTGCACTATTTGCAACTGCACCACTGTACTCTGCACCACTTTATTCTAGTCCACTCTGCGCCACTACACTCTGACGCTCTAATACATTAAACTCTACTCCACTCTCCAACACTTTACGCAACTCTGTATGCCATTCCATTTTATGGCACAACACTCCACTCTACTCCACTCCACTGCTTCACTCTCCTCCACTCCACTCTATGCGAATGCACTCTGAGACTGTATGCCACTCTATTCTTCGCCACTCGACTTCAGTTTCTTTCTTTCCACTCTCCTACACTACTCCACTCTATGCCACTTCATTCTAAGACAATCTACTCCTCTCTAAGTCACTCTACTCTACAGCACTCTACAGCACTCTACTTCACTCCACGTAACACCCTCTATGCCACTCCATTCTGCTATACACCACTCCACGACACTCCACGACACTCTATGCCACTCTAATCTTCAACACTCTACTCCACTGTGACACTCTACTCCACTCAACTCTATTCCACTCTGTGCCCTTCCACTCTACGACACTCTACTCCCTCCACAACACTATAGACCACTTCACTCTACTCTACTTTATGACACTCCACTCCATTCCACGCCACTATCCTTTACCCCATTCACTTTTAGCCTTGCTGAGCAGCAGCCACGAGGGGATACCACATGGCTAAAACATATTGGGAAAGTCAACAGCTCTTGCATAGGTGAGACCTATTGGCTTTGTCAAGGCTTGTTTCATAATTGACTTCACGCAGTCACAGCAACACTGCAGCAGAAACGCCAGGCTTCATTTCCAGTTTGAACAAGGGCATAAACTGCTGTGACACAGTCCATGCCTGGAAGTCTCTTCACCTGACTCGAGATTAACAGAGAACAACAGCATCGTACAAAGCTTCTCGTGAAGTATCAAGCAGCAGTTACTATGTCAATAAGTCTGCAATATTGCGAATACCGGGCTGCCTTATCATTTCTATATTTGCTTCTGAATCTGAACAAAAGTAGCTAACTCTAGTGGGACCGACCTTGGCGGTAAGTGAAGTAACTTGCTCAAGGAACCTCTATGCTGCGACAGGGGGCAACATTAGTCCCACTAACAAGTCTATTTCAGGCTTTTTAAGAGCTGTGGTTTTGACAATTGAGAGAGGTGCTCTCCTTGTGATCTCATAAACTTTCTATGAAGCTGCAATTGCTAGGAACACTTTGCAAGATGAAGCTTGGGACCGAGGCGAAAACTGCAGTGAAGCAGTCTGACGAAAGGTGCTGTCACATTCATAAAGAATCGAAATCCTCCAAAGCTCAAGAAAAATTGAATAAGATAAGGCTGAATTAAATTTGCCTACAGGTACAAGCAAAGTCTCCAAATTCTGACAAAAGTTTTGCAGAGCTGCCTCCCATAGACTCTGTAATCAAGGGTATTACCCAAAGCGTAATTAAGAAACCGTCAGACTCAGCCTCAATGCAACCACAAGATGCTCTAATGTTAACATCTAGCACACAATGTACTAGCTTAGATACACCTCATACAAAGCTTAATATTTCGGCTGACATTTTAAGCACACAAGTCTTAATATCATATTTAGAGCTCAATTCGACCCAGAATCGTATTTTGGATTTACACCTACTATTTCATAGGTGAGGCTCAATGATAAGTCAAAGCAATAATGGGTTTATGATTAGAACAAGTGGAATAAACCTGATTCTCGCTTCAGCTATCACAAAGGTCACAAGTCTTAACATCTCTAACCAAAGACTCTTACCTGTCCTTTAACAAATGACCAGGACAAATCTCATTTAATCTCAAATCAAAACCTACTAAGTCAGGAGGTGGCCCACATTTTCACTACCGTAAGAGATTTAAATCCTCCGAATGAACCTGCTCTAATGCCCCTTATGTTCATCACTGCAGTGGATGTACTCTTAATTTAGAAGTTAATCAAACACAGTAAACAATTATTTTGGAAACTATTCTGACCGAAATTAAAGAAATTAAGCAGCTCCAAAATGACCTTGCCTCTCAATCAAAAGATCATTTGATACATGAGATGAGAAACTTGAACTTTTTACAAGCTGCATAAAAGAACCAGAACAACATATTTCTGACTGTGAAGATGACCATCAGAAGCTACAAGAACAACCCAATGTATTACAGCACAAAAGTAAACAAGAGCTGAAAAATCATTCACATTGTTCTAATTTGTGTTTTACCAGAATATCAGAAAACAAAGAGGACAGGTCAAGCACAGTTCTGTTGGATTTTTATCATGACCTCAAAATTATGCAGGCATACAGAGTCCCTTCACATGCTATCAATCAATCTAAATACCCTAGAATGATTGCAGTTAATCTTTCAGACTTTTGAAACGAAGAACACAAAGGGCAAAGGGCATTACTAAAACATTTTTTACAGTGAAAAATGAGGTTGAATTTCCAATTTTTTTCGATATGACTATAGAAACAGCACAACGTGAAAAGCTTTTAAAAGTATGATTTTTCAATTCGGATCAGCAGCAATAATAGAAGATACCAATTTCCTTCTGTCAGGGTGCCCTTTGAAAATAAAGTTAACCCTCATGACAACCTAGACTACTTTAAATCTAGGACCTCATCCAATAACCAAAAAGCTCCCTTGGCTACCAAGGTTGAGCCTGTCCAGATACACTAGGTATCTGAACGATAACTCTATGATGAAGCATGCCACATGGAATCCCAGTGGGTGAAAGTCTTTTTAATACCGTAGGGTGATCCCTTTAGGCTGGTATGGGGAGATAGGCTAAGCACAGTAGGGGTTCCCTCCTGTTGTTTTTGCATGGAAAGTAAGGAATAGCCAAAAATATAACATTTAAAAATGAAAGCAGGAGGATTGAATCTCATGCACAGTTCCTCTTAAAATATCTGACAGCTGGGATCATTCCCCTTGGTCTACAGGTAAAAAATCTGCTACGCTTGTTTACAGAACTAAAGAAATTTCTAGAGAAAAGGATTTTTATTGCTAACCGCTGTTCTCGTGACTGAATGAAGGTCATTATTGGGGCTGATGGAGAAGTAGTAATTGCATTAAAAAAGGGAATACAGGATCTTGAAGTGAAGCTAATGAATAAGCTTCGGACAGAAGAGGGGAATAAGAAATTAGAAGAAATTAATGCAGAACAACACTGTTAGAAATGGGGGTATCTAGTTGGCAATGGTTTGCACCTTTGTCCAAGTAGGGGCCCTTGCTTCTAGTCAGAATAAGGGAGTTACACTCCTAAAATAACCCCTGCTCACCCCCTTGGTAGCTTGGCACGAGCAGTCAGGCTTATCTCAGAGGCAGTGTGTAAAGCATTTGCACATAACCAACAGTAATATAGTGAAAACACTACAAAAGGTCACCACACCAGTTTAGAAAAATATCCAATATTTTTATATATCCAAAACAAGACCAAAACAATACGAATGCAACATACAGTACTTAAAAATATATACTTTGTAAGATATCCATTAAAATCGCAGAAATATCCTAAAAACACAGTTCATCCGCGTCGGTAGCTCCATCCGGGGCTACCGCGATGCTGAAACAAACGGGGTCTAACAGTTCCAGCCGACTGCGTCGGTACGGGCAGCCAAAGCGTGGACAGACTTGTGAACAGTACCTTTTTGTTGCGGCAGGCACGTTGGTGCGAGCCGGTCAGGGCAACCGTCGCAGTTGCGGTGTGAAGCGGAGCAGTGCAGCGTGCGGTGCCCTCAAGTCGCAGTGCAGGCAGCAGCTCGGTGACGGTCCTCCAGCGGCGTCGATGAGACCAGGGCTGCGTTGCGGAGTGAAGGCAGTGTCTTGTTGTGGTACTGACAGATCACGGTGCAGGCATCAGAGCTGGTTGCGGGAAGCTGGCATCGGCCGGTCCAGACTGCGGAGTGGGACGAGGCGGTGCGTCATGAAACTTACGAGCGGTGCCACCAGCCATGATGTGGTCACGGGTGTCGAAGTTAGGAGGCAGCGTCGGCATCACTGAGACCAGGGCGGCTAAGTGAAGTGAGGCGGTGCGGAGTGCTGTGCCCACAGGTCACAGTGCAAGCAGCTGCTCGGTGGCGGTGGTCGTCGGTGAGACCAGGGTTGTGGTGTGAGATGCGGCGGTGCCCCTGCGGTGCTTTCAGGACACAGAGCCAGTGACGCAGTCGGTGACGGAGTCGGTTGCTTTTCCCTTTTCTGTGGCAACTGAAACAACAGTTCCAGAAGCGGTACCCAGAGGTTGGTGAAGTCTTTGCAGTCCCTGAGACTTCAGAACAGGAGGCAAGCTCTACTTCAAGCCCTTGGAGATACTCAGCAGAAGTAAAGAAAGTTCAGTCCAGTCCTTTCACTGCCCAAGGCAGAAGCAGCAACTGCAGGCCAACCCAACCAAACAACAACACAGCAAAGGGGCAGTACTCCTCCTGGCAGCTCTTCCAGCTCTTCTTCTTGGCAGGTTCCTTGATTCCAGCAAGTTCTCTGAAGTCTTTTATCTCCCTGAGACTTACAACAGGAGGCAAGCGCTACTTCAAGCCCTTGGAGAAAACCCTAACAGCAGGATGATGAAAGTACAATCCAGTCCTTTCCATGCCCAAGACAGAAGCAGCAAGCAGCAGGACAACACAGCAGAGCACGCAGCAAAGTGGCAGTTCCTCCTGACAGCTTTTCCAGCTCTTCTTCCTGGCAGGTTCCTTAGTTCAGCAGTAATCTAAAGTTCTAGGGTCTGGGCCCCACTTTTTATAGCACAAATTCTTTTGTTCTCTGGTGGCAGAGAAGCTCTTTCCCGAGCTAAAACCACTTCTGTCCTCTCTGGTGCGGCTTCCTGGCAGGAGGTGGAGACAGCCTTATCCAAGGCAGACAGTGCCTATTTAGGTGCAAGGGAAATCTCCTCCCACCACTCTGAATACAGACCAGGCCTATTCAGGTGCTAGTGAAAACTCCTCCCACTCCTCTGAATGCAGCCCTGGTCTATTCAGCCCAGCCCTGACTCATTCAGGAAAGGCAGGACATACAACATCAACCCCCCCCCCAGTGGCCGTCTGAGAGAATGCACATCCATCCGCCCCTGTCACACCAAAGCCAGTCAATACACAAACCAGCAGAGGCACACAGGATGGCTAAGCAAGAAAATTTTAAAACACACAATATAAAAATCATCTTCACTAAAAGATGCATTTTTATATTCTGAGTTCAGGCATACTAAACTCCATCTTTCTATCTTGTCCCAGTGGGAAGTTATATTTATAAGATGTTATAAATTAACTCCCATTATATCCTAAGGGACACATAGCCTTTCAATAGTGAAAAACAAAATTGGCAGTATTTCCCTATCAGGACATGCCACACACCTCAGTACATGTCCTACCTTTCACATATTCTGCACCCTGCACATGGGGCTACCTTGGGCCTACCTTAGGGGTGACTCACAAGTAAGAAAAGGGAAGGTTAGGGCCTGGCAAGTGGGTGCAGTTGCCAGGTCGACATGGCAGTTACAAACTGCACGCAGACACTGCAGTGGCAGGTCTGAGTCACCATCACCCTGCTGCACAGTTTGCTCCACCGCCCCAACCCTTTTATCACCAACCTTTTTTAGAACAGGGCTGTGGGCGACCAAGGGGCAGAAGAAGATCACAGGCTCAAGTCCACTGGGAAGGCCCTCCGTCACCACGCACAACACGGAGTACGAACAGGCCCGCGTCCCAAGTCGGGATGAACAGAGAGATGACATGATGGCAATATTGCACAGGGCTCCCACCGCGATAGATGAGACAGAGCTCAAACCCACTGATGACCCTGGGAAGCAGGGAGATGATTTGATTGCAAATTTGAGTCAGCGCATTTTGAACCCAATCGAGACACAGCTCCTCAATAATGGACTCGGCTATGTCCCCACATATGAGGGTGCCCCTTTCTCAGGAAAGTTAGATTGAAATTCTTCTTCTCTGCTGACACTAACCCTACCATTGCGGACTCATTGCCTAACACTAATCTGAGCAATAAATCAACCTTCATGCCACCGCCCCATATGATACCTCCGGAAGTCATCACGTTTGAAAAGGCAGTCCGGAAAGACATCAATGAGGGCCTAGTCAACCAACAATCTTTCTTCAAGAACCTCTCTAAATTGGAACAAGAAGCATTGAACAATCTGACCAAAGATGATTCCATAACCATCAAGCCCGCTGACAAGGGAGGCGGGATTGTCCTGATGGACACCTCCGCCTATCGGGAGGAAAGTTTAGAACAACTGGAGGTGTCCAGTGCATACAAGCCACTCCAGATGGATCCTACGAAAAGACTTCTCAGCATCATAGTCAAACTGGTAGATGAGACTAAGGAAGTTGGCTGGATCACTGCCAAAGAGGCTGACTTTTTAGTCAACACTAACTCTGTGATTCCGTATTTTTATATACTTCTTAAAATTACCAAGACACAAAGACCGCCCCCTGCATGACCCATCATTTCAGGGATTGGGTCCTTATTGGAACCACTGTCCCAGTTTGTCGACTTCTTCCTCAGACCGCACGTCAAGAAAATGCCGACATACCTACAAGACCCCAGAGATCTCTTACATGCTTTGGAAGGACTGGAATTTAATGAAGACACTGACTTTCTCGTCTCATTTGATGTAGAATCACTGTATACCTGTACACTACAGGACCAAACATTACGTACAGTAGAGACGCTACTCAATGACACCAAATCTGGACACCATCACCCCGTGTCTTTCATCATGACCTGTGCCACCCTGGCTATGAAGAAAAACTTTTTCCAGTTTGAAGATACATTATTCCTCCAGATCTCAGGTACTTCGATGGGAAGCACTTTCACCCCCAGCCTGGCGAATCTGTACGTCCATTTGATAGAAGCTGACACCATCCTGACATCCAACAACCCTTTCCAGTCTAACATCCGTCTATGGAAACGGTATATCGACAACATCATTGTAATATGGCGAAGGACATTTGAAGATATCGAGGGTTTACACATCTGGCTGAACTCTTGCAATGAATTCCTCAAGTTTACCTGTGAATTCAGCAAAGAGAAACTTCCATTCCTAGACCTGCTGATTTACAACACAGAAGGGAGTCTGAGTACAGAATTGTTTACTAAATCTATGGCAAAAAACTCGCTTCTGCTATATTGTAGCCATCATCCTAAATCCCTATGGGATAAATTACCCTTTGGCCAATTCTTGAGGATTCGGCGCAATTGTACCAATGTGGGTAAATACAAAAAGCATGCATCCACTTTGGCAGGGCAACTCCTAGACCAACAATACCCTCATTCATTGATTCATAAATCTATGAAGAGAACGCGCAATAATCACCGTGAAGCTCTTCTTGAGCCACCTCATCCAAACGAACTTCAAGAGAGATTAATCTGTGTCAGCACCTTCAGTAGGAAGTCAAGCCTCTTGCAAAAAAAAACAAGAACTGGAACATTCTGAACAAAGGAACCTGCAATCTGACCAAACCTATGTTTGGCTTTAAACGTAGTGCCAACCTCAGGGACCAGTTAGTCCACACGAGACCACGGACTAAACAGTTACACCAACAAAACACACTATGGAATCTTCCACCGATCAAAGGGCACTTTCCTTGTGGTAGTTGCAGCGTATGTGCAAAAACTGTACACAAAGATTGGTAAAGATTATGGAGTCCCATGTTAACATCATTCTGACCAAATATCTGGAAGCCAATGAGATTCTAGACAGTTCACAAAACGGGTTCCGGTCCAGACACAGTACGGAATCAGCCCTTCTAGCGGTCACAGAACAGTTGTGGGCCACGCTAGACGAGGGTAACACTTCGGCACTATTTTTACTTGACCTTAGTGCGGCCTTCGACACGGTCTCCCATAGGATCCTTCTTCAACGGCTAGAGGAGATCGGGGTTAGAGGAGGGGCTTTGGCCTGGTTTGCCTCTTTTCTATCCGAGCCCTCATTTCATGTCCACGCCCCACCTTATCTGTCTAGTGTCCACCCCCTTAGCTGTGGCGTGCCTCAAGGCTCTGCCTTGAGTCCCACGTTGTTCAACGTGTATGTCCACCCACTAGCGCTCCTGGCCAAAGCACGGAATATTAACTTGGTATCCTATGCTGATGATACCCAGTTGGTATTCACTTTCTCTAACAATCCTGCACAGGACCAACTGAAATTCCGTGATGATGTCCTGGCCATCTCAGACTGGATGGCGGACAACTATCTTCAACTTAATTCAGCCAAGACAGAGGTGCTCCTTGTAGGCCGAGATACCCATAAATGGGACTACCAATGGTGGCCCGTGGCTCTGGGTACACCGCCATAACCGAAAACCACAGTCAAGGACTTGGGGGTCCTGATCGATAATGCCCTTTCATTTGAGCCTCACGCCAAAAAAGTGGCTGGTACATGTTTTGGCCTACTACATGGCCTAAAACCTATTCTGGGGTTCTTTGATGCCCTTACCCGCCAATTGATTGTTCAATCTGTAGTCCAATCGCGTCTGGATTATTGTAATGGGTTCCTGCTTGGCGTGAATAAAACAGTTATTAAAAGACTACAGCGGGCACAGAATGCGGCAGCATGCATCCTTTTTGCCCTACCTAAGTACTGCCACACCTCCAATCTTCTCCGTCGTCTTCACTGGCTGCCAATCAAACAGAGGGTCCAGTTTAAAACCCTCTGCACCACACATAACATTCTACATGGCCAGGGTCTCCAAATTTTACAGGGGCTGTGCACTTCATATGCTCCATTGCGAGCACTGCGCTCCGCTGACCTGCATCTGGTTTGCACTCCCTGGGTGCGCAGGCGTAGAGCAGGGGGACGCTCTTTCAAGGCTCAGGCCCCTGCTCTATGGAACTCTATTCCATTGGCTGCCCGTAGTACACAGGATCATTGGGCATTCAGGAAACTGATTAAAACATGGCTTTTCTCTTCCATCTAGCCTCTCTCTCTCTGGCTACCTGTTTGCTAGCGCTGGGACGCCCTGTTGCTGGGGAAGCCATGCGCTCTATAAATGTGTATAACATAACATAACATAACACAACCTCTATAGACATGGGCACTGGGCGCCCCTGGGAGTTGACACAACACACCAACTGCAATTCAGAGGGCTTCATCTATCTCATTACCTGCCCCTGCGGTCTCAGATATGTGGGTATGACCACAAGAAAGGTCAAAACACGAATGCTCAAACACAAGAGCACGATACGCTGTAGAAAACAGATTAGCAGGCTTACTACATATTTCCTGGAGGCAAGACATGATGCCAACACTTTTAAATGGGTCATTTTAGACAAACCTAACATCACCCAGCCCATCGCCAACATGACTCAGTTCCTATTCAGAAAGGAACAACGATGGGTTTTTAGGCTGCGCACTGATACAAATGGCCTGAATGATGAGATTCCTTGGTTTAATCTTACACACACATAATTGGCTTACTGTGTCTGGTTCTGCACTAGCTACATATAGTTCTGGACACCCCACATGGGGTGCCTGTTTGTACATGCTCTTTGGCATTTCTCCTGTTCACCACCGCAGGAACATGTTGTCACTTTTAAGCACCTTGCTCTCCATGTGATTGCAAGACCACCCATCGGGACCTGGTTCCAGCACTTCTTGGGACACCAGCTACCTGGTTGTTCTTTTACAATACCCCTGGTTACTAGCCTTTTCTGCGCCTAGCCTTTCTGCTTATGCCCCTCAGCACCCCTTGGGACACCAGCTGTCTGGTTGTTCTTTCACGATACCTGTGGTGATCAACCATCTCGGGGCCTAGCCTTTCCACTTATGCGCCTCAGCATTACATGTGATTCTACCAATGTGCTCCTGCATTGTATGCGCTCGCATCCCTCCATATGGCTTTTCCTTTCCCTCTTATATTTCCCATTCGGACCCCTTTTCCACTTGCCAGGGGTCACTTTGGTCCCCTCCCTATGGACTTCCCTTCAGGTTTCACACACCATGCTAAGATGGCTGCCAAGTTTGTATCACAGTTGGATGCGTTTGGAGCCCTTCGTTTATTTCTTTGCCTGCTTGAGCCTTCCATTGACTCTTTCTACCTCTTCTTCCGGTAGGTGGAGCCCCACGCTTCCTCTATGCGATATCTTCGTGTCTTTACTGGTGCTCCTCTCCCTGCCCTGTTTGCACGAACCAGCAATGAGGACCTCTCTCGAAGGTATGTGGCCCCTTCCCCTTGAGGCTCTCGATCGGGATATGGCCTGGCCCCCGTTTCCTCCGGCCGGGGGGCCGCACTGCCTCTTGCTGTGTTCCCCCTTTTTTGTTCCCAAGGGGTTCCCCACTTCCCTCCACCCCAGTTCATGGCGGATTGCCCGTGCCAGTTCCGGGTGTGGATAGTTAACGGCAGCCGGCCGCAATCATTCTAGGCTTAGCACTCCCCGTTATTTATGTCGGTTGCTCACCTACCTGCTGTGCGCATAGCCCGACCTCGGCTGCGAGGGACTGACCTTCAGGCATCCCACCCTTACTAGGTTTTTAGGACCGATCTTTTGCTCTTACGCATGGACCGCTCGGTAGCTCACTATCCTCACCACCCAGCACCACCTCCTAGGTTTCCCTATGACAGGCCGTGCACCCCCACGGGAGCAGCACTGCAGGGGTAGCTTTCTGTTCCCATCCAACTTGGCTCACGGCGCATTGCCTAGCCACATTATTTCCTTATTGTTTCTGTCACTGGACACTCCCTTCCACCACATGGGCGGAGATGTTCCATGGGTCCTCTGCTGCTTAATCTTCATTCCATTGTTACACCGGGGATTATCTAATGGATGCTGAGTTCCTTGCCATCATGCTTCCCTGGGGACGTGTGTGCAATCCCTGACAATTTCTAAATTATTTTTAATGCTTTGTCGTTCATTATATAGGATAGTCTAAGTTTGAGGATACTATACCATTTTCTGTCCTTGGGTATCCCCATACCTCTAGAAAATATGTCCATACGGTCTATTTGGACAGCTATCCATGCACCTAAATACTGCTAATTCCCATGGTCAACTACGCAGACTTGACTTTGTGGATATACACATTATGCATACTAGCCATCTACCACCACCAATTCTGAGCTGATACCTGTCTACATACATAACAGTAACGGATATCAGCAATCCACCCTAAACATTTTAGGTCAACTGTTTGATATGTGTTCGTATGACTGAACATCATAGTCAACTCCCCCCTTCTCTGCCCCCCTTTTTTGCTTAGGTTTTGGAAGCCACCTCGAGTGCGTGGGCCGAGGGTGAGTTAGCCATTTGCGATCCCGACAATACGGGTAAGCACCTAAATGATGATTCTTTTGTCAATTTATGTAGCCACACTACAGTGTTACAATACTACAATTACATGTGGCACAATTTCAAAGGAGTGCAGTTGGATACGTGTATTAAATCTCTGCTTATAACACTTGTCTCTTTACAGGGACAATGCTGAACAGCAGAATTTTTTGATTGATGCATCAACCTATTAGTTGGTTGTATCCTTTTTCCCACTGCCACACTTGGTATGGTGGTAAGAATTCACACACTCACACTGTCTCACATCGCACCTGGTCCTGACGAAAGCCACGGCACCTCTACGGAGGGCACTCAGGCTGAAACATGTCGACCATTTGACCACTTTGAGACCATGTTAGGTTGAATTTTCCTGCCATGGCCCACATATATAGTTTTTAATCCTGACCCCTGGGTGCTCCATTAAAACTAATCTTTAACACACCAGGTAGTCAGTTTTATTTTCACTGTCACTCTTTTCACATACTCTCTCCTCGCCCGGCTCATCTGAAGGTTTTAGTATACCTCCCTATCATCACAAACAAAACATCCTTGAGCTCCTCCCTCACAGTGAGGGGGTGGTAGCCCCCACTGCAACCAGGTTCACAGTGCGAGGAGGTTCCCAATGATAAAGCATGCCACCTACGGGTGGGTGAGGGAATTCATCCTTTAAAAAAGGACCCCCCTGCACTCTGCTGTCACTATTCCGACCCAGGGTGGCCTTTTTGTGTTGCCACACTAGATATATTCCGGCAATACAACTGATGCCTGCTCTAGATTGGTCCTCCCAGCTCAAGACAGAGCTTAATGCAGAATGGAATGGAACAAAAAGCAAATAAAGCACCTCTAAAAATCTGCTATACATGCCCCTTAGAGTTCATAAGCAATTTGGTACTTTCATACCATTGGTTAGGATTACTCTAACATACTGGAATGCCGATAGTGGGTAATCCTGACAGACGGATAGAGCATTTTCAAAGTGGGCAGAAGAGAGACTCGGGTCTGTCACGTTCAAACGACGGGGAATGTGTGAAGGGGTAGATGGGGGTCGTAAGAAGGTGGGGTTACAGTATGGTAATTAGTTTCTGAGTAACAGGCAGCCACTAATGTTAACTTCCAGAAGCGGGGTTCGAATATGACAGAGACATTGGGGGGAATGCTAGCTGAATTAATTTTTGAGACTAAGAAAACAGGGTAATTTCAACCATGAAATGTTGTTGTATTTGTCTGCTTACATTGTCTGATGGAATATTAAAGCATGTGTAATTGTTATTTTCAGTTTTCCCTGACGAAGGGCCCTTGAGGCCCGAAATGCATTGGATTGTAATAAACTGCTATGGACGAATTTGGCTTTAGTCGTGTTCTTGAAGTGAGGTTCGGATGGCCCGGCAGGAGCATAAGAAATTTGGGAAATGGCTTTTCCTTGCATGAAGACTAGAATTATTTCAAAAGGAAAACATGGATAATTGATGGAATGATGCAACGTTTTTCGAAAAATGGAAAACAGTAATATGAGAAGAAAAACACATTGCAAATGCAATTTTGGCTGTGCCAGTGGCTAGGGGCAGAATGTGGCCCCAAATATGTTGTTGTTTAGTTTCACACGTGCTGTTTGGGCTGGGCACGACGCCACTGAGCACGCAACAAGTTAAAAGTAGGAGTTTCAATATTCTGAGAAATTTGTTGAAAGCAAGGAGTGCAACTCGTTTAAATATGTTGTTTATGCAACAATGCCCTTCCGAGTTAGCACCCACAAAGAAAAGCGTAAAAGGAACATTTTGGAATGAGGTTATTCTTTTCATGCAAGGCGGAACATCGAAGTTCACGCAGCAAGTTTATTTTTGGAGTCAGAAGAATGTGAACTTTTCAGCAATGAAACATTGGACAAAACATCAGTTTTAGACATTGCCAGAGTTTTTAAACATTTGGAGTTGCATTAACATGTTTAATAATTCAGTATGTGTCAGTGGGTAATGCATTATGGGAATTGTATTATTCTTAGGGAAGCCCGGGAGTTTTCAAGTGACACAGGTGTTAACCTTGAGGAGATGAAGGGGAGGGTATCTTGCGAGGAGGGGCTAAAGTGTTGTTTAAAGCTTGGATGGTGAAAGAGAGAGGTGAAATTTTATTCGGGATGGAGTGAAGAGGATGATTGCTTCCTAGCAGGTAGGAGATGAGTATGGAGGGAAACATGAGAGATGTAGTTTTAGATATGGAAAGGATGTTCATATTGGAAGGTTGGGTGAAAGGGGAAGCATGACGTGGGAAGGAGAGAAGAGAGACTCGGGTCTGTCACGTTCAAACGACGGGGAATGTGTGAAGGGGTAGATGGGGGTCGTAAGAAGGTGGGGTTACAGTATGGTAATTAGCTTCTGAGTAACAGGCAGCCACTAATGTTAACTTCCAGAAGCGGGGTTCGAATATGACAGAGACATTAGGGGGAATGCTAGCTGAATTAATTTTTGAAACTAAGAAAACGGGGTAATTTCAACCATGAAATGTTGATGTATTTGTCTGCTTACATTGTCTGATGGAATATTAAAGCATGTGTAATTGTTATTTTCAGTTTTCCCTGACGAAGGGCCCTAGAGGCCCGAAATGCATTGGATTGTAATAAACTGCTATGGACGAATTTGGCTTTAGTCGTGTTCTTGAAGTGAGGTTCGGATGGCCCGGCAGGAGCATAAGAAATTTGGGAAATGGCTTTTCCTTGCATGAAGACTAGAATTATTTCAAAAGGAAAACATGGATAATTGATGGAATGATGCAACGTTTTTCGAAAAATGGAAAACAGTATTATGAGAAGAAAAACACATTGCAAATGCAATTTTGGCTGTGCCAGTGGCTAGGGGCAGAATGTGGCCCCAAATATGTTGTAGACAGGTATCCCCCACATTTAGCACCTCATATGAAAATGGCATTTTGAAAAGCAGGGAACAATGCCTGATTAGCTTTCAGTTGGGGGCAAGGGATGCTTTCAAACTGAAACATCTTCTATAGTGGCTATAAAAAAATAGGTTGAAGTAAGGAGAGGTAAGGCACGCCACAAAAAGGGAAGACCTCTTTGCTGGTGGAAAACAGATCACAAGTCATATCTCGTTTATGCAGATTACTTGGGACAGGATAACATTTTCAGTCACACATATGTAAGGAGTTGCTATGTAGATCTTCAGGTTCACATCCCGGAAAGCTCTTGGGTGTCTTTCTGGCAGAGAGTGGTCAAATCCATTTGTATTCAATAAAGAGAAAGCACCTATAAAGTAAGGTTATGAAGGTAACTGACACCAGTAAGGCAGAAGGCAATGTTAAACAGCTCAGAAACCTGCTGGAGGGGGAGAAATTATACCTACTACATTATGTGGTGCACATGTTGGGACACTAAGGGGCATATGTACAAGGAGTTAACGCTGCCTTAGCAGCACTTTTCCGACGGTTTCGCTGCGATATTCATATCACCATATGTACAAGTTGCTGCTAACCGCAGTTAGCGATATATTTCTGGCGAAATCGTCTGTTTTCTCGATCGCCACTTCTGTTAGCGATGAATCACGAAAATGAGATGCAAGGTAGGCGTTCCCGTGCAAAAATAGCTGCTAACCCCACTTCGCGATATATACAATGATCTTCCGGTCCGGCGATACGTTACAAAAACAGCCGCTAATCACCGTTAGCGGCTGGATTTCAAGACCAGAAAAAAGGTGGTCTTAAAAATGGAGATAAAAATACTGGACATAAGGGAGACTAGCCCAGAGCCACATTTGCTAACCTACTGATGCCATGGAGGTACTACTCATGCAGCTTGGAGCACCAAGAAGACCACAACAACCACCGCCACTGCCCCCGCCCCCAGGACCACCACGGAGGCAGCGCCAAAGAAGAGAGCGGGTGTATCGTCAATGCATCACCCTGATAGACCTCACGCCAGAGGATGTGATAGCCCACTACAGGCTGAAAAGGTCCTCCATCCTCCGCATACTGACCACAATAGCACCCAGGCTGCAGGCACCAACACAGCGTTGCACCAACATCCCTCCACAGACCAAGCTACTAGCAGTGCTGCACATGTTGGCGCCTGGTACCTTCCAACCTACCACTGCCAGAGTTGGGGGAGTCTCCCAGTCATTCATGTCAAGGTTCCTCCCAACTGTATTGGATGCCATAATCAGTCTGACGCCACAGCACCTACGCTTCCCCAACACTGTGCAAGAACAGCTTGACACCAAGCAAGGCTTCTATGCCATTGCTGGTTTTCCACATGTGTTGAGGGCAATTGACTGCCCCCATGTCCTACTTGTGCCTCCTGCGGACACTGCACACCACCGGGGCTTGTTCACCAATGTCGTTGCCAAGTTTCCAGGCAGTGTGCATGACTCATACATCTTCCACCAGTGCATCATCAACCAGCGGTTTGAGAATGGCACATATGGGAATGGACTGCTTGTTGGCAAGTACTAGCTGAACACACCACACACCTCCAGTCTCAAACCATGTAGCTCACAAATGTGAGAATGCACATGTAGCAAATGTCATACAACATGCCTTGTAACATGTCCACCTACCATACACAAGAACCCAAGGGACTGTGCCCACTACGGTTAGCCATGTAGCCAACCTTCCATCAAAGCTCCTGCCCCTCCGTAACACATCTGCAAATGCTGGGAGAGGTGGGAACCAAGTAGGTGTGATGGAGGTTCAGGACCCATGAGGAAAATGTGAACAGAAGGCCAAGTCTGGCGGTGGTGTTCTGCTTAGTCTGGAGCTTGTGGAGCAGAGACTTGTCCATGCCGGCGCAGAGGGCGTTTCCGTAGTCCAGTCTGCTGGTAATGAGTGCGTTGGTAACTGTCACTCTTGACTCGTGGGTGATCCATGTGAAGCTCTTACAGATGATCTGGAGGGTGTTGAAGTAGCTGGAGTCGACGGAGGTGACCTGTCTGTTCATGGAGAGGGAGGAGTTGAGTACGATGCAGAGTTCTCTGGTGTGGTCCGTGGGTGTCAGGGGGCTGCCGAGTGCGGTGGGCCACCAGGTGTTGTACCATGCCGCTGCGGTGGTCCTGAGGATGAGGAGTACTGTCTTCTCCATGCACAGTGACATGCAGCTGTTGCACATCCAGGTTGCAACTTCCTGCATTCCTTTCTGGAAGTTTAGTCTGGTGGTGGTGGGGTCCTTGGTGAGGGAGAGTATGAGCTGGGTCTCGTTGGCGTAGGATACTATGCTGAGGCTGTGCTGGTGAACGATGGCGGTGAGAGTGGTCATGTGGAAGTAGAAGAGGGTTGGGCTGAGCGATGATCCCTGGGGCACTCCGCAGTTGACATTTGTTGTGTTTGAGAGGAAGCATGGCTGTCTGATCCTTTGGCGACTGCCAGTAATTAACGATCGGATCCAATCGAGGGCTGTTCCATGTATGCCTGCGTCAAGTAGTCTGCCCGCTAGTGTGCGGTGGGAGATGGTGTGGAATGCTGATGACAGGTTGAGTAGAATCATGGCTGCGGTGTGATCCTGTTTGAAGAGGATACGGATGTTGTAATTGGCGACAAGTAGGGTGGTCTCGGTGCTGTGGTTGTTGCGGAATCTGGATTGAGACAGGTTGAGGATGGCGCTGTCCGTGGATCATCTGTGGGGCCTGTTGAATTCATGGATGACGTTGAAGAGTAAAATTGAGTTGGTGGAGTTGGTGAGCAATCTGTTGTGGATGAACTCACTATTAGAGGTACCGAAGCTTTGGTGGTATGTCATCATGGCATTCTTGTAGTTGATGATTTTTTCTGGTGTCTTGCTGTATCTCCAGTTCTTCTCCAGGCGCCTGCAGGTGCGTCAGGAATCTTGGAGGTCGGTGGTGAATGAGGCAGCTTTTTGGTGGCACTGTCTGTCGGAGTTGCGTAGAGGTGCAACTTTGTCTGCGCAGTTGGAGAACCATCTGTGGAATTCCATGGCAGCGCAGTTGCCGTTGGCTGCAGCGGTGGGGTGTTGCAGTTGATGGTGGATTTCAGCTGCTCCTCAGTGACTCTGCTCCAGTTCCCATGCAGGGATTGGGGTGCTGGTGTGGCCGGTTTGGGTTTGTTGCAGAGGAAGTGCACGCAGTGGTGGTCGGGTCATGGTTTTTGCGTGGTGTGGCTGAAGTGACCACTGTTCCCTCCTGCTAATATGGTGACAAGGGTGTGTCCTGCCTTGTGGGTCAGTGTGGTGAAGACTTGTTTCAGTACGATGTTGCCCAGCTTTACCCAGAGGGTAGTGGAGTTGTGCACGTTGGTGTTGTAGAGGTGGAAGTTCAGGTCCCTGATGAGTATGCAGTTCATGTAGGCGATGGCATGGGGTGCGATGAGGTCGGTGATGGCGAAGTGGACCTGTGTTCCGGGGTGTCTGTAGGCGAGTGTGCCGCAGAGTGTGCAGTTGGGGCAGCTCTGGAACTGAAAGTGCAGGTGTATGGCGGAAGGTAAGGTGTTGCTGGAGGTGGAGAGGTGGAGGGATTCGCTGGTGGTTGTGGCGGTCATCACTATGGAGCTTGTGTCCATCTGGTATAGTGATGGCAATGTCAGAGGCAGAGGAGGGGTGGTCCAGGTGTCTGTAAAGAAGGCGATGTCGGGTGCGAGTGTGTTTCGGAAGTTCCTGATTACCAGGGTGTGTCTGTGCAGTGAGTGCACAGTGAGGAGGATGCATCTCAGGGCGTTGGGGGTGTTAGCGGCTGTGGCGGTGTTGAAGGTCTTGCGGCAGTGGCGGCAGGAGACCTGGGCATGGGTCGTGTTCAGTGTGGGCTGTTGGCAGTTGTTCTTCCTTCCGGGGTTGAGTGCGAGGATGGTGGATGAGTTGTAGTGGATGACGTTGGGAGATCCAGACTCCCTGGCGCTGGTCGTGTTTGGTGAACGGACGTTCACAGACGGGCTTGCCTTTGGCACACATTCGTTGCGCCAGCTGCGCTAAGGCGCAGCCGCCGCCAGCAATACTGGTTTGTGGGAGGGACTAACACCTGGGAGGTTATGTAAATTTTCATTGATGCTGGTCAGTAGCCTGTAGCTACATATGACAAACCCAAAATCCCTAAGTAGCCAAAATCACACACCACAAAATAGAATTGCAGAAAAGCCAGCCGCCAGAAACACTAATGGACACATCTCTCCATAATATCTCACAGTTGATCAAGGATATGCACTCTCTCCCTGGCTGATGACACCCCTCAGAGCCACAGACACCCAGGCACAGAGAGAGTACAATGTTGCCCTTGGACGCACCAGGTCCATTGTCGAGAGAACATTTGACGTGCTCAAGTCAAGGTTCCGTTGCCTCGACAACTCTGACGGCAGACTGCTGTAAACCCCTGAACTTGTGTGCAAGATCATCGTGGCATGTTGTGTGTTGCACAACATATGTGTCCGCACCAATGCGCCATGGATTGAAGTGCCGGATGACGCGGACAATCCTGAAGATGTCCAAGAAGACGAGGCTGTTGCTGCACACAACCCAGCTTCTGCTGCAGGAACAGCACAAAGGGACAGAATTATTAATAATTTCTTCACATAAGCATGTCAAAATATGATATCCCCTTGTTTTTCCTTTCTGTGCAAAATGCTCATAAGCATAGTTTTTGCAATAAAACATCACAACACCAAAACCTTGTGTGCATGTTCATACTCTGCATAAGTACATCTATCTGACAAGTAAAAGTCAAACATTGTGCGTTTATTAATGGCGATTAGAAAGTTTGTTGGTGGATATGTGTTTTGTTTTCATACTTCATTTTAATGATGTGTTTTGGGGTCATAGTTGATTTTCAGGGTGTGTTTTGGGGTCATAGATGATTTTTAGGGTGTGTTCTGGGGTCATAGATGATTTTTAGGGTGTATTTTGAGGTCATAGATGATTTATAGGGTGTGTTTTGGGGTCATAGATGATTTATAGGGTGTGTTTTGGGGTCATATATGAATTTTAGGGTGTGTTTTGGGGTCATATATGAACTTTAGGGTGTGTTTTGGGGTCATAGATGATTTATAGGGTCTGTTTTGGGGTCATAGATGATTTATAGGGTGTGTTTTGGGGTCATACATGATTTTTAGGGTGTGTTTTGGGGTCATAGATGAATTTTAGGGTGTCTTCTGGGCTCATATATGATATCTAGGGTGTGCTTTGTGGTCAGAGAGGTTAAGTTTAGCACATACTGTTCAGCGGAGTAACAACTTGCACTTTGCGTCCAGATTTTTGTAGCATAAACGCAAATGCGACTTTTTTACATACCCACGATATAAAAATATAGCTAAATACATGTGCCAACACGGATTATTAGATGATTTATAGGGTGTGTTTTGGGGTCATAGATGATTTATAGGGTGTGTTTTGGGGTCATATATGAATTTTAGGGTGTGTTTTGGGGTCCTAGATGATTTTTAGGGTGTATTTTGGGGTCATAGATGATTTATAAAGTGTGGGGTGGGGTCAGAGATGATTTATAGGGTGTGTTTTGGGGTCATATATGAATTTTAGGGTGTGTTCTGGGGTCATAGATGATTTTTAGGGTGTGTTTTGAGGTCATAGATGATTTATAGTGTGTGTTTTGGGGTCATAGATGATTTATAGGGTGTGTTTTGGGGTCATATATGAATTTTAGGGTGTGTTTTGAGGTCATAGATGAATTTTAGGGTGTGTTTTGGGGTCATAGATGATTTATAGGGTCTGTTTTGGGGTCATAGATGATTTATAGGGTGTGTTTTGGGGTCATACATGATTTGTAGGGTGTGTTTTGGGGTCATAGATGAATTTTAGGGTGTCTTCTGGGCTCATATATGATATCTGGGGTGTGCTTTGTGGTCAGAGAGGTTAAGTTTAGCACATACTGTTCGGCGGAGTAACAACTTGCACTTTGCGTCCAGATTTTTGTAGCATAAACGCAAATGCGACTTTTTTTACATACCCACGATATAAAAATAAAGCTAAATACATGTGCCAACACGGATTATTAGATGATTTATAGGATGTGTTTTGGGGTCATAGATGATTTATAGGGTGTGTTTTGGGGTCATATATGAATTTTAGGGTGTGTTTTGCGGCCATAGATGATTTTTAGGGTGTATTTTGGGGTCATAGATGATTTATAAAGTGTGGGGTGGGGTCATAGATGATTTATAGGGTGTGTTTTGGGGTCATATATGAATTTTAGGGTGTGTTCTGGGGTCATAGATGATTTTTAGGGTGTGTTTTGAGGTCATAGATGATTAATAGTGTGTGTTGTGGGGTCATAGATGATTTATAGGGTGTGTTTTGGGGTCATATATGAATTTTAGAGTGTGTTTTGGGGTCATAGATGATTTATAGGGTCTGTTTTGGGGTCATAGATGATTTATAGGGTGTGTTTTGGGGTCATAGATGAATTTTAGGGTGTGTTCTGGGCTCATATATGATATTTAGTGTGTGCTTTGTGGTCAGAGAGGTTAAGTTTAGCACATACTGTTCGGCGGAGTAACAACTTGCACTTTGCGTCCAGATTTTTGTAGCATAAACGCAAATGCGACTTTTTTTACATACCCACGATATAAAAATATAGCTAAATACATGTGCCAACACGGATTATTACCGCAAAACCCATTTTGCATGCAGAATATTACCCCAAACTCAAAAAACGGGCCGCAAACACACAGGAAGTGATGTCAGCATGCATCCTGTTGCCTGGAGAACTACTGTGTACTTTCACTTTCTCTTTTGAGCACACTCCTTGTGACTGTGGAGAGTGTTGGAAGTGTTTGGTGTTGTGTGCTGCTGTATTTGGATCGGAGAGTGTGGTTGTGTCCTGTTGACTGTCTCTAGTGTCCCTGTGAAGTCTGGTGTACTTGTCCTTACGTGTTTTTTGTCTCTTGTATAAAATCTTGTTGGGTGTTTGTCCAAGGGGTATTTTAAATTCTTAATAGTTGTTGGGGTAAATATTTGGGTTTTACTTTTTTTAGGAGTGGGTTTAGGTGTGTGCTGGGAGATGGTGGGTGTGGGTAGGGAGGGCAGGATGTCGGAGGGGTCATTGGGGCCTTCCTCTGGCTAGTGAAGCACTACCTGCCCTTGATGATTGCAAGTGGGGGTCGGATCCTGCAGGGCTATGAGGTACGTGTGAGGTAGGTGAGGTGGGAGCATGTTAGGGGCCAGATGCTGCGGGTCTGCGGTGTGGACAGGAATGTCCGCCAATGGAAACATCGATGGCAGGATTGCGTTGGCCGTGAGGGTGACATGTTGGACCATCAGGGAGTCCTCATTGGCCAACAAGGTGGTAAGTCAAACCTCTAAATAGTTCAATGTACAATTTTGTAATAAATCTGTAAATGCTGTCAGTAACACTATGGGGTATATGTACAAGTAAGTTGCGGAGTGAGGCGTTCCACCTCATGCTTCTGGCCTAACTTTTCATGTTCTGAATAGCAATGCTGCGCCATGTTCACAAGCATATGGTGCAGGCTTGTTTTTCCACCTGTGCTTGCACAAATGTTTGCAGTGTGGTGCCATAGCTGGCACACTTGCGGCATAGTGCAAGGGTGTCTGCATGCATGGCAAAGATTGTTCACGTACAGAAAGGGTGACCTTACTGTACATAAAGAATCTTAGACATAAAATGAATCATTGTGAGTTTCATGTGTGCTGCATGAAGCAGCACACATGACAGTGACAGTATGGCCTTTTAGGATTGTTAATGTGCTGTGAGGGACACATTCATACACATGTACATTCCTCCCCTGCACACAGACACCCTTGCACTATGCTGCAAGGGTGCCTGCGTTTGCGCTAACTTGCTAAATTTAGCAGCATTGCAGGCGGAAACGCATGGCTGCAACATATCCTTGTAAATATGGTGCAGCCATGTGTTTCAGAAGTGGCGGAGAGAGGCGTAAAGCCACGAGGGCTAACGCCTCTCTCCGCCACTTCCTCGTAGTTGTCACCCATAATGTTGTTGGGAGAAACGGGGCCTTGGGAATGTGTCACAAAAGTTGTCTGTACAAAATGTGTGAATGTGCAAGCATGATTGTCCTCTTTGGCCTTATTCCGCATTTTCATGTCTTGTGGGAATGGCATGGAAAATAGACACAATCATGTGTGCAACCTGTAATGCAACAGTACGGTTACAGAGCATTGACATTGATGTTGATGTTTTGGATGATGTATTGGACATGTGTGAATTTTTGTCTGTTACCAACACATGCTTCCTTTTATGTCTCACAGCTGGAAGGCCACTCATCACACAGGGGGATGTTGACGCCTTCAGGGACCCACACGCCACTGGTGAGTTCACCCATCAAATATTGTAAATGTGAGATGTGATGAATGTCTGGCTTAAATCATGTACTTAGTAGTATGCAGAATGGGTGTGTATCACATGTACCTTGAATCCCGTGTGAGGGTGTTTCATGTGAGTGTGAAGGGAGTACAAATTAGCAAGTGGAGATGGACCAATGCATATGTCTTCCGGATCTAACTTTGCACATCCCCAGTCAGTGATACCCATGCTAGGAATATCTATGTGTTCTGTCACTACATAACATGCATGGGGAGTCCCGAACGTACAGACAGTAGAGGAGACGTGATTGGTGTAGGTGATGAGTTTGGCCAGACATGGAATGCGTGTACATCTTTGACTGAGATGACTGTGCAAGTGGGCCTGATCATGCACAAGGGGTTAGTGGTTTTCAGGCTGTGCGGGATCAGACACAGGTCTGCCCAGTACTATTGTATGTATGGTACATACCATCTTGTAAACATTTCCAGGGCGTAGCTGAAATTCAAGTCAACCAATGGTACGTTCCCCCAACACCTAGCAAGGATGGCCCTTTTGTCTGTATTTGGCATGTTTTGGCACTCCAACAGGGCTGTCAAGCTGTCTCCTTGGGGCCATTCCCCTTTTTCGAATCATGGTCAAATGTACAAGCCCCCTAGCCCAATATGTGACGTTACTCCCATGCATTGACCACGCATGCTTTTCATTTACTTTTTTCACACAGAAATACCTTTTACAACGCAGGGCTTTACTACGCTAATCGTTACGACGCATTCCCCATTGAAATGCACTCACTATTCTGACTCCAGGGGGGGCGTTACTTTGGGGAATGCGTGGTAACAGATTGCAGTGTACAGCACTGCACTTAGAAATTTTGAGCATAGTCAAAATTTTGGTTTAAACAACGTTTGTCCCAATCTCCTCCACTACGTCACCTATTGTGAACTTGTGGTGGCAACAGGGGCTGTGCCTCATGTACAAGTCAGTGTTCAGCCACTTAATGCTGCTTTGCCATGTGTGATGCATGATGCAGTACTATTGAAAGTAAGAGTAGGGCTTTTCCAGGATTGTCCATGTGCATTAAGGGACACCTTCCTGTACATATACAAACCAGGGCATTTTGCTTTTTCCATGTGTGCTGCACAAGGCAGCACACATGGAAATATGAACAACTAGGATAAATGCATTGTTCATCCTCGTCTCGCCAACTTGAGATCCATGAATTTCAAGGTCTTATTTTTGTAGTTGCCTCCTATGTACACCACCATGATACATAGGGGGCATTGTCAGATACAATGGGTGTTGCGGTGGAACGTCCCACGCAACACCCACTGCAGGCCCCTTTCACACTGACCATTGCGTGAAAGGATGCCTTATGTACAAGGCAGTGTTGTTCCACGTTTAGTGGCTTAAGGCTGCCTTGTACATAAGGAGCAGCCCCTAACTCCATGATAACGTCACTGATAGTGATGTGATGGTGGCGATAGGGGCTTGTACATATGCCCCTGACTGTCTCATTGGGTTGTGACACTACATGTCACATGCCATGCACTGTAATGTCAGTGTCGCCAGCATGTTGTAACTGATCCTTGATTGTACATTGCATTGTCCATGTCACTTTCTGACTTCTCAATCTTCCGTTAGAGTGTAGGCTCCCAGGTTTCATTGACCTTGTGTTACTAAGTTTAAAGGAGAACATTGACATAGTCTCAGGACTCACATTTTGACATTGCTCTTATTTGACAGACAATATGTCGCCAGAGGAGGCCCATGCTTTCAGGGTCAGGAAGGACCGGTATCTCCATACCTGCAAGGTGGCCAAGGGATACTGCAAGATGTCAAGGAGGTATGTAGCTGACCGTGCATGTAGGAGGTGGAAGTCGTTGCCCGAAGTGGCCCTCCGACGCAGGCAGAGTGACGCACAGCCCACACCGGGCAATTCTGGCGACAGGCGTGGGTCCAGACATGGACATGGAACTGCACATACCCCAGGAACAACACACAGACGAGCTGCAGACTCAGGATCAGGCACACAATCAGGTGGCCCCTCACAGCCTCACGGACAAGCTACAGTGCAAAGTTCAAGTTCTGATCAGGTAGTGCCATTTACCAGGCGGGTCTGTCGCACAATCATGGACATTAACATCAGACTGGCAGAAATTGAAAGAGAAATGGCGGAGCATACCACCCACCTGCAGGAAATTAAGGCTGCCCTGGGTCTCCCATATTGATCAGTACAATGGAGACCCATCCCCCTTTTCAACGTTCCCCCAATGTTATTTATTCTAAAGAGTTAGTGATAGGTTAATTTTTAAGTGTTAGGTAGTGTAGTTGTAGTGTAGGTATAGGTAGTGTTAGATTTTAGCATAGTTTTAGTTATTTATTCTCTTGTAGTTTTTGGGGATAAGTTTCCTTTTCCTTTGGGTGGGGGGTTGATGTCTTTGTTCACAAAAATAATAAAAAATACAAAAAAATACATATTTGTGTATGATATCTGTGTAGTTAGTTCATGTTTAGCTAAGATGTATTTGTCCTGTCTTCTGATGTGCTTTTAGGGTGGGAGGGGGTTGATGTCTTAGATATGTTGTTGCATGTTTAGTATTAGTTACGTTAGATAGTTTAGTTTAGCATTCACTTTGTTCCAGTTAGTTATGATTAGGTTAGTTGTAGGAGTATTTAGTGTTAGTATAGGGAATTTCATTTTATAACTTGATAATAAATGTTTACAGTTTTTGAATTCTGGTTGCACTAATGTCTGCAGTGATTAGGTGGAGTGTTGTATTTTACCGTGTATATGACTTATTCAACCTCAGAACAATCATTTGATTTTGTATGGGTGGTCATGGCATGTTACTTAGCTGGACGGATAGTGCCATGAAACTTTTGCTTTGAGCACAGTGGACTTGCATGGATCACAGGTTGGGAAGTAGAAGTTTTGGCCTAGGCTAGGCACACTCTTCTGTGAAGTTGACATCTTATGTGTGACTCACAGAGTTGGACAGCACTTTTTTGTCCGTTTGCAACACAATGTTGGAACATGGCCTGGTGCAGACATTGACATTGCAACTCTTGTCCGTCATGATGATGGATGTCTGCACCGTGTTCCATAGAATGACGTCCACACCCTGCATTTAACATGAGCCTGGCGCAGAGTCCATCTACCATGCACACACATAGACACACTTGCTGCTTAGAGCAGATGTGTCAGCATTATTGAAATTTGATGTGCCTGTGCATGGAGGGTCACCCTCCTGCCCATGCATGATGTTTTCATTATGAGTATCACATGGCCAAGGCATATGGCAGAACACATTTTTGATGCAAACAGGAGGGGAAATGTAGCATTGCTCCCTGTATTGCCAGTGTCATACACACTTTCCCAGCAGTTACTCTTGTCATTGGCTCATAGTGATGCCACCCTTGAAATGGTGGTACAGCCTCTGAGTATATGCTAATAGCAGTGCACTACACATCCCTAGCCACATTGCCCTCTCCTTTCACAGTGAGGCCAGCATGAGAGGGTTCCTTATTTCAAAGGCATTGTCAAGCCATGGGAAGGGACTGTCTGAGGACTTACAGATTAGACTAAGTCCCTATTGCCAACACAACTTCACGGAAAACGACATTGTGGTTCCATTGGCGGTTAGTATATATGTGCCTTGACGAATCTTCCTCTATGTCAATGGTGTGCTCTACCTTGGAATGTGACATGCTATGACCCCCATCACAACAAGCTTTGTACACCCCGTAGAGTGTGAGTAGATCTGCCAAGTGAGACTTGTTACCAATGCTAATTGGAGACACTACTTGTGGCATGCGACTGACTTGGAGATATTTCCACACATGCCTATTCCCATAATGTACGTAGGGCAATGTTTGAATCTTGCAGGAATGTTGTATCTGACCAATGTGGGCACTGCTAGTTCACACATACCCGGTCATCTCACTGCCTATCTGGGACACAGTTAAACATGAACATTTAGCATATGTCCCTCGCTGTACAGTTTGATGGATTCAGGGGGCCAACATTTAGTATAACTTCTATACTTCAATGGTCATAGGCAACAAACATCTGTGTGACTTAAATTTTTATTTACATGTGCATTGACTTTGTTGAAGACTGGCCCAGTACTTGGCCAAACAACCCCCACATTCCATAGATGCCCATTGGAGGGCAAGACAGAGACCTTTGTGGGTAACATGTCCAAAGGAAGAGGCAGAGTTCAGTCAACAGGCTGATTGCAGTGTAATTGGGAACAACACATAATATGGCAGTCCATATCGAGGTCCAAGGTGAGTGTCGAGAGTGAATCGGGGGACAGTGTAAACTGATGTTCCGGGGCATGATGCTGAGCACAGATCCAAGGAGAAACAGTCCATTTGGCATAGATGAGTGCTACCGCTTTCTTCTTTGCAATAATGCTGATTCATCCACATCTTCATCCTCTGATGTGTCATGTGCCTCCCGTGTGCGTGGTGGTCTATTGGCTGCGGCACAGTGAGGCACTGACACATCAGGGGGAAGAGATGTGGATGATGAAGCAGCAGCAGCATTCATCTGTGCCAAACCTTGAGGCAGCACTGCTGTGATGAGCAGCTGCAGGGCATGGAAGATGACAGCAACGTCTCTGTGGTGTGCAGCGTTGGCAGCCATTTGTGAGGCTTGCATCCGCTCCATGTTCCCCATGATCATTCGCATGTGGCGCAACTCCTTGCTGACATCGCTGGAGCCACTCTGACTGGACAGTTGTTCTTGTCTCTGAGTCAAGACTCCAGCGATGTCAACCATGGAATGCTGGAGAGCATGGAGCGGACTGTGGGTGTCTGTGATGTTCAGTAGGTGGTCCCGAATGGGACTGAGACACCCAAATAGCCCATCTAATTTGGCCGCCAGACTGTCAAACCCCACCCGCACCGGACCAGCCATCTCCTGCTGGACCTCTACCGCACGACATTGGAAGGCCAGAAGTGGGTCCTCAAGGTCCTGGGAGACAGATGTGGTGGTCGGTGCTTGCTGCTGGGTATTCTGTGCAGGTGGTGGAGTTTCCACAGCGCTGCTGGATGGCCCTGCTTCTGGAGATGGGATGCTGATGGAGTCTAGCAGCTGTTGGAGGGTATCCTGGTTGATGTTTGGAAGCTCTTTATCTTCATCATTGAAGAGTGGGACAGGCAGTTGTACAGGAGGTGATGTTTCTCCCTCTGCAGTGTAAAGGGGAGATGCAGTTGTATGTGTGTTTCAAGTATGATAATGCATTGGATATTTGTACTAGCAGTCAGAATGACAATGTCCATTCAGAATGTTTAGGAGGAGATGCCTATTACATGCCGGATATTTATTCATTGTACATCATCACAGATGTGACGTTGTAGTTGTACATTATCGTCTCACACTTTACAGGGATGCCAAATGTGAGTGACCAATTTCTACACACATGCAGCACCTGTTGTGTCCTCTGTTCAGTAGTGACAATGATGCAGTTTGTACGACATTGTTGTCAATGTTGATTAGCTCAGATTCATGTGTCTGTGCACTGCATTGTGGGAGAGTCTCCACAAATCAGTACACCCTGATACTTTTTCAAGATTACTCTTTTTTGGAGGGGTGTATTCCATGGTGCCACACCTTGCTGTTGGCAATGCAACATGATTGTTGTTGTGCCATGATTGGGGCTATCCCACTGTTGTGATCTGAGTTGATGTGATGTGCCACATGATATGGGCAGGGAGGTATGCTTGATTTGCCATGATACACACAGTGTAAATACTTGTTTATTTAGTTAAGTCATAGGGAGTGCCGACATTCTAATGGATGCATGTTGATCTGCATGTATGGTACAGCTTTGGCTTTACTGCCCCTTATCCCTTTCACCCAGTGACCCTTTCACTTATGTGCATTTCCAATGGTGAGATGTTGCAAGCTTGGTGAGATTTGGTTCTTGGTCACAGTTGGGTCACTTGTGCATTGTTGGCCATCTGATTTCTTTATTACATCAGGGCTTGTATGGACACGAGGAAGTGACAGAGCGTGACCTGCTCCTTTGTGGATGAACTCCACACTCAGCCACTTCAGTGACCGTGGCCTGCACTATGTTAACATGTTTATGGTGCATGCATGCTTTTCATCATGAACTGTCACTTGCCTTGTCAGTGTGGCTCACAGACAGGCAGTTTTGCTGGGGAGTGCACAGGTGCATGGGTTTGGTGCGAGTATGTTTGTGTGTGAGGAGGGACCCCTTCAGGCACATTGGCAATGATGGATTAATTGCTGTTTCTATGTGTGCTGCACAATGCAGTACACATTTACCTCCATATTGCTTTGTCTATTGTGATTTCTCTTGTGTGCATGTTGTCGCTCATGTTTTTCCTTGAATGCATTGCTTACTGCCCTCCTGTTGGCTTAACCATGGTGAGTATGGTGCAGCTTGATTTTCTATTGTTGGTGCAGGCTGAACAGACAGTAACGACATCCATTACCGTCAACGTTGACACCACGTGTAGTGTGTAAGTGGGCCTAGATTTGATGGCTGTGGATTTCCAAATGCTTATTAGTGGTGCTCAGGCCCTATCACCCCCCAACATCACATCAGGTGAGATTGCCAGGGTGATGTGTGTTTGGGAATATGCCACGCAGATGTTCAAAGCGATGATACATGCAGTTCACTTTCATTGTATTGGATGCCGTGGTTTGTGTGCGGATGATAACTGACATAACTGAACATTTGTTCACTGACACTGGAGATTTTCTAGAAATTACTTGTTTACATGCACAGCAAGGTGTGATGGGCAACTCACACCAGGACTAATGTTGTATACTGTTTTGGGTATGGCACATGTGTACACTTGAGAGGAGAGGAGTGCATTTTGACATAAGGGTGATGGTGACATTTACCAATTTGTCTATGTTGGGTGCAAAATTGCTATTCTTGCTTGGTGGCATACTTAACTTGTCATACTTCTTCTCATGGACCTTTTAGTTCTGTGAGTATGGTACACAGACAAGACATGTAGTAAAACATTATGGTGACACATTCCTGATATGCATAGTCCATGGACTGTGCTGTTAAACGCATGTCCCCCCTTTGCTTAGGGTTTGACATCACATTTTGACTCAACTGTGCTGAATGTGTGCATTGTGGGATGTGCACCTTTTAGACAGAAGGCTGCATGGTCACTATGTTGTGACTATGCATGTGTTTATGGTATGCAGACTCAATACATGCTTTCTCACTTGGTGTACACAGGGCTGCATCTCATGAACAAGAGAACTGGCACATTGCCTGTAGATGCAGCATGGGACCTTACAGCACATACACATTCTTGCACACAACTCAGACACACGTGCGTAATGGTGCATGTGTGCTGACATTGGTGGTGGCATGCTCACTTATGCACATGAACAGTCGCGTTCAAAGTGCATCCTCATATTGTCGTCAAAGAGATGCAGCACTGTGCAGACAATTTGTATATGTGTGGTGTTGGGGCAATGTGCCCCTTTGCTCTTTCATGTTGCCCTTAGGTTGTAGTCGGACATTAATATTTGGCTATATTTTGATTCAGTTTTCTGTGCTGATTTCCAAGTCTGTGACCCCACCAATATGTGTCTTGCAATGTATTTGTTGACTAGGGAGATATGTGTTTATACCCCCAAGAACAGAAGTATCTGTGACAAAATCTGCAGTCATTGTGGGTGTGCACTGTGAGATTTTGAATTGTGCATTAGTGAAATTGTGCCCATCCACCCCCGTCACCCCACTCCCTTGTTGTTACTCACCCTGTTGCTCATGTTGCTGGTCATGTTGAGCAGTATCCTGTCCCTGGACTCCAACCACCAACTCCTCGCAGATGACTGCGGACACCTGTTCCTCCAACGCATCCAGCTCCTCCTGTGGAGCTGGACTCCCACCTCCGGTCTGCAGTGCTGCCTTGCGATTGGCCGCCAGTTTCACCTTGGTCTTGCGCTTAGCATCATGCCAGCGTTTCTTGCAGTCGTTCACTGTCCTCCTCACCTCTCCAACAGCATTCACCTTGGCTGCAATGGACTGCCATATTGCATTTTTTGTTCCCAATGACACAGTGGAGCTGACAAAGAGCTGTTGTTGTTTCTCTGTCACCTCTGCAATCAGGACCTGGTTTTCCTGCTGGCTGAACCTGGTTTTCCTCTTCCCCTTGTCCTTCTCCTGGGTCTCTGGCTGGTCCTCTTGGATGTTTGGGGGGTTGTTGGCTCCTGCAGTACTGGGTCCAGCTTCCTCCATGGTTCTTCAGTTTTTTTTTAGTTTTTATTATGTTTGTGATACATTGCGGGTGTTTTATGGTCGCTTTTCCCACCGAACGTGAGGAAAAGTGGCGTCACGCTAATTAGCGTGCAGTTTCTGGCCGCTGATTGGCCTTTCGTCACTTTTTTCACGTTAGCGGCAAGATTTTTATCGCCGTAACGCTGTTGTTTATGTCGACATTTTCCGCTGCGAAGATAAACTATCGCCATGTAGCGACAGCTTGTACATACGTCGCTAACATGGCAATAGTTTTCGGCGGTACGCGGCGATGAAAAAATTGCCGCTAACTAACGTTAGCGATAATTTTCGCCAGTCCTTGTACATATGCCCCTAAATGTTTTTAAACAGAGGTCCCATCCCACATCAGAAAGAATACCAATGCACAGTTGTTACCAGATGCACTAATTGTAGTGCTCGAAGACGTCCTCTGAAGAGGATATGGACTCCATTCCTCGCCTATACAATAAGACAGGCATCTACTATGCAATTGTTCTCCTCTCACAGCTGGTCCTTCTGACAGACATAAGCCCATCACCCTGATCTGCCTGGCCACCGATCCAAATCTGTACACATTTGTTTTACGTTTAACATACCACCCTCTGAATTACATCTTACAACCTAGTCGGCATTACCCTTCTGATCGTAATTTTATTGATCGTGAAATAGGCGGATTTCTCCATTGGAATCCAAATATTGTCTTATTCACTTTATTTTATGTTTGCTCTTTTCGAATATTCCCGATCACTTATGGCAAAATCAAGCTATTTACCGGGCACAGCTTCTGTTAACCTTTAAATAACCTTTTTTGAAAGAAATGTAGGATTGCTTATGGATGATTAAGAAATGACGTCCACACAGATTAATTTGCAAAAAAATAGAAACTCCCTGTATTTATATAAGGTAAACAAACATATTAAACATTCTAGATACGTTTTGTGTACACCTGTGTGAGTCTGCCTGCTCCCAGTTATTTGGATTAAGCCTTGATTATTTCAATATTTGATGCACAGGTATGTAAAAATGTTCTGCATCATTAAATTCCCATTGTGTGTAATCGACCTATGACAGTATGATGTTCAGTTGACTGTTAAAAAGAACTTACTCTTCCGTAAGAGATTAAACTCCTGTGTATCTTAGTGGTTGATGAGCTATTCAATGCTTGCTCATTTGGCAATGATTTCTGATTACACAGACTATGAACACCACGTCTAAGGCAAAGGGTCTCAAATGGAGCCTAATTACAAATATAAAATTCTCGTATTCACAGTTCATAACTCTATTAACCTCAGTGTATCTCTAGATCAGAATAATATTCCGTAATCTCCAAGAAAATTCCAGTTGCTAGCAGGGCGGGCCAACGGAACCCAAAGGAAATGACCAACTTGTAGTCCACATCTCAGTTGCACAATTTCTCAGGTACTGCTTCACCGTTCCCACTGACATTGCATCGTGGTGTTGAGTACTGAATACACATCTGCTTAACTCTCTGACACTAGCTTATTCCAAAACATTTCATTAGCACAGCTCACCACAACCAGTACCAATGGCAACCACACAGCGCAAACAAACTTGAAATAGAATCTATAAGACTGGGCAATGGTCACACAATCAGTACAGACCAGATTTGCCACATAGCTAGCGAAAAATGGACCACTGACCACAAAGAATCAAAGCGCACACACATTTTTAAAAATGCACATTAGACAGAGCACCTTGCACACATTTAACAGAACAAAGATATAAATATAGGGGCATATTAGCAATGCCTGGCGATAATTATCGCAAAGCGCAATTAGCGCTTGGATAATTATCGCCAGGCATCGCCGGTTTCTATCGCGGAGTTAGCGTGCAATCAGCAATGCTAATCTCCAAAGCGATAGAAACCTTGAGAACAGTGTGAATATCGCCTGAAAACAGGCGATATTCACACTGTTCCCCAGTTTCAGCTTGCTGATAGTGCGAGGGGACTTAGCCATGTAATCCACCTCTCATTGGATTACATGGCTAAGTCAGGGTGGGACCAGGTGTTAGCAAACCAGCGCTAAACGTGTTTAGCGCTGGTTCGCTAATCACCGCCCTGCCTCGCTGATAGGCGTTAGCGACCTTAGCGACTGTTTCCAGTCGCTTTTAGGTTGGGAACGCCTACTTTGCATGCCATTAGCGATAAATATCGCTGGCATGCAAAGCGGCACCCAACCCGGTCGCTATCGCCTACAAGCTGTCGCTAACAGCAGTTAGTGACAGCTTGTTGATAAGGCGATAATATTATCGCCGCTTTAGCGGGAAAAAGTCCTGCTAAAGTGGCGATAATCGCCTTGCTAATATGCCCCATAGTTTGTTGTCACTGTGCTCCCAACAGCACCCACCAGTGATACTCCATGAAACACTGCACACTAACAGTCACCAGAAAGCATTAGATAGAGCTCCTAATAGGAATCCAATACAAACAAGGTAGGCTGTCTAACTGCTCACAAGGTACCCACTCGCAAGAACCTCTACACATATCTTTTTAACACCAGCCAGTGACCTAGCTTAATGACGCAAAAACGCACATGCAACTCGAGAACCCCGAGATCCTAATGCTTACATGAAACACCAAACACCCACGGTTCAATGAACAAAATCACACAACCGGGAACAGGACAAGAAGCCTGTGCACCAACAAAACATCAGCAGATTTACCGGTGGATCTTCGCTACCAAAGTCGTACCCATATTTGACGATATAGGTCTCCCTAGGTCAAAAGAACACAGGATAAAAACAAGTTGTATTCTACAAAGGTGCAATGAACATCTAACTACTTTCTCTGCAAGAACATAAAAGGCATAATTAAAATAGGCCCCTTAAGTCCAGGTTCGTTGAATGGCCAGGGAAACCGGTTCCTGATAGGTTTGTTGACTGCTACATTTCTGACAAAAGAAAAAGTGGTTGTGGATACTGTGGGGCATATTCTCAAGGAGCTATCGCCGAGTTAACGGCACTTTATCGCAGCCAAAGTTGCGATAAAAACATGGCCCTATTCACAAGCTGGTGTTAACAGCCCATAACACCAGTTAACCCGCGATAGCAGCTGCCAAAAACATCGCCACAGATGACACCGGCAACTATCGCTAATGAGACGCAGAGTAGGCGTTCCCGTGCAAAAAGCTGCGTCAACACCACACCGCAACATTCACAACGACCAGCCACATCAGCGATAAGTCCACAAAACATGCGATATGGCGCGTTAGCAGCAGGAAACTAACACCTGCTCTGACCTGGAGTAAAGTCGGACGGCAGCCGGTACCAGAAAAGGAAGCCCAGCCCACAGCCACACCTGAAGGACAACAGATGCCATGGAGCTACTCATCATGCAGCTCGGAGCCCCAACCGGGCCACAACACCCACCGCCACCACCCCCCGGCCTGCCACCACCCCCCGGACCCGCCCCGCACCACCCCCCCGGACCACCACAGAGGAAGTGCAGACACAGACCGCAGACCTTCAGAAAATGCACCAGCCTCACAGACATGACACCAGAGTATGTCATTGCCCACTACAGGCTCAAAAGGACAACCATCCTCCGCATCCTGAACATCATTGCCCTCAGGCTGACTGTACGAACACAGCGGACAACCAACATCCCTCCGCAGACAAAGCTGCTGGCTGTGCTGCACCTGTTGGCCTCTGGGACATTCCAACCAACAACCGCCAGAGTCGGAGGAGTCTCACAGCCAGCCCTATCAAAGTTCCTCACACCTGTCTTGGATGCCATCATCAGCTTGGTACCCCAGTACCTATACTTCCCCCTCACTGCGCAGGAACAGCTGGAGACCAAGCAAGTATTCTACGCCATAGCTGGATTCCCGCACGTGTTGGGGGCAATAGACTGCACACATGTCCTACTTGTGCCCCCTGCCGACACTGCACACAATTACCGCAACAGAAAGCACACGCATTCCATCAATGTGCAGGCAATAGTGGACCACCGGGGACTCTTCACCAATGTCGTCGCCACCTACCCAGGCAGTGTGCATGATTCATACATCTTCCGACAGTCCATCATCAACCGGCGCTTCCAGGATGGCACCTACGGAAATGTAGTGCTCGTTGGTAAGTACCAAATGAACATACCACACACCTCAACTCCACAATCATACAACTCACAACTCTGGGAATGCACATGTCACAACCCACATACAACATGCCAAAAAACATGCCCACCCACCAGACACGACAGCACAACTCACCGTGGGAACCTGGCCTATCCATGTACATGAGCCATCAACGGCATGGCACCTCAGCCACACATTAGCAGAATGTGGGAAGAGGAGGGAACCAGGCATGTGCAAAGGAGGCGATGTGACTGATGAATGGGACTGCACACAATGCCAAGTGTGGCATAGATGTGTTGGACAGACTGCAGTATGCAGACCACACACATATCCATGTCCACATACACCGCTGGTGTTTGGTGTAGTGGACAGTGGACGCAACCATGTCACCCCAGCCAGTGGGGGAGATCAAGGAAATGTAGCTTGCTCCGTCCCCCCCTGTAAGCGTGAGAGGAGTGGGCTGGCCCGGCGTACACCAGGTCAGCGTATGGGTGTGAATAAAAAGCACATAGCCCTGGGCGTGGTCCTCTTCCGGAATGCCCAATGTCCCTGCCAGGGCGGCGCCTCTCACCCCACCACGAGGCCTATGCCGTGAGCGGTGTTGCCTGGGATCCTGTGCGCCTGCTGCACCACGGGCCGCTGGTCCCCGAAGCCATCATGGCCGCCCCTGCGCATCCAGGCATCACTGCTCACCTGCCAACACCGGCGTGTGTCAAAGAGGGCCCACCACGTGCCGGTGCAAGCTCCAAGCCCGAGGCCCCCGACCTTGGCAGACTCCTCGGACCATCACGGCCTCTGCGACACAGGCCCGCGGAACTCCTTTCTCGTTGACGTACTCCACCGGCATGCACAGCGGACAAGTAGGTCACACATTTGGAACTGAGTCTTGATTACACAATGGCAGAGTACATGATTGAAGGCTGAGTTCATGTCAATATACTCCGATGTAGTGCCACCAAGTCTTTGCATAGGACTCCCACCAAACGTGTCTGTGGGCCCTTGCTGACTCCGAGCTTGGACCTGCACTGCAGTCCTTCAGGCCTCACACCAATCCAATGCAGTCCGTCACAGGCAGGATACGGCCTCCTCGCCAGCTGCACACCTGCTCAGCTCTGGTGCCACTACCTATGTCAGCCACAAAAGTAATACAAATGCCATTCCAACGTCGTGTGTGAGAGATCCAGGAGGAGATGGCTGGACAGCGGTTGGCCCGCGCTGACCGCTGCCTCCGGCCGACACTGCGGCCAACTAGGTCGCACTTTTGGAACTGAGTCTTGATTTCTTCATGGCAGTGTTCATGTCACAGTACGCAAGGAGAGGAGTAAGAGGAAGACGCGCTTCAGTCCGGAGGAGAAAAGGCTCACCTTTACGGAGGTGATGGGACACTACCAACAACTGCACTGGTGCCACTGACTCTGTGCAGCGCATGCCTACCACACATGGCTGTGGGTCCCTGCTGACCACTGCCTCCGGCACACACTGCGGTGGAGTAGGTCACACGATTTGAACTGAGTCTTGCTCTCTACATAGCAGAGTCCATGTCATTGTACAGGCCTCATCGCAGACTGCATCCCCTTCCAGCTCTGGCGCCACTGAGTGTGTGCCCTGAAATCCATGGGCAATCTCTGTTTGGACGTCGGTGGCGTCTGAGCCCATGGGCTGGAGGCTGTTTTCATCTACATGTATCTGATACTGACAAGGTGGAAAAGTGGGGTCTGTAGCATTCAACTCCGCCATCTGGCTGTTCCTGCTTGCTTCTGCCCTCTGCATCATGCCCTGGAAGGACACCTTTCACTGTCCTCCGCAACCCTCCGCGAAAGTCCCCTTGGACATCTACGAGTACACGCTCAGCTCACGTGGCACTACCTCAGTGCACCACAAGTCACCGTCCCGTGGCGGTGTGCCTGTGCCGGCCACTGTGCATCCGGGGCCATAAACTCTGTGCTGCTCCAGTCAGGGACCCATGATGTACGTACCTTGTACTGCTGATTGTCTCCTCACTGTTGTGGTCTTTGCAAGCACCAACCAACCCCTGAGTGGTGGCTTACACTACCCAACACCCATCCAGCACAGGCGTCACTGGAGATGTGAGCCTGGCAATAAAAGGGGCCGGGCGCACGTGCCCGTGGCCAGTCCCACGAACTCACTCAGTGTGTCCGTGTGCTTATTATGTATGCATGAGGGACTGGGGTCATTCCACATAACATTGTGCTGTGTACAGCGTGCTCATCCATGTCACCGCAGGCAGTGGTGTAGACCTGGGACATGAAACCGTGTCGCACCTCCCTGTGAGCGTAAGCGGGGTGGACAGGTGTACGTCGGTACTGCGTAGGGGTGTGGCTACTCCACACGTGGATCTGGGTGTGGTGCAGTGCAGGCCTTGCCAAAGATGTGGCTGATGCGTGTGTCTCTGTTGTAGTTTCTGCGCCACCCATCCCGCAATCGGCAATGTTGCCATGTGGCATGCCCCCGGTGTGCGTGCTCGGCCACAGGGATACATGGGGGAGGGCATGCCCGCTCGGGGTCAGGGATCACACATGCCAACTGTTGTGTGTGTCGCTATTATCGCTGCATGAGCCAAAGATGTACCCTCAACTGCATGTCGGGTTCAGCCAGGCAGGTGCTCTACATCTGTGTCAGCCCTGTCCTTGCAATGGGCCGACACACACGTGGCCGGCCACATTCTGCGCAGCATCATCACTGTGTTGTAGTCAGGCTTGTGGACATGCGCAGACAGGCATGACAATGGTGTGCCGTAGGGGTGCATGTGACGCAATCGCGCTGCGCACAATAGTGAATGTGCTCGGGGGTGAGGTGCAGCAGTGAGGCTACGTAATACACAGTGATGCCGCTCATTAGCAACTCGCAGTACATGTCATACGGGAATCACTAAGTCACACATATCACACACCAATGAACCAGTGGGCCTGCCAACACATCATGCAGTATGTAGTCTTGACTCATGTCTCTCTGCACTGTCACAGGTGACCAAGGATATGCACTCTGCGCTTGGATGATGACACCCCCTGAGCCCCGAACACACAGCCCCAGAGGCAGTACTATTTGGCCCACAGACGCACCAGGGGCATCGTGGAGCGCACATTTGGCGTGTTGAAGTCACGTTTCAGGTGCCTGGACGTCACAGGTGGAAGGCTCCTGTACAGCCCAGGCCTCGTGTGCCAAGATGCTCGTTGCATGTTGTGTGTTGCGCAACATATGTGTACGCAGCAGAGCCCCATGGATACGAGTGCCAGATGCACCGGACGATGATGATGAAGATGAGGCAGGTGGACCACACCCCACTGCAGCCGCAGCAGGAATTGCACGTAGGGACTACATCATTGACAATTTCTTCTCTGGTTGACGTCACATTGTGAGGGTCCTTAGCAGTAATGGCACAGTACGTTGACTGACCACAGGCACAGCATGTGCTAATAAATGCATTCCGAAACATTCCCTGCGTGCATGTCACTCATCTGTACAGGCACTTCACTCAGACACGTGTGGGTGCGACATGTTGTGCTGACAATTTAGGAATTTGTTAATGGATGGTGGGTGTGTCACCTCTGTGCAGTGGGGCTGTTTAGGGTGTCACTTATTCGAAATGCCAGTTCTGTGTGTCACAGTTGTTACAGTATTCCACTTTTCGGCGTTTCACATGTGTCCCAATTCATTCCATTTTGGCTGTCATTTGTGGCCTTCAAGTGACAAGAGGGCTTCCTTTGGGCTTTGATATGTGCCGCCATGATTCAGGGATGCACCCTGTGACTCAAGTCCCGTGACATGGGCGACATGTACGTGGGGGGAGTCACTGCCCCTACATTGGTCCATGCTTTCATTATTGTTTGGTCATGGACATGGCACATCGGTGTGCAGGGGGTGTTGTTTGTCCCTCTACAATGTGAAGAGGAGATGCGGTTTCACAGTGTGTTCCATGTTTGTTTCTGCATTGGTGCAGGTTACCTACTGAATGCATGTCAATGTACATTGTGGCTATTTGTGGGGAACTGCCTATCTGATTTGGACAATGGTCATTTGTTCTGCATCACAGCTGTGGGGTTGTGCTCGTACGTTGTCATCTCACCGTTTGTTTGGTCTGCTTTTATGGTGATTGTTTCCGCCTGACGCGTGTGAATTGCAGGCCTGTAGCTGGTTTTCGCTGCTTTTTGTATTGCGCTTGGCCTCATCGCAGCTTTTTTTGCGTTCGTGTTTCGCATTTTTGCGGCGTGGCGTTGATTTTAACGCGGTCAGTTGACGGGTTATCTGGGGACTATCACATGGTACCGCCGTGTTGTGAATACTTGGTTAACACGGCGTAAATTTCCCGCGATAGACTGCGATGTTGAAGGTTGCGTTAAGTAACTTTTGCGATGGTTATCACACGTTCTTGAGAATATGCCCCTTTGTGTGTTGTAGCATAGCAAGAGATACATTAAACTTCTGCTGCTTAGTTGGTGTCCATAATTTCTTCTCTTTTGTAATTTATCCTTCTTGCTCAAACTCTGGCTCTAAGGTGACTCAAACACTTGAAATCCTTATTTTACAATTGTTCAACTTCTTATTTTATTTTGTTTTTATAATTTACAATACTTAACCTTGAACGTTCACTTCTTCTCAATCTTGTTTGTGTTTTTTTCTATGATTTACTCTGTGATAGCTTCCCTTTTACCCATTTCCTTTTCTTTTTTTCTCTTGCTGTTTCCTACATTTTATTTTTACCACTTTCTTAACCATCCATAACCTACCGCCCTTTTTGTTTTCTCCTACCGAGGTATCCCCAGGACCACATTTATTCTCTCACCCTTCCTTGTTTGCTACATCTCACCCTTTAGCTGCCTAATCATTTAGAAAGGAAGTTCTCGATGTTCCTATCACTTTTTATTGTTTTTTTCAAGCATTTTCGAAATTGTACTATTTTAAAGTAATTAGCTCTTCAATTTAGAGTGTCATTTTAGAAATGTTCAGTTTTGAAGTGACAATTTTGAATTATTGGTGTAACACCATTTTAGGTCGATCCTACAGACAACTGCAGCTGTTTCGCCAGGCTCATGTAATAAAATAATCACAAATGAAATACATACATACATAGACTCATAGAGGGGCTTTGGGTCAGCCACAATCATCCACTGGTCTGTTCAAGTGTCATTCATATTTTTCTTTCACCCATCATGGCATAGAGCAAGAGGCAATGAGTCAGCCCACTTCAGCCATTGGCTCTCTTGCACTTTGAGCGATGGCCTTTTCCTGATAACATGTATTCATCCACTTAACAAGGATTGGCATAGCCAATAGGATTTGCCTTTGGGACCTTATATGTGCTTAGCCATGCAAAGCATATTACCCTGGGTGTTGTGTTATAAGGGATTGAAGAGCTCTGCAATTACTACACATTGGGTCACACAGTTTGATTCAGGAATGCATGCTTGCCTCAGGAAACAGAATTAAATCTTGGTTGGTGCAGTGTAGAATAGTGACTTGTGCATTTTTAGTGCTACGAGGTCAGAGCCTGTGTGAATATGTACGTTATGATTTAAAAGATGCATTACACACAGTATAATGTAGACTGCTTCAAAATGCATAAAAAAGATTAAGATAAAATGGTGCTTTCAAACTATAGATTTGAGTATTTCCCATACTGTACATAATGCAATATTTTTGACATAACTGTCCCTTCAACACCTATTCAGGGATAGTAAGTGCTATATAAATACAATTTCAATGAAAAGCACACATTTTACAGTACAGTTGTTAACTCTTTGCACTACCACTGAAAAAGAATAAAACTTTGTTATCACAAAGCTTCAAGAGATTCGACCAATTAAAGCCAGTAGGGGTTCATCCTTTATATTTGCAGATTACCATAAATATTTGCATACTAACTTATTGCGTGCATTTGCATTTCTTTCAGGCAATGGATACCCTGGCAGAAAGGATCATTTAGCTATTTACCCGGCTTTGGATTCAAGTTTTTTATGACTACTGAATCAAATGGGTGACACATTTCATCCGTCAGTAATGGAGAGATTGTGGCTGGAGGGCACAGCACAGCAACAGGTACAGATACAGGGTCTAGGAAGGGGGTTCGAGAAGGAACGTGGGCCAATCAGAGACAGCAATGAAGAGATGCATAGGCATGACGGAAAGACAGCGCATTGGAAGGGTAGGGCATTAGCAAAGATAGCGTCAAGGGCAGTGACGGACTTGCTGCAGGGAATAGACACACGTGGTAGGAGGAAGAGAAAAGAGGGATTCAGAAGAAAGTGAGTGGCAGTAGGAAACGTAGGAGTAACGGCAATAAATTATAAAGCCATAAGATCAGTAGACATATTTCTAAATTTCTCAGGTATGATAAAGGGGCAGATTTACGTCAAACTAACGCAGCACGGTGCAGCAAGTCATTTTGCTGCACCGCGCTGCATTAGTCTGGAAAGCACAGGGATGCGACATATTTACAAGAATATGTCGCATCTCTGTGCTTCCCCCTGCGCTGGCGCACAAACTGCTGCCATGCGCCGGCGCAGGCACCCTTGCACCATGGTGCAAGGATGCTCTGCGTCGTGGGGAGATTGTTTTTGTGCAGGAAGGGGCACCTTCCTGCACAAAAACAATCACTACAGGCATTTTCCTCTTCCAATGCGTGCTGCAGAATGCAGCACGCATTGAAAGAGGAAAAACGAGGAGAAATGAAAACATTTCTCCTCGTTAGTGCTCGCTACGCCACCTCTAGGGTGGCGTAGCATACTGACGCATCTCCAGAGTTACGATTTCACGTAATTCTGGAGTTGAGTCCTGTTCCATGAGTGTTGCGTGGGAACACCCACTGCAACACCCATGGAACGTCCCTTCACCGCAAAGTGCTGCGTGTGAAGGAACCGTATTTACAAGGAGAGGAAAAGTCACGCAGGGTGGCTTTTCCTCTCCTTGTAAATATAGAGGAGCCCCCTGCGCCACCAGTACGTCACGAAAAGTGACGTACTGGTGGCGCAGAGGGCTTGTAAATCTGCCCCATAGTGTTTAATACAGTTGAAAACTTCCCTTTTCTAAAACAAAAATCAAAAAATGAAACAGAAGTAACACTGTGAGCGCTGTAGAAGGCCCCTGGATGGAAATGAACACAGCATTGCAGCATTGTTTCAGGTTTAAAAGATTACCAGGGATCACTTGACAAAATGGAGCCCCAACAGGCAGGACAGATGTATTTCCCCTGAATGGCTTGGCAAGGATAAAAAGTATGAGTCACCCAAGGGTGGCAGTAAATGCTACAAACTACAAGGCACTCTCTGGCTGTCTACCTTGACGAGAGGTATGGGTGGGGAAAGGGCTCGTATGCAGGAGTGCGTGGTCGTCACAAATGCTGCATGGGTTTTGGGAAGGTGGAAGCTTGTTCCTGCATCACTAAATCTGCTCTGCTTCCTAGAAGAGAGCGGCGACGGAGATTCTTCCAGAAACCTTTGACCAGTATTTGGACACCAAAACATCATAGCGTAACTTTATTCTGCCATACGCCTGCAAGCTTCCACCCTCACAGTAGCATTAACCCATGGTCCATCCTCAAGCATGGCTCCATTCCATGGCACAGCCGTTGCACCCCCTCTTTCACATTGCTCACCTCCAAACACGACCAATACGCTCTGGATGGCACTGTCCCAACGATGTCCACTCCCTTAGCACTGATCTTGAAATGCAGAGGCATGCCCATCGGGAAATTGTTCCTGAACTCCCATCCGGTGTAATTTCCTCAAAAGGAGTTATTTGAAGAGCTGCCCTAGCAGATGGAAGTTAAGCAAGAGCAAATGAGGGGAGGGGTGGGTGGGAATTTTAAGCAATGTTGGGGGCAGAGTAAGCAATGATGACAGAAGAAGCACTAGGTGACACTTAAAATGAAGCAGGCCAGCCTGTATAGCTAATAGTTTTATGCCTTGCACTAAAAGTGCCCAGCCTCCCGAAGCAGCCGCATTGCAAGAAAGCAGGCGCCATGCTGAAATCTGAAGCGTGGCGCTCGGGGCCGGTCGAAGGGGAGAGCACACGAAAAAATGTTGGGTGGGAGGGGAAAGAAGTAACAGAAGACAAGCGTAAGCAAGCATGGAAAATTAAGCCGGAGCTTGAAGTAAACAAAACACAACACAACACGTAAGAGGCAGGTCACCCAAAAAAAAAAAAAGAGTACCCTCAAAGTATCCTAATATCATGAAGAGTAAGAGCACATGTAACAGGGGCAGTCCTCATGGGAGGATACAAAAGTCCAAAAGGAGGGACTACTAAGTGTATTCACCAAACAAAAGCCAACATTTACAAAGGACAGTAAGAAGAACCAATGAAAAAGGTATTTTTCTTCCTCCTTCTTTCCGTTTTTGTTTGTTTCCCTTTCTTTCTCTTTTTCAATAGCCGATGAGGAAAAAATAAGCTCTGGTCTCCACCACAGGCTAAAAGTAATCACTTCCAAGAAAGAAGTTTTCCTTTCTTACATGCTAATAATAATTTAGATATTTTCTTTGGTGACCCCATTGCTCTTGCAAAACTAGGGCTATGTGTGTTACAATAATTCTCAAAATTACAATAATTTACTATATAAAACAATTAGCAGCAAGAAATACACAGCGATGCAGATAGCTAAGTGCAATAAACAAATTAAAAGAATTTGTGCAGCAGTTGCCATTCTTGTTGCCAAACAGCAAAAACACTGAATTCATGAATAATCAAGCACATGAAAACAAAACATCATAAATTCAAATGTATGTTTAGTACAGAAAGAAAGAACTCAAATGAATGTGTGTAGAATTTCATTTTTTTATCGTGTTCAGTGTAGGACACATTTAATTTGTTTGAAAGCAGAAATATGAAAATGATTGCTCTTTATATAGTAGGCGCCATGCTTTTGGTTCTGGGTTTTAATTTTATAAATCACTGCATCGTAGCCATAATAGTCTTTATTTATTTATTTAAATTAAACAGTTAGTTTTCTCATAAATATTTTAATAAGATAGGCCAAGTCTGGATACAGAGTTTCTGTTTAGAAGGAGCGATCAAGCACATTTAAATGTGTCATATATTAGCCTGGAAAGATACTGAAATTCAGTGTTACTTAAGCTTGATTATAACAAAGGGGGGTGGAGATGTGGCTTGAGCAGCCAAGATGGCATACAATCAATCAATCAGGGGTTTGTTAAAGCGCGACTACTCACCCGTAAGGGTCTCAAGGCGCTAGGGGTGGGGGGGGGGTGCAGGTTCCATTCCATCAAGGAGGGGTCTGTCAAAGAGCCAGGTTTTGAGGTTTCTTGCGAAGATGGGGAGCGATGTTGTCTGTCTGAGGTGGAGCGGAAGGGCATTCCATGCTTTGGCCGCGAGGAAGGAGAAGGAGCGGCCTCCCGATCTGGTCTTTCTGGTGCGGGGGACCACGGCGTAGGAGAGCTGGGCTGATCGTAGGGTCCTTTGGGGTGCGTGGAATTTGAGTCGGCTGTTCAGGTATGCTGGTCCGGTGCCGTGGAGGGCCTTGTGTGCGTGGGTGAGCATCTTGAAGGTGATTCTCGCCTCGACGGGGAGCCAGTGGAGTGTGCGCAGGTGCTGGGAGATGTGGCAGTGTTTTGGCAGGTTGAGGACCAGTCTTGCGGCGGCGTTCTGGATGTTCTGTAGCTTGCGGGTGAGGTTTTTGTTTATTCCGGCATAGAGTGCGTTGCCGTAGTCGAGTCTGCTGGTGACCAGGGCGTGAGTGACGGTCTTTCGGTGTTCGAGGGGATCCATTTGAAGGTCTTACGAAGGAGGCGGAGGGTGTGGAAGCAGGAAGACGAGACAGAGTTGATCTGGCGGTCCATTTTGAGCTCGGAGTCCAGGATGATTCCCAGGTTGCGTGCGTGTTCTGTGGGGGTTGGCGGGTTTCCGAGGGCGGGGGGCCACCAGGTGTCGCTCCAGGCGTCGGGGTTTGGGCCCATGCTGAGTACTTCTGATTTGTTGCTGTTTAGTTGTAGGCAGCTGTTTTTCATCCATTTGGCGACGGCTTCCATGCCTTCTCGAAAGTTGCGTCTGGTGGTGTTGGGCTCGTTGGATAGGGAGAGGATGAGCTGGGTGTCGTCTGCGTATGACACGATGTTGAGTCCGTAGGTTCTGACAATGGGGGCAAGTGGAGCCATGTAGACGTTGAAGAGCGTCGGGCTGAGGGAGGAGCCCTGGGGGACTCCGCAGGTGGTAGGTGTGGGGTCCGAGAGGAAAGGGGGGAGTCTGACCCGCTGCGTCCTGCCGGAGAAGAAGGAGCGGATCCAGTCGAGGGCCTTGTCCTGGATTCCTGCGTCGTAGAGTCTGCGTATTAGGGTGCGGTGGGAGACTGTGTCGAACGCCACTGATAGGTCGAGGAGGATGAGGGCTACTGTTTCTCCTTTGTCCAGTAGGGTGCGGATGTCATCTGTTGCAGCGAGGAGGGCGGTTTCCGTACTGTGGTTTTTTCTGAAGCCGGATTGGGAGGAGTCGAGGATGTTGTGTTCTTCAATGAATGTGGCGAGTTGGCTGTTGATGGCTTTGTCGATGACTTTCGCTGGGAACGGGAGCAGGGAGATGGGTCTGTAGTTTTTGAGGTCGGTGGGGTCCGCTGAGGGTTTCTTTAGGAGGGGGTTGACCTCGGCATGTTTCCAGTCGTCGGGGAACGAGGCGGTCGCCAGGGAGCGGTTGATGGTGTGGCGGAGCATGGGTGCGATGGTTTCGGCGGCTCTGTTGAAGATGTGGTGGGGGCAGGGGTCCGTGGGGGCCCCTGAGTGGATTGACTTCATTGTCTTCAGTGTGTCTTCAGTGGTGAGGGCTGTCCAGTCGTCAATCGCTGGTTTCCGGGTGTCGGGGGTGTTTGGTGAGGGTTCAGTGTGTTGGTTGTCTTCGTCGAAGTTGTCGTAGATGCTCTTGATTTTGTGGTGGAAAAAGGTGCTGAGTTTGTCGCAGAGGTCTTGTGAGGGAGGGATGTCGGTAGACTCGCTGGTGGGTTGGGCGAACTCCTTGATGATGCTGAAGAGTTCCTTGCTGTTGTGCGCGTGGGTGGAGATTCTGTCTTCAATCGCATTTTTCCTAGTTTCTCTGATGAGTTGATGGTGGGCGTTGGTGGCGGCTCTGAAGTTGTTGTGGGCTTATGTGGATTTGGTGTTCTTCCAGGCCTTTTCGAGGCGGCGGTATGTGCGTCTGGACTCTCGAAGTTCGGTGGTAAACCATCTAGCTTTCTTGGCGCGGGTATTGTTGTTTTTCTTGAGGGGGGCTATGGTGTTGGTGCTGTCCGAGATCCATCTATGCAGGGTTCGGGCTGCGGCATACGTTCTCTAGAAGAGCTCGGCACCGTAAGCCCCTTTTCCCTGACAATTATTTCCCAACCCACCTGCCATCAATTCCTCTGCCTTCCACAGTGTACTCCACTAGACGGGAGTGACATTGAGGAGCCATTATTGGAGCATCGGGCCACTGAATGCGCCAGCTGGGAATCGCACCCGGGATGTCTAACAGCTACCAACTCTGCGGGCTGGTGCTGGGGCTGATGCATGCGGTCGAAGGCAGCTTAGACACTGGGTGAGATACCAGGATCCTAGGAAGCTCTCCTACCTTCCCTCCTCACCGACCGATGGGTGCACCAGGAGGCAGTGGTGCACTGCCCCCACCAGCGTTGGGTGGCCCAGCAGCATTGGACATCTCACTGCGGGCCTAGCGGCATGCTTTGAGGGCTCAGACTCACCCGAGCTGGTGAGCGTTTGAGACCTACCCTATCAGGCATAATTGGACACTCTCCTGTGAGCATCATACCCTGCTAGTGGCGATATAAGGTTTGGAGTGTGCCGGGGGCACCACACTGGATAGGCCTCACTACAATTGGGGGCTGATGCTTGGGCACCCTTGACCTCCCCCCCTTTGTCTTGGCGGCTTGGGAGTGGGGCCTAATTTTTCTGCATCCTGTGGCCTTGAAGAGAGGATGCATGGCAGAGGGTTACAGGGTTGTGCCGACGTCCACCAAGTCTCTGACTGCACCACCAGCTGCCTACGCTTGACGTACTGGGCACCTAAAGGGGTAGCTACTCTGCCCAGGGCTTGGCCTCTACTGCATCACATCATCACTTGGAGGCAGGCTGCAGACCGGTGGGTGCTGGGTGAGGCTATGGAGACTTGGGAGTCCAGCTCTGTCATACACGCTCTGTGGGGCTGCTTGTGCTTCACTACACTTAGGTGGATCACTGTGTGTGGAAGCAGACCCTATTGACCACTGGCACCCTTCGGCTATGCTGCGATCTTGACCGGAGATGGGTGTAACTAAAGCCTTTGTACGGAATCCCGGCATTTGGAACAAACTGACTGACGTATGACCCCAATCTAAGATACCAAAAGGGCTGCCACAAGATCTGCTGTCTGGACTGCTCATGCTGTGGAGTCAAGTTCTATCTTCTGACACATGCAAGTGGGCCTACCCATCCCAAAAACTTGATTCATCTTCCTGACCTCTGGAACCACTGTTTATCATGAACCGTTTGCATTGTAGGACCCACAGTGCACCTCCACGCTCGTCTGCCGCACGTAATCTAGCATCTGTGAAGGCCGACCCCTCGGGTCACTCTGGAGAGCACCCTTCCATCGCCAACAAATTAGACATCATCCTGGTGGCTACAGAGAAATCTCAGGTCTCTCTGGAATGTAAGATAGATACTGTGGCAGCGGACCTCACTCTGTTACATGCTGATCATTGCAAACTGGTGGACAAAGTCCAAATAGCAGAGCAGACGCTCGCCACACTCCAACCACAGGCTCACACAATGGAGTCACACCTACGTGCACTGCATGACTGGCTTCTCATTCTGGAAGAGAGAGAGATGATGAAGGCCGCTCCTGCAGAAATAATATACAGTGGTGGGCCTCCCTGAAAGCGTGGAGGGACAGGACGCAGTCACCTACCTTGAACAATGGTTGCGCAGTATTATCCCCCAGACTGTGCTCTCGCCCTTCTTTTTCCATTGAACAGGCACATCAGGTTCGGTAAGGAGGCCCTCCTGTGGGGGCTAATCCCAGACCGATGGTGGTCTGTCTGCTGCACTATTGAGCCGGCAAATTAATCCTTAAGGAGGCCTGATATTCTTGGATTATACAATAGTCATGCAGCACCAATGGAATTAATTCCTTCATGAGAGGTACTCCCTCCTGTTTCCTTCATGGCTTTGCGTTATGTTGGAAGGCAAAATGCATTTTTTTGCTGACCCCCAAGGAGACATGGGACTGGATTGAAAGTTCTGGGATTAACCCCTTGACACGTCTCAGTTAGGGTGGATGTCTTTAGCGGCATCGCAGGGGGTGTCGTCGCCGATGGCGCCAAAGGGAGGAATGCCCCATGGAGCTGCGGACCTCGCCCAACCTGGAGCAAGTGATACAGGAGAGGCGGCATGCCCTGCAGGTGGCTGCAACAATACAGGATTCCATTCAGCCATTGGTCATGGAGAAGACAGCCAAATCCTCAAGTACTGAAGGCTCCTCGACAACCTGGCCTTCCAGACTGCACCCTACCACGTCACCCAGAGTAACGCCTCAAACTGCTGACTAAATCGTCTGAACCTCACCAGGGGCATGGATGTTACGCCAAATGTTTATCCATTATGCTTTACAATCAATGTCCTCCCTTGTGTTTATATCCCTGCAGTTGTCCTAACACCCTCACTCCCCATTGCTCATCAATTGCACCTTCCTCCTCACATAACAGTGGTGCGTATGTTCAGGGCCCGTACCAGGTGAAATGCACTGGACTGTGCTTCATGGTGGCAACACCAATTGTATTGTACATGGGTTAACATGTCCCTGTCTATTGCGTGCTGACCCACCCCCCCTTGAATAGTTAGCCACCTTAGGCTCATATTGTTACTCAGTTTGGGTGGATATACGTTGTCCCTCTACCCCAATGGTATTCTTAGTTTTTTTTCTTAGTTCTAACACTCTCTCAGTTCTGCTGCACACACCTATCCAGAGCATGTACTGCTAGGCAAGTACTGCTAGGCAGCTGGCCTTTGCAGTGACAGGACAACTTACACAGGACATTTCCCGCTATGACCAACACTACGTACTCATCTGGAATATGAGGGGAATGCATAATCCCACACGAAGGTACACTGTTTGCTCTTATTTACGCGATCACATCACAAATATAGCATTATTGCTAGAATTTCACCTGATGTGAACAGCAGCCGAGAGATTGCAGAGGCACGGCATGGGCAGGTATATTCCACCAATTATTCCACTTATGCATGAGGCATTCCAGTGTGGATCAAAGCTGGCATTCCCTTCACGGCAGACACAACAATTGTTGACCCAGAGGGTCACTTTATCCTTGTTGAAGGTTGGCTGGAAGGGCACCACATAATAATTGACACCATATACGCCCCAATTCTCACCAAATCAAGTTGTTCCTAATCAAGTTGTCTGGGGTGCTCTCACGTTGGAGCAGGATCCCATGGCTCTTTTTGGGGGCGATTTTAACAGTGTTTGGAGGGTCGACTTAGATCGCTCCTTGCTCCCTTCCATCACGTGTCACCGGAGCAGAGAGCGGAGTTGGAAAGCTACAATAGGCCCTTTGAGATTCAGGAGGCCACCTGTGTGCTTACTACTGGCAAAGCACCAGGGTCAGACGGTCTCCCAACTGAATGTTATAAAGCATACACCTCACTTTTAGCCCCTCGCCTAAAGACATTTTATGATGAGGCTCTACTGGCCGTCTGCCTACCAGCCACACTCTGTGAGGCGCTGCTTATCTCCCTCTCTAAACCCGACAGGGATCCCACTGCACTGGAGTCATACAGACCGTTGGCACTCCTTAATTCAGACTACAAAATATTACCTAAGATCCTGGCCGACCGTGTGGCACTCTTGGCCCAGCGCTTGTAAACCCAGACCAGAACGGGTTTATCCTGGCCCCCAGTACCTCTCTTCATCTGCATAGATTTTTCAGATTCTGGAGCACACCCCCCACTCCTGGCCAGGGGCAGACTGTCTAGTACTGGATCTGGAGAAAGTCTTTGATTCATTGCAGTGGGCCTTTCTGTTTGTTGTGCTGCCGTGCTATGGACACATTTCATTCAGTTGGTCAAACTTCTTTATACCCAGTAACTAGCTAGAGTGAAAATGGGTGCTCTCATTACTGACCCCATTCCGATCTACAGGGGCTGCCCACTGTCCCCATTGCACAGATTCCTTGCTTCTCCGTGTCATATTATTTTTAATACTTGAATTTCAAGCTAGTCGTACTCCGCCAACTTCGCCCACCCTTAGATATAGGCTGATGATCATATTTGTTCAAAGGCAGTTACACTATTGCTTAGAAGCAATGATCTTTTCCTTAGGTGGGCAGTGTCTCAGTATACTTGAGCTTTTTGCAAAGTTCATGGCAGTCATCGAAAGACACCTGGTTGAGTAACCATTTCCATTCTACTGATACTTCTAATTAAGTAATGGCGTGTGAGCTTATTTTCTAGTTGTAGTTGGATTTTTTTGCACAAAATGCCAGTTGAATAGTAGCCTATAGGAAGAAAAGTAAATGCTATTCACTAACCTGTGGATGGATAACTCCACCTACACTACCCTATATTTATATGTTAGGAGTTAACCACTACGAGTGTGGAGAACTCCACAAATGGAGATATATGTTGTAGAATTAAATGTGGGAATGGTAAAGGGGGTGTAAGGGAGAAATATCTACTGCTAAGAGGGCGGAGTAAATTGAAAGTTAAAGAAAGGTTGAAAGAGGTACATGCTAATACTAAACACACCCTCAAAAACCTAAACCACCTGCTATTTACCAAATTTTCATCCACATCTACCCTACTAGAACTACTGACAACACAGCCTCAAATCTACTCCAGCCAAGCCTTAAAGTAACTCATACATTCTACATGGCCAATCATTTCTACTGTGAGGTATTTTCGAGGAACTCCGTAAAAGGAGGGAATAATACCACACCCATCTACAAGTGGGAATCATTACAACGTAATCGTACACAGACTGTTGACATAGGAAAGCGAGCCATGAACCCCTAAAACAATGTACACTATGTCTGTGAACACGTTTGCTGGCTTGCCCCTTATTTTGAGGAACAATTTAAGGAGGAGGGAGAGGATTTGCAGTCATAAAATCAACATCTTTGGAATGTCTAAGGACGAAGCCATTGCTGAATACTGTTTCTCTCTAGTTGTGTTCCTTGACATGGTTGCTGAATGGAAGTGGAAGCTCGCTTCACCTACAGGTCACTCCAAGGCCATCCATGTACAAGTCAAAACAGAGACTGCACTCCATTTCCTGGCCACTGGGTCTTCCAGAGGATAAATGGGGACACTGTGGGCGGGCATCTCACAGGCAAGTCAATCATGCTGCTTGCAAAAGATAATCAGATGTATCGCCGTGCCACAGTGACTGCTGGAAAGGCAACAGATAGCAATGAAATGTTATGCCGTTGTTCACTTCCCTTCGGTTCTAGGTGCCATCAATTGCACACACATGGTACTTCAGCCACTCTGCCATGGAGAACACCATTTCCACAACTGTTACTGCTGGCATACTATCAATGTGCAAGCTGTCTTCAATACCAGGGACTTCTTCACAGACTTATACACTGACATTTCCTCGGTGCACACACAAGGGCTACATTTTCAGGCAGTCACCTCTTACACCAGTTGGTGCAGGCGATTTTGGTGACATATGGCTACTTAGTAAGTTTAACCACTTCACACTGGCACCGCATGTATATCTAGGGAATGGCATCACAAATATTGTCACTTGTAATGTCACCCAATCTCAATAGACACACATAGCAGCAAGAGTGTTTCCATACATGAATAGATTCTAAGCTACATTATCACAGACATAACAATGTAACAAATATCACATGCCTCTTTTGCAGGTGATACTAGGTGTGCCCTCTCACCACATCTCCTCATTCTTTCTGATGTCCAACAACACAGCCTCAACAAAAGTACAAAAGTGCACACATATGTATAAGAGCCATCACTGAACTCACATTTGGTATCCATAAGCTGATCTTTAGAAGTCTTGACCATACAGGGTGGTGCTCCAATACCCTCCAGAAGTGGTGTGCATGATTATTAGGCCTGGGCAGAATTTAAATTACGCTGATGTAATAAGAGTAATTTCTCTAATTCTTCATTACTCTTTGATGCAGAATTACCGATAACACAATTACACCTACTTGTGTAATTAAGACATATTTTAGGGAAAAAAATCCTTGTGCCAGAGAACATTTAGAAAGTGCCAGTGGCTGCTCATGCTGCTGTATATGTTCTGTTGCATTTAGCAGGATATTCTTAGCACAAAATGCATCCTCGTGTCCATTTTGACCTTTAATGCAAGCACACTTTTTTCAACTTTCTTAATATATTTAATGAATGAAATAGGATTTATAAAGCACACAGCTACCACATGGGGATCCCTTGGGTGCATATTCCACCAACCCAAGAGGGTAAGATGCTGTAGATTAAATTCATAGAGCCAGGTCTTGATCATTTCCTAATTATGATGTGAGAGGCTAAACAGTATAGAGAAGGAGGCAGAGGGTTCCACAATTGAGCTTCTAGATAAGAGAAAGCTCTGCCTCCAGATCTCTAAGGGATCTTTAACAGGTGGGAGAGTTTCTGTCTCAGCGAACCTGGACTCATTGCGCTCAAAGCCATGTGAGTGAAGCTCAAAGATTTGAGCAGAATAAGTTTACGTACCAGACACCATTGCAAAGAGTTTAGAGAAAGTGTCACTGAGCTCTGCTTGGCGATGCTTAGAATTAATGTGGTGTACCAATGCTAAATGATTTGCAGACATTTTAAAATGTGTAGAGGATATCCCAGATAAAGAGAATGACTCTAATCCAATCTCAAAGAAATAAGGGCCTATACCACTGTTTTTCTAGAGGAGACATATAGATATTATAGAGTTTAGGGCTCAAAGAAGAGCCCTGATGTATTCCACAGTGCAAGGAAGAGGATTTAAAATGATAAGGGGTAAAGTTACAGTATGCTGTAATGTTGCTGAAGCTGGAGAAGATGGGGTCAGTAAGTGTCCAGTGGCATGTGTGGGAGGTCTTTCCACTCACTGGGTGAGTCAGAGGTTGGGCAGGTCCTCTAGGATATTGGTCGTAAGGGGATCGGTGAGGTCCTCCTGGTGGTTGGATAGGTCGCTGAGGAGGATCAAGGTGCTGAAGTTGAGTATCAAGAAGGTGCCAATATTGGCATGTCGTCAGGGAGGGCAGTAGACTAGGATTGTGATCAGGGTGTAGTTGGTGGTGATGAGGACTTTGAAGATCAAATGTTCCATGTTGCTGGTGGTGCTTTCCGAGGTGGTGGAGCAGTGCTTGGATTCTTTGAAGATGATAGCATTTCACCACCGGGTCTGTTTGTTGTTTCTTGTCTAGTGATGTTATATCTGGTGGGATTGCCATTGTGATGACGGGGGCCAATGAAGAAGTCATACAGGTTCTGGTCAGATCCAGTGAGCAGTCTTGTAGCAGATCCCATATTTTGGTGGCCTGTTTAGTGAGGGAGGGTTGAGGAGTATGCAGTACAGGGAGGGGTGTGTTGTGGTGGGGGGGAGGGTGTGCCTGGTTGTATGTGTTAAATATGAGGAGTGTGTGAGGTTCATGGAGAGAGTGAGGTGTGTGCATGTTGGACCTGACCCTATCTGCAAGGCAACCCCCAAATGTTTTACCCTCACCCCCTCCAGTTTTCTGAACACGTTTTTGTCTTTTTGCTAACCTGTGCTAAAGAGCTTGTGCTCTCCTTTAAACATGGTAAAATTGGCATACACCCAATTGGCACAGGCAATTACTTATAAGTCCCTAGTAAAGTGGTACTACAGGTACCCAGGGCCTGTAAACTAACTGCTGCTAGTGGGCCTGCAGCACATATTGTGCCATCAACTTAAGTAGCCTTTTTAAACATGTCTCAGGCCTACCATTGCACCTTGGTTGTGTAGTCATAAACTGCCATTTATTTTCAACTTGGCAAAAGAAACCTTTTGCCAGGCCTAAACCTTCCTTTTTAATGCATAAAAGTCACCCTTAGGATAGGCCCTAAATAGCCCATAGGGCAGGGTGCACTGTATTGAAACATCTGGACTTTTACTTTTAAGTTCACATGTCCTGGTAGTGAAAACTTCTCAAATATGTCTTTCACTATTGCAAGGCCTACCTCTCCAATAGGAAAACATTGGGTTACCTTACTACATTTAATAAGTAATATCTTTTGTTTAGGAACAAGTGGGAATGTCATGTTTGGAGTCTGTGGAATTGTAATTTGAAACCCTCTTTAATGGTAAAGTTGGATTTTAAGTCATAATTCTGAAAATGCCGATTTTTTAAAGTTACACTTTTCTGGTCCTAACCATTTGATGTCTGCAGCCACACAATAGAGGGTCTAAGTATTGGCAGGATGGGCAATCCTGACTTGCTGAGAGGGGCAGAGCTGCCACCAGTCACACTTGCATTTCAAAGACACTGCCCTGGCTCACACACAAAGTACTTCATACTAGTCTTTTGTGCCTGCAGACATATTGGGACCTGTCTGAGAAGGAAGTCTGGACCTGTACCCTTCATCCCAGGCTACCAGAGTGACTCCAAGGGCTAGTTAGCTGGTGTTCTGTTCTGAGCTACAGGGACACAACAGGCTCCAGATGTGTCCCTATAATGGCCCAGCTGACCTTCTGCACAGGACCTGCCTGAACCTACAACTAGACCTGCCTGAGCCTTACTGACCTCTGCTGGAGTGAGTTCCTGATCCCCTAGAGGTGACTTCCAGGTCCTGGACCCTTGATGTGGCATCAGTTGTGCTCCTCCTCAAAGAAAAGAAGAAATCCTGATGTTTTGGGCTATTCGCGGCCACAAAGGGGCCCGTTCATGCCAAGATCTTGCCACCTACATCAACCGCCAATGCACAGCTCTGGTGAACCAGACTCTCCATGCAACAGTGACCTATCAATGAACGGCAATGCAAGAGCTACACTTTGCGCTACAGAATTGACAGATCTCAGTGACCACCAATGCAAAGCTCCAGCAACAACCCTTTATGATGCCCTGCCTGCTCTGCGTTCTACAGTGACCACCAATGCACTCCCTGCTCCTCGCGGCCTCCTCCACCACGAATGAAACTCTTTGTGCTGGACTTTAGAAGGTAACTTTTTCAGAGGGACTAACCTGTTCCGCCTGAACTTGTGACTTTCACCTGGTCTCGTATGACCAGATAAACACGAGCTGGGCTTTGTGCTTTAAGGCGCTATCCTTATCTTAAAACTTTGAAATTGCACATCTCTGGTTCTACTGATTGGATGTTTGTTGTTTTGGTATCAAATAATGTAATAAATTCTACTCTATTTTTCTTAAATTGATGTGGGATTTTCTTGTGTCACGTTTTCACTTTATTACTGCTATATAAATACTTTACATATTGCCTCTAGGTTAAGCCTGACTGCTTTTGAGCCAAAGCTACCCGAGGGTTAAGCACAGGTTAAACCGCTGGTGCGAGTGAACGCTCCTTCAGTGTTGCACATCGAGACATGGCTGCAGCACTGGGAGATGAGATCAGGGTTCAGGGAGCAGAGAGTCGTGATGGAGTAGAGCTATGGTGAGGAGGGTGGGAGGAAGACCATGCGTTCTGGCACTGGGCATAAGCGGGGCATGCGCAAGTGTAAATGGGCTTGCCTTTGGCAAGTGTTGGGTGCACCAGCCCCATACCCACTGCACGTGTCCGCTCCACATCTGCGCTGCATTCTCCATTAAGTGAAAAAGGTTTTGGCAGAAAACCAGTGATGTCACTTCCTCTGCAGATGGATGATAGGAAATCCAGTGATGTAATTTCTTGCACAGGTGGATGATTGGAAATCCAGTGGTGTCACTTCCGGTGCAGGTGGATGGTGGGAAGGAGGACCAGGTCTGTAGGCATGGCACTGCTAGATAGATCCATGCAGAGGGACTGTACACACACAGGCTTTCTTTCTTGGCTTCTTCTTTTAAAGACAGTCTTGGCGGGAAACCACTGATGTCACTTCCTGTGCAGATGGATGATGGAAAAGGAGTTGGATGGATGATGGGAAAAGAGTACTCTTACTTGGCTTCTTTTTCTAAAGACAGTTTCGGCAAGAAACCAGTGAAGTTACTTCCTGCGCAGATGGAAGATGGGAAATCCATTGATGTTTACATTTATTCAACTGGTGTCAATGTTATATATACAAATATTTGTATTTTTCAAACCCTAAAGTGGTTGAGTTTTTACTTTTTATATGTGTGGGGATGCCTGTAGATGTATGTGATTGAGATGTTGTAAGACTGATTGTTAAATATTCCACAGTTTCAACCACATTACATAACTTTTTTTATGATGCACAACTTCAAGCCAAAGCATGCAAGAGATGACATATATATGTAGAATACCTTGTGGGATGGTGTTTGAACCACTGAAATTTCCAGTTGGGAGGACAACTGATTAAGCGAGCTCACAGGGGGAGGGTGAAATCAACCAGTGTCTATTCACGCAATAATGATCCCACACTATGCTGACATTGTGGTTGTGGACTGGGAGCAGGTGCATTTATTGGTAGTGCAGATAGGCTTTTAGTGGTGTTTTTATGAGGGCTGGGCCTTTAAGGTTGCTGTTGTGCCCCAGTAAACCGAGGAGTATATGTTGGCCCTGCAGATTGACATAGGCACCTGTGCTATGTGGCCAGTTTCATCTGAATGGCCAAAACATGTCACTATGCATTCTACTCCCTCAACACACAAAGATAATCCTGGTGCAACTTAAGAATGTCATGGAAAGATTTTTAATGTCTTGCAAGACACTGGTCTATCTCTCATTCAATTGTGGGACCACATCCTGGTGGAATTCAATGTTGTTCGGACTCTCCTCCGTTTGATGTATAAATCCCTGCACAGATGATGTTTGTTTGAAATATTGATCTTCTCAGGGGACAGGAGTTGCTCATGCAAACTCCATAACAATTCAGATGTGTGACTGACTAACCAAGCCAGAAGGTTCTCTTTTATGGAGAGAGTTGACATCTGAGAGACTGTGGGAGAGAGATTGTTGAACAGGGGAGAAGTCCTCTACAGAAGGATTTTCTTCTCATTCAGAAGATTGAAAGAAGATCTGTGTTGGAAAGTGGAGCATGGGAGTCAACTGGGGCATCTGTAAGCCGAGGGTGGGTTGAGGAAAGTCCTGCTTAGCTGGTACAAGCATCCATGGTTTGTGGCTGTTGCTTAGGGACTTGCAATCTGTATGAGGTCTGTATGCAAGAGAATGCTAGACAGATCCACGCGGAGGGACTGTACACATACAGGCTTACTAAGGCCAATATGGATCACTTGCACTATTTTGATTACTCAGCGTGTCTTACTTGCTGCATTGCAAGATACTCTTCATTCCATTACCAGACAGCATCTTTGAGGGTATAATTGCCTACTTTTCCATGCTAAGATTGATGTTTGACTGCCTTTAGTCAAAGACACAGTTGGGGTTCTTCATAACTCTCTGGCTTGAACCTAATAGGACTTAATAACACATTGCAGTGAGAGGGACTGCCCGTAACGCTACTGTACGTTTGGGCACAATTTGTTCTGCTCAGCCTCGAAAAAGTCTCTGTGACGAAACATGTGTCAACTCCAGTTCTTTATTGGATGTCATGCTTTATCCACAAGAACTGTGAGAACTGTGAAAAACACTGGGAAGAATAAATACGACCGACACCTATTTGAACTTTTGAGTACTTTATTACTGTTCATACATTTTGACTACTGGACTTTGTGTGCTTCTGTACTTTTCCCCCAGCACTCTTAGACAGTGTTCCGGTCTTTTTTTAACCATTTTCCTGGATGGGTCCAGCAATCTCTTTAGGCCTCCAGGAGCTAAAAGATAAATAATTCGTATGTTTAACATTATAAATTGTGTATCTGCCCTAAACGGATATGTTTTGCAATAGTTGAAAGCAATAGTGTAGAGAAATGATGCATCAAAATATTACATGTTGACATATAGGCAACAAATCATAACATAACAGCAAAAGCTCTTGCTACTGATTTTTCCTTTGTTATCTGACCTCCTAGACATCAGCTGCTGAGCCTGTGTCATGGAAGGCGGTGGCCAGATGCTGTTGAGTTAATATACATTTTTAAGAAATGATAAGGGGTGAAAAAAGTTACAAATTATTGTAAACAGTAGTACATATATTCATATCACAGACTTAGCTGGCTGGCAGATGCCAGAGAGTCAAATTGCCTCTTTCCATATGTCTGACATCGTATACTGGTGGGGAGTGGTTTGGACACGAGAATATCACTGAAGCTAAGAAAAGAGACTTATACAGAGTATGTAAATATGCATTCACAAGGGTATAGGACTGTGTCCATGAAATACATGGCATAAATCAGCTTAGTGAGACCTGCTGGATCAAAGCTAGAGGAAAAAAGATGTTATTTGTACGCAGGCACTGACACAACATAAGAGACTGTTAGGTAATGTGCCAAAAGAAATATCACTCACCGATTGTATGCATTGGGGATACAGGTAGATAGAGTCGGCGATAAGGAAACAATACATAGTCTTACAAATAAAGCAGCACAAAATAACGGCTCATTTAGTAAGAACAGCAAGGTTAGATATATACGTTCACCCATTAAACATTTCATAACATCCAATGCAGGTCAGCATTCAATCACGCTGCTGATATTGCCGACCTTATTCTTACTCATGACCTAGACATCATGATATTAACGGAAACATGGCTCAACGACTCCTCCTCGCCAATTGTGGACATCTTAGTGCCTCCCAAATATGACATCATCAGACTGGATAGACCTGTTAAAATTGGTGGCGGTATTGCATACATTTATCGCTCCAGTCTCAATCTGAGACTCTCACAAACGGTGCCGATGTCCTCTCACGAACACCTGAGTGTTAAAATCTGGAACAACAACAAGATTGTCTGTTGGCTTCACACGATTTATCATCCTACAGGAGACAATCTTAGCTTCTGCGAACAAATTATGGAAATCATAGCTTCTAACGCGGACCTACACGTTAACCATATCTTCCTTGGGGATTTCAATCTGCATTGGATTGAGACAACTGATCCCTCACTGTGTACCTTCAAGTCTTTCCTCGCAGACCTTAACCTCACCCAGGCTTGCAATGAACCCACCCACAACAAGGTTTCCATCCTCGAATTAATCATAGCCAAGGATAACCTGATACAACTGGAAAGCATCTCACCGTGTGACTGGTCGGATCATTACATAATCTCCTTTAGCATTCTCGAAAAGGTAAAGTCTAGACAAGGACAACCGCACAAGAACAAACAGTGGTCTAGGAATCTAAATGACATTCAAGCAATGGACCTAACTTCTATTAGCAACAACCTACTCCCTCCAACCCCTAACATGACCAACTTAGACGATCTCACTGAACACTATATACAGACCATGACTAATATACTCGACACGGTGGCTCCGAATCAACTCAAGAGGATTCCGGTCAAACAGTCAAAACCTTGGTTCAATGGCTCCCTCAATGAGGAGCGTCGCAAACTAAGGCGTGCGGAAAGATTATGGAGAAACTCTCAGTCCGTTACCAACCTCAAACAGCTGATGATAGCAAGAAGTTCTTACAATAAACATATCCGCAGCACGAAAGCCGAACATTTTAGCTATCAACTAGACAATGCAACAAACAGACCTAAAAAACTTTTTGAAATCATAAAACAACAAGCTAACCATCCAACCGACCTTCAATCTGCTCCCAAGATATCTCTCCCTAGTGAAGAGGTCTTCTCCACACATTTTGTCGAAAAGTCTAGAAAGATCGAACTAGAACTTCAACATGCATCACATACAGGCTTCATCGGGCTCAGTCCATTACAGCGACCTGCCTAACCTCTGAGAGTGCTCTGTCCTACAGTGGAATAGGCCTTACTCCAAAAAATAATGCATCATGGAACAATTTCAGACTACCTGACGATGCCAGCTTCAAAGAATCATAATGTCACTAAAACCCTCTAATCATTTCCATGATCCCATGCCGGCTAAACTCTCCACCATCCTCCCTCTCTGCTCCGTGATTATCCATGAATCGCTCGTACAGGGTAGGATTCCTGATTGCCTAAAGATAGGTCAAGTCACTCCCATTCCAAAAAAGCCCAATGTGGACCTATCTGATCCCAACAATTTCCGCCCAATTTCCAACATCATAACTCAAGCTAAACTTCTTGAGAAATGCGCACACCTACAACTTTGCAATCACATCGAAGAGTTTCAGCTGCTTGACCAATACCAATCTGGTTTTAGAGCGGGACATAGTACTGAAACAGCCCTAGCCCACATTGTTGATGACGCCTTGAGTCTACTTGACCAAAATGTGCCATGTCTACTTATCCTGCTTGATCTATCCTCAGCGCTTGACACGGTCAAACACGAAAACCTGATTGATATTCTGGAAAAATGGATGGGGTTAGCGGGCCCGGTCTTAAACTGGTTTAACTCATTCCTACAGAACAGAATGCAAAGAATAAAAGTGAATCGTTCCCTCGCTAAGAGTACACGAGTTTCAATTGGAGTGCCCCAAGGTTCTACACTCTCTCCAACACTCTTCAACTTGTTCATGGAACCCCTCACTGAAATCCTGAAATGTTCAAACATACAATACCACATGTACGCTGATAATACGCAACTCTATATGAAAGTGGCATCTCTGGAAGACATCAAAACGCTGAACGGTGTTCTTCTGAACACTCAACAATGGCTAACTCACAATCACCTTCTGCTTAATACTCTCAAGACTGAATTCCTCCAGATCTCCCCATGCACCCACTCCATACCCATTCAAGACTGGCTCAAACATCTTACGTCCCTCAACTGCAATCCTCATGTGGTGGATTCCACTAGATCTTTAGGCATCACGCTAGATAAACACCTCAATATGCAAGATCATATCAGCGCAACAACTAGGGGAGCCAACTACCATCTCAACACGCTTAGAAAAATCAAGCCGTTCCTACCTCCGGTGGACCTGCAACTTGCAACTTGCAGTTCAGTCACTAGTGATCTCTCGTGGGGAATTTGGAATTGTGACCTTGGCTGGGCTGCCCAAAGCTAGTCTGACCCCCCTAAGGGCCACTCTGAACTCTGCTGCCAGACTGGTCATGGGGTCGCGTAAACATGATCACATCACACCTGACTTAATTCAGCTTAACTGGCTATCGCTCGATGATCGGATTAGGGTCAAGATTGCTTGCCTGACGCACAGAGCGCTTCACCATAATACTCCCGCTTACTTGGCAAATAAGCTCGAACTCTCTGGTATATCTAGGTCCCTAAGAAGTTCCAGTACTCTCCTGCTGAAACCCCACAAATTCAAAAAGAAAAGAACATACAACCGTGCTTTCTCGGGTCTGGCCTCAAGAATTTGGAACGCTCTTCCTCCTGATATCCGTTCGAACCCTTCGACCTCCTCTTTCAAAATACAAGTCAAAGATCTTCTCTTGAATAACCAGCTGGAACAATCCTCCCAAAGTCAATATAACTAATCTTCTTATACCCTAGAGAGATCATGGCTATCTCCTTTGTTTGAGACTCTAGCGGGATGCAACTTATGTTCTCGCTACATGTTTCCTCGTTTTTGTTTTCGCTCTTATTGTATTGGGTTGGTTTCTCTACAAATGTTTAGGATGTTTACTTGCTTAGTGACTAACCGTACCCTCTCTTTTCTAATGTACAGCGCTCTGATACCCGTTTCGGGTCATGTTCGCGCTTTATAAAACTTTTCAAATAAATAAATCCATGCAGAGCATGAGATTTATATTTTGATATGGGAAAATATAATACAAATGCTGCCACTTAGGCGGAGAGAAATATGGATATACCGATTTTTATTGATCTGGCTGAAGATTTACCAATCACTGCTATCTTTTTTTTTTTTTTCTAGAGTTTTATATAGCGCAAACTAGACCCGAAGATATCAGGTATCAGAGCGCTTTACATTAGCACCGGTTTCGTTACAGATGGACACATTCATTTTTGTGAGGCAGGGGGAGATTAAGTGAATTGCCCAGAATCACAGGATGTTGAGCATCGTTGCCCGAGACTCAAACCCTGTTCCCCAGCTTCGAGGTGGACCACTCTAGCCGTAAGGCTACATCCTCTCCTATCTGTCTCTTTTGTGTAACCAGTCCATATGTTGAATACCGGTTGGAACTGAAGAGGAGGTGGTCATGTTTGGGGAATGTGCAGAAAACACAGGACCGTCAAAACAAACAATGAGATGATATGTATATGCAAATTAAATTCCTGATAAATTACAATACAGGTAAGTGTTTATAAAAGAGACACTAAGGTCAATTTTGTGATACAATAAAGACAAAAACATTCTCTGATGTGTATTAGTGACATTGATGCAGTGTGGCATACCTGTGTGGATGGTAGGGATACATGTAGACTCTTGGCCTTGTTTTCAATCTGCCACTCCTGCCCCAGTTGATGGTACCAACGTATTTGATATGGGGACGGCATGAAAGCAAGATATAGTACAATAAGAATGATATAATATGTATACCATAAAGGAGGGTTTAAAAGTGAGTTAAGTGATCCTATCTTTAGGGAGGTGGAAAGTGTAACATGAGTGGGAAGTAGTACTGTAATCGATATTATGGGGGTATAATTCATTACCTGACCTGGTGTTGGGATTCCTGGGAACAGGTAGGCCATATAGCAGGTTAGCGTTTATGGTGGTGAGGATGTGTTCATCGAAGGGGGTGAGATGAAGAGAGGAACTGGAGTCATTTGCAGCAACATCTTTGCCAGGTGAATCTTGGAAAACTTCTTCACCCGAATCCTCTCATCCGCCTATTTTTTTTTATTCTAGTCCCCCATGGTACATACCTCCACCCCAAATGCATTGAAAGAGACTGTCAACTTCTGTCACGTGTTCACCTTCTCTAATCCCCTGAGGGTGTTTGGAGGCAGACCAGGTAGTTCTGTAGAATGATTAACATGCTAGTTCATTACAAGGTCTGTCTCCTACTCAGTGAAGTTCCTTTTCCTCTTGAGTGGGATTGGCTGCATCCTGGAGGTAGTAGCAGGTATCTTTAGTCTTCAATCCAAGCCTAAGGGGGCAGAGCCTAGTGTATGGGATGTATTTATGTGCCACTGAGATCTCCACCAACAAGTAAAAACCATAGCAACTTTATGATTGCAAATTCTGCCAAAAGAGACTCTACCCCTTCATGTAAGGGGGTGGTAAATCGTAAATCCCTCTACTGGGTAGGTATTTCCACCCAGGATTGGTGAGTACCATCCAGACACAAATCTCCACTCAAATATAGGTGAAAATCTATAGATTTACCTTTGTGAATTGTGCCCTATGATTTGTAAAAGGAAATACCAGAACTTGAACCTGATGTCCATGGTGACATGGAGCCATCTTGCAGCTTCCAGATAAGACACTTACTTTCAATGGGCTTCTAAAGGAGTTACTTTTAAAGAAAAAGTGAAAGGAATGCTTCCAAATTTTTACATTCTCTTGTCTGCTTTGGGCTTTATGAACCAGCACAGCATAAAAAAGAAGCAGTTCTGTTTCAAATTAGCATGCTCCTTGAATAGTTTCTTTAGAACGTTCTTACTCACTATTAATACTTTCTAAAATACTTTAGAATTACTAATGTTATACAGACATGAAATAAGTCTTTCTTGAAAAATAAGCATAGCGTAAATTGTAATTCTGCTGTCTAAAGACAGGTTTAGGGCTGAAGATGAATTGATTTGGACTTTTATTTTTTTGGCTAGCCAGGCCATATCTCTATGATCTGTACTCCATAATGTTTCCTTGCTGCCAAATAAACACTTTTGCTATTAAGGGCTGATCTAATTAGGAAGAGACTTCATCATTATCGAATTGGCTTCATAATGCTATTCCTACCAGTGGCAAGTGACCTTGCTCTGACCCTTGTCAACATAGTAGGAATATATAAAGGCCTTATTGAAAACAAGAATGAGCACAGAGGTTTTTGAACTAAGATTGAGTGAATAACATATTACAAGAATTTCCTGGTCCACGGCCAAGCTGACTGTATAAGATTGCTAAATTGGACATTGAAGTCATGTGATCTCTTTAAACAGTCTATTGCCAACTTCGTGAGATTAATTGTGAAAACTTCATTATCACTATCCTGTATGATGTTATCAAATTCAAAATTGCATTGTAATCATACATTTTCCCTGAAATGATGTCCTTATCCGAGAAGTGCTTACAAGGCATTCAGCAATAAGCATATGATACAAAGTTATAGTCCTTAATGGAAAAATAAATTTCTATTGCCTCTTACAGAAGAAGAAGGTGGAGACAATCCATGGCTAATTCCTACAACTGCTCCCATAACTGGCAAAATGCCCCAGTAATGTCAACGAATCCTCTCATCCTTCTGAGGTTGTGGCTTTGTGTAGTATTAAGTTGGATAATTACAGCACTAAGAAATTTCCAAACCATGGAATGAACAGCATTTTACTCACACTCTATTACAAACAACCATAGCCTGTGAATGATTGGCAGTGCAATGCCACTTAACAGAAAGCTAAAGTAATAAACAGTAACATTCTGGATGGGCCACTAAAAATAACCAACATATACTTATCAAATAAGGCAAACTATCTTCCAAAAACAGATGTGTAGTGTAGTCAGCGTGATTTAAGGGAGTGAATGTGAATCTCAAATTTCGCAACTAAAAAAAGCAGTGAGCCACAGTGTAATTGCGAGAGGTGACCAAGGTTGGACCGTTTTCACGAGGATCAGGGTCAGTTCTGATTTGCATTAGGTGGGCCTCTGGGGATGGTGTGCAGTTTGGCGGGCAGGTTCTCTGTTGCAGTGGTGATGGAGTACCCTGTCGGCTAAACTCAACACCCACCCACCCGAACGGGTGGACTGAAAGTTTTACCCCATTGGAGAATAATTGACTTTGTCAGAGTAAAACTTCCTTGATGGCCCAACGGAGCAGGTGACATCAGAAGTAAACCATCTGCCCTATTTAGAGGGAACTTTTAGCAGGTTTTTTTGTTTTACTGTCCAAAAAAAAAAAAGCAGTAGAAGAAGAAAAATGATCCCCACATAAATGGGAGAAAGTAGCTGTGAGGTGTGGGGGGGTTCACATATTTTTCTTATTTTTCAAAAACAAACTCTGGCTTTGGGAGTTTAAAAAAAAAACTTTGTAAAACACCATGACGGTGACCCTTGCCAATGTTTAGAGATAAACACAAGGAGATGATGGACGGAGCGCTGAAACTTTTCAGACACTCACCCCCAGTCACAGATCTGGGTTGAATCCATCATCATTCTTTAGCTCACTTCGCCACCTCAGTTCAGACCCAGCTATATGCAAATCAGTCTTGACCCTGTGTCTCATGGGAACAGTCCAGCCTGAACTGCCAAGCCAGGTCTTCCCTGAACCGGAAACAAGCATCCTGGGACCTGTTTCTGGGTAACACCCTTCATCAGCCAGGCTAGCTTGAATCCAGTGGCAAAGTGAGCAAGGGACCCACGTCTGGGCATACCCTGCCAACTTAAGGCGAACAAAGCAAACACAAGGAGATGATGGACGGAGCGCTGAAACTTTTCAGACACTCACCCCCAGTCACATATCTGGGTTGAATCCATCATAATTCTTTAACTTACTTCACCACCTCAGTTCAGACCCAGCTATATGCAAATCAGTCTTGACCCCGTGCCTCATGAGAACAGTCCAGCCTGAACTGCCAAGCCAGGTCTTCCCTGAACTGGAAACAAGCTTCCTGGGACCGGTTTCTGGATAACACCCTTCATCAGCCAGGCTAGCTTGAATCCAGTGGCAAAGTGAGCAAGGGACCCACGTCTGGGCATACCCTGCCAACTTAGGGCGAACAAAGCAAACACAAGGAGATGATGGACGGAGCGCTGAAACTTTTCAGACACTCACCCCCAGTCACAGATCTGGGTGGAATCCATCATCATTCTTTAGCTCACTTCGCCACCTCAGTTCAGACACAGCTATATGAAAATCAGTCTTGTCCCTGTGCCTTAAGGGAACAGTCCAGCCTGAACTGCCAAGCCAGGTCTTCCCTGAACCGGAAACAAGCATCCATGGACCGGTTTCTGGGTAACACCCTTCATCAGCCAGGCTAGCTTGAATCCAGTGGCAAAGTGAGCAAGGGACCCACGTCTGGGCATCCCCTGCCAACTTAGGGCGAACAAAGCAAACACAAGGAGATGATGGACGGAGTGCTGAAACTTTTCAGAGCCTCACCCCGAGTCACAGATCTGGGTTGAATCCATCATCATTCTTTAGCTCAATTCGCCACCTCAGTTCAGACACAGCTATATGAAAATCAGTCTTGACCCCGTGCCTCATAGGAACAGTCCAGCCTGAACTGCCAAGCCAGGTCTTCCCTGGGGTATGCCCAGACGTGGGTCCCTTGCTCACTTTGCCACTGGATTCAAGCTAGACTGGCTGATGAAGGGTGTTACCCAGAAACCGGTCCCTGGATGCTTGTTTCCGGTCCAGGGAAGACATGGCTTGGCAGTTCGGGCTGGACTGTTCCCATGAGGCACAGGGTCAAGACTGATTTGCATATAGCTGTGTCTGAACTGGGGTGGCAAAGTGAGCTAAAGAACAATGATGGATTCAACCCAGATCTGTGACTGGGGGTGAGTGTCTGAAAAGTTTCAGCGCTCCGTCCATCATCTCCTTGTGTTTGCTTTGTTTGCTCTAAGTTGGCAGGGTATGCCCAGACGTGGGTTTCTTACTCACTTTGCCATTGGATTCAAGGTAGCCTGGTTGATGAGGGCTGTTAGCCCGAAACCTGTCCCAGGATGCTTGTTTCCGGTCCAGGGAAGACATGGCTTGTCAGTTCGGGCTGGACTGTTCCCATGAGGCACAGGGTCAAGACTGATTTGCATATAGCTGTGTCTGAACTGGGGTGGCGAAGTGAGCTAAAGAACAATGATGGATTCCACCCAGATCTGTGACTGGGGGTGAGTGTCTGAAAAGTTTCAGCGCTCCGTCCATCATCTCCTTGTGTTTCCAATGTTTAGAGATGTCCGCTGGGCTGGTGGACATCACTACATTTTGTGGGCGGAGTAAAGGCATTAAAGCCATTCTCCACTCTGCCTGCCTTTACTCCATTTGCTAAATACAAAGTCAGGCCTTCTGTCTAGAATGACACAGTGGGTAAAAAACAGGTTTGGAATGCTACACAGAGGAATTGCCAGTGGTTAGACTACTTGCAAGCATTTGTCCCATCACCTTTTAGGCATTTGATTGTCAATAGTACTGATCTCTCAATGCACTGTTGCACTTTGGGCTGCCTAGAGCCAACACAGGTACATTTGCACCATAGTGCAAGGGTGTCTGCATTATGTGTGGGATAGTTTTGGTGGAGGAAGGGCTGCCTTCCTCCACAAAAACTATCCTTGGAGGTGTTTTCCTCTTTGTATGTGTGCGGGATTCTACAGAATGTAGCACACATGCAAAGAGTGAATAATGAGAACAAATAAAGATTTTCCTCCTTGTTACACTATCCTCAGACAGGTGCATCATTTTGGCGCAAACCTATGTTTACAACTCCTTGTAAACATAGCTTTATGTCAAAATCCATGGGTGGATGCACAGAAACGCCCATGAACCACCCATGGAACGCTTACCTGATGCAAAGTAACACAAGGCAGTTCAATACGCTGTCTTGAGTTTTTTCTACAGGCCACGGAAACTGACATTTGCATGGCTTTGTAAATACCAAAAAAGATTTTGCGTCAGTCTATGTTAAAAAAAAGTGACAACCGCAATGCAAAATCTTTGTAAATCTGTCTGGGCCTAAATATATTTCTTTTCCGGATTCAAAAAGTTAAAACCTCAAAGTGAAATCAAGATGACAAAAAAACAGACTTAGCAGACCTGACTCAGGGCCCCCAGGCCCAACTACCAAGCCATGAATGTATTTATTTGGGGTGTGTCACACGCCAAACACCCCCACCTTACCTAAGCCCTTCTACTACAATCAACACAACAAAGATATTTGATTTATATTAAGCATTTTTTTTTAAACGAGTGTGTCTTCTGGTGTTGGAAAATAGAAATTTATTACAGTTGGGAGCAGAAAGGAAGAACCTCTCAGAGAGGTAAGTGGGCATTTGGTCACAAAGATCTTGCAAATTGGCAACAACTTTAAAAACACAAATCGAATCGACTTCAGAGAAAAAAAAGAATGAACTTGCCATTTGATATTGTTTAGCACACAAACAAATTAGAAAATAAGGGACTGACCTTGAGAGAAAAGTAGGACAGTGCGAAAGGATAGATTGCTTGATTGACTGAGTCATTACTCTACAGTAGAACTGGCATCAACAGAACATGGGTGTTTTTTTACGTCTTTGACTTTCCAAATTTCTACCAATAGGGCATCCACAAAGTTGGATCTAATTCTCTTGTGGTTATGGACTGACCGTCACATCAAACTCTTGAAAGGGGCACTGGTAACAGTGGAGCTATCAACCACATTTAAGATTGCACATGTCTGAAGGAATCTTAGGCCAACGTCAAAGACTGACTGATGTACCTTACGGAGCACGGTATGAATAATAATTTTTTAATAGACAGACAGCACTATGAGTAATGTGTCTCATTATTTAACTCTGAACCTAACTAAATGGACATTTAGAATTTGAATTGTCTGTCGTTTGTTCAACATCTTGATTGGCAAACCTAAGGGCAGCAAATCCCCATAGTAAGGACTAGAGTAAACACACACCTCAACAAAAGTAGTGTTTATCAACTATGGAATGAACGACACGATCTTATAATTTTTTCAAAGTAGAAGCTAATATTCACACACTACCTTTCTCTGGGTTTCCAGGGTAAGATTCTGATGTAAAAAAAACATTTTTATTTCATTTTGTTGACAAGTTTAGCTTGATTCCTTATTAAGGATGGACAAAACTTGCTGTCTGTGCTGATTGATTATGGTCAGTGTTAGGCACTTCAATTTTCTTAGACTCAACTTCAAGAAGCTGAGTGCCATCCAATGTATACAATACTTAAGGAATCTTCTGGTTGAGCTATGATGGTGTCTGTCTGCTGAGCCCAGGTTAATGACTGGAACCATAAATAATGTAAGTGCCACAATGGATCTACATAAATTGAAGACAGGGTCCCATGGTACTCTGTGATCTTAAGGATGGTTGATTGAAAGGAGGAGGAGCAACCTCTTAAGACCTCCTTGTGAGAATGGATTTAAGACAGTCCAAGGTAGCAAATCCCCCCACCCCCCATTGCTGCTGCATCAAGACCGTCATGCAAAATCTTCTGGTTGATCGCATTGAATGCAGGGGAGTGGCCCAGAGGAGGACTGTCAATGTGCAGCCTGCATCCTGAGCCAAAATTAGCCAATCTTATACAGCTGCTAATACCATTTCTGACCACTACCAGGGCCTGAACCCCACATTAAACCACTCAGAGAGCATTTCCCTCTAGGTTTTTTGACATTTAAATTGATGTCATTGATTTTTGAGGTTTCAGACAGTGCTGAGAGAAGAAGAATCGGTCTAGTGCTGTTTGTGATTATGAGGTCTGTATTACTCTTTCAATAGAGGTTTTACTAACCTGTTTCGAGGGAGACATTGATCATTTTGGTGCTCATGGGATCTAATACTGTGGCCTAAGCTACAAATACTAAAATAGGGTACAGGCCTTCGGGCAAACCCAATTTAATCTGACTCCGCAGAGAGGTGACCTGTGATTTAGAGCTCCAAGGCAAAAATAGTATCCATTGGCTGAATTAATCTTTCTTAATGTGTGAGAGAGTGAACAATTCGAAGTACATGATAGTTAGATAGTTTTAAAAATTAGAGATAACACCTGCTCACCTACTGCATTATTCTTGTCAGAATCGGTGTCAAAAATGGTCTTCAAGTGCAAAAAAGTTCTTCATATATAAAACAATTTCCTTGAACGATTTGAAGATGTGGTTAAATGGACAAACAGATACTTCTTCCATCAAGCTGAAAAAATACTGCTTAAACCACAGTTTTAATCTTGACAATATATTTTTTATCATGGTTACTCCAGAAGCTTTTGTTTCTCTACTTCATTATTAAACCATAGATAATTCTTTCATTGAAATTTGCCAGCTGTGGTTACTATATAAGGAATTTGAGAAATATTCATGAAGGGAGAAATAAATGCAGAAACTCTAAATAACGTTTGGCAGTTGATAGTTCTAGTTCCCACCTTACTTTTTAATATCCCTACTGCATGAGGATGTTCTACTACAAACATAAGAGATAAATATGAAAATGTTCTGACCACACAACCAGTTGAATGGGCAAGTTAATATTGCATTGCTGTGCATAAACAAGGTCTACAGAATGGCTCGCAAAGCGTCGAGCAGCAGATACCATTTGCTGGACAATTAATTCATCCAAATTTGTGGACAATTTCAAGTGCCCCTTTAAAGTTTCTTCAACATGGAAATTAAGATCTGGAAAATGAATCAGCCAATTTGAATTATGTATGATTGTTCCCAAAAGTTCAGTTTTGGACAAAGTTCTTAATTCTACCTGGAAGAGATTATAAGAAAAGGAAGCCAACTGCTTGGGTTATAGGCATATGGCAACAGCAGGCAGGTCTGGAGATTCAGATTATCGATCTCTAAGGTATCAGCCTATGCATACATTGTAACTATGATAGTGAAAACAAATTTTGGAAAGGTAATCTTTGACTTACTATCATTAGTTCTGCCTTGATATTTTGGAGCTAATAATATTGTTGTCACAAAATAGCTGTTGTTCGAGATATTGACCATGGCAATGTGGCATCTTAGACCCATTATCCTTAGGGTTGTCTTCCCCCAAATGTTTTACCTACTTATCTCCTCTTTTTGCTGATTTTTTTGTTGGCCTTTGGACTCTTGGCACTCTACCACTGCTAACCAGTGCTAACGTGCATATGCTTCTCCCCTAAAAATGGTAACATTGCTTTATACACAATTGGCATATTTAGTTTAGTTTACTTAAAATCCCTTGTAAAGCGGTTTACCATATACCCAGGGCCTGTTAATTGAATGCTACCGGTGGGCCTGCAACATTGATTGTGCCACCCACACCAGTAGCTTTCAAACCTGTCTCAGCCTGTCATTGTAGGGCCTGTGTAAGCAGTTCACTGACAATTTTGACTTTGCATTTAAAACTACTATCCAAACATAAACTTTTCTTTTATTACATATAAGTCACCTCTTTGGTAGGCCCCAGGTAGCCCATAGTGTAGAGTGCTGTGTAAGTAAAAGGTAGGACTTGTACTGTTAAGTTTTGCATGCCCTGATAGTGACAAACACCCAAATTCGTTTTTCACTACTGTGAGGCCTACTCCTCCCTTAGGTTAACATGGGGAATTCCTTAATACAATTTTAAGCTGTAATTCCTGATTAGAAAGGAGTAGCTGAAGCAGGTTTTATAGCTTTGGAATGGTACTGATCAATCCTCTTTACTGGTAAAGTTGGATTGGACATTACTATTTTAGAAATGCCACTTTTAGAAAGTGTACAACAAGAGACCTAGCCACCACATTCGATGCTGTTATTTATTTAAACAGACAAAGGACTCAACCTTGATTCATTGGTCCTGGTTATTTATTTATCCACTTATTTCATTTATATATATTTTTTCAATGTCATAAACGTCTGAAATTGAGAAAACACTTTCTGTTTAAACACAATACTTTACATTAATTGAACATAAAATAAACAACAATACATAAAACACATGTAAACAATTATAGCAATCTGGATTATACACCAGTCAGACTTTTTTTTTTTAAGTTCATACATGCAGCAATCCTGATTCATATGATTTATAAAGATTTGTTTGTTAGGATGCTGCCCATTGGGAACAAAAGATTTTCAAAAGCGAAGCCAACTGGGGAAGAATGTTACAAAATAACCCTCAGGGCTGCTTATAATCATAATTTTTAGGAGTCCTCAATGGTAGAGAGATGCCAACGCGTTTCGAGACCCGGTGATAATCCCGGGGCTCTCTTCAGGGCTTTGACTTGGTGTAATCTACAAAATGAAAGAACACGGTGTTGCTATTTTTTATCTGTTTTCCCCTTTCCATTATTCCATGTGTCAGATATGGTAGAAGCTTACTGCACTATACCTGAATTGTACTCTGAACTTGATTGTTAGAAATCTCTTCATCATTAATGTGAGGATTGTGTGAATTCACGAGCTGTTCTGTTAGATGAAAAATGAAATGAAAAAGGTGTCGTAAATGCATGGTATTAGCACTACTTTTTCCCCAACATAGAGTGTTCTGTGGATCTCTTACTTCGATTTTGGTTGGCGTGGCCGCAGAAATCCTTTCTTCTTAGTTTACATAACTGTTCAAGTGAGGTGACTGTGTTCCCTCCTATAAATGGAAACCCACTGTTAGAAGAATTAATTATGTGTTCAACATTCCGTCTGTTAGGTCAGTTTCACTTTGTAATACCCGATCTTACTTGTAAGTCTGTGGGGGCTGTGGCTCTCAGTGAAAAATCCCACGCATGCTCTGTTATGAGCGGTTTCGCAGGAAACTCCTCCATATTTTCTTTCTGTTTAAGAGAAACCCGACACGCGGTTAGGGAAACCTTTGCTGGCAGCTGTGCAACATTGTATCTGAGCATGACGAAAAAGAGCTTACTTCTTTCAATTGCAGCGTTCCGCCTTCATCTTTTCCAGTTCTGACGATGGCGGTTACTTCCTGCTTAGTGTAGAGTCTTTATAAAAACCGGACACCGGACAGAGGCCCCTCTGGTTTTAGTGGTGAATTAAATTATCTTAAAACAAGGAGATTTCTTTTATTGGAATGTTCAGGGATCACCGACATCACTGCATTCTATTTTAGCCATATCATGGTTCTCACTTAACGTAACTGAGCTCAATGAAGATTCCCATATTTCAAAGCTGATTAGGGTGCATTATGGGATTTCGAGTTCTGTAAATGGAGGCCATTATGTCTTAGATAGTTTCGACATTTCATTTAAGCCGTTGATGGTGCTGTTGAATTTTAAAATAAGGTACGCCTCTTTCTGTAGTAAACACGCTTCTGTGTCTCCGCCTGGAGGATTTTGTTTAATCACTGCGAGTACTGTCCATTTGGGTTCCTTCTCATTGTGGTTCTTTTCCACATAATGGGTAACCATGGGTGCTGTCATCACCTTCTTTTTGATTCTGGAGCGGTGCTGGACTATGCGTTGATTCACTTGTTGATTTGTTTTACCAATGTATATTGTGGGACATGGGCAAGTGACATTCTTTGTTTTACAGTTGGAAAATTCTTTGTGAGACCACTTTTGGGTGTTATATCTGAATTCCCTTCCATCAACTGTGGATTCACAGGCTGAAGAATTGCCGCATTTATGGTGCCCCTCAATTGGTTTTAGATTCCATTGGGCTCGTAGGTCCTTCTTTTGACTGGGCCCAGCCATCTCCACTCTTACAAGGTGTTGGCCAATACTGGTGTTCTTCCTCATTGCGAATATTGCGAATATTGGGCGTTCAAACGGACATTCCAAATTTTGGAGAAGGTGCCAATTCTTCAGTACGATCTGGCGGAATTTGTTGGTGTGTGGGACATAGGTTGAAACACGAACCAGTTTTTCCAAAGGCTTTTTTGTTTTGATCATCAGTAGGTCTTCACGTGGAGTGTACCAAGCTCTTTTGATGGCATGTTTAAGTAATTTCTTCAATAACCCCTCATTTTCAATTGCTCGCAAAAGGCCGTAGCATGGATTTCATAGTCTTCTTTGCGTGAGCAATTCCTCCTAATCCTTAATAGCCGACCATACGGTAAGTTGTCTCTCATATTCCTCGGATGAGAGCTCTTATAATGAAGGATTGTATTTTTATCCGTAGTTTTTCTGTGTACTTTAACTAGGCCCTATCTAGCCACTGATCATTTGGGCCAAACCCCCTTCTTTCCTTAACTTTTAGAAAGTGGGCATTTATCTGTTCTTACTGCTCTGTCTGCCTGCAGCCTGTCGCTAATACAAGTCTGTGGTACATAGACACTACACTTTGTGCAGTCCCTCTAGACAACCACAAACATGGGAAGGTTAGGTGTGTCTGAGTACCCATCTGCATTCTGATGGCTCTTTCTGGGCAGGGAGGGAGGGGCTGACACTCGCATCTGAATAGGTAGTAGCCTGATCCCACACAAGAAGCTAATTACCCCCCACAGATAGTCTGGAACTAGAGCTGAGGAAGAAAGGATACTTGTTCACGTCAAAGACCCTTCTTTGAAGTCAACCCCATTTCAAAGGAACATTTGGATATAAGTACTGGGTCTCTGACCCCACTAAAATCAGACACTTCTGGACCTCCAACTCGACTCTGTCAGAAGAACTGCTGTGCTGCATCAAGGACTAAAACTCTGCTGGACTGCTAACCTGGAAGGCTTGCTTTTCTCTTAGGCTGCCCTGCAGCTCTCTGACTCTGCTGAGGAAAGCTGAACTCTGCCTTGCACTGAAGTGATCTCCAAGGGCTTGTTGGCTTTCCTCCAGTTGCTTGTGACTCAGGGATATCAAAGTCTCTACCCTGGCTTCTGTGCCTGGTTCACTGGAAGTGGACCCAGATAGTTGCATCACAGAAATCAATGCATATCTACTCTGCATGTAGCATAACCAGTGCATCGACCGGGTTGCAGGAGTAGAATTGGCCCATCCATCTTGGAACCAACGCATCACCTTGAGAGCCCAATGAATCAGAACTGCATATTGCCGCTGCTGCACTGTGGAGAGATAGACGCATCCTTCGACTGCATGGAGAAACCCGGCACATCGCATTTCGAAACCAATGCATCTTGGTTTGGCGCTTCTTTTACAGAACCAACGCATTGCCACCTCAGCGGGACTGACATTGATGCATTGCTCAACTGCACCCCATCTCACTGTTGCGACCAGGTTAAGGTACTTTGTTCACCGGGGCCTGTGTGCGTCCTGTAGTCGGCCCGTTCTCCATCGTGGTAGGCCCGAACTATAGACTTTGCCCAGGTCCAGCGCAAGCAGATAACTCCCATAAGTGCTTATTGCTTCAAAGCCCTAGAACACTTTTTATTCTTTAAAAATTCATATCTCGACTTCTATACAATGTATTTTTTTGGTTTTGGAATGGATTTATTTATAAAATTATTGCATATTCTTCTAAACCTGTTTCGAGTCTTTTTGTGGTGTTTTCATTGTGTTACTGTGTGTGTTGCACAAATAATTTACACATTGCCTCTTTAGATAAACCTGACTGCTCTGTACCAAGCTACCAAAGGATGGACACAGGTTATCACTAGGTGTGTATCTAGCTTACCCTGACTAGAATTGTGGTCTCTACTTGGACAGGGTGCATACCTCTGTCAACTGGAGACCCCAATTCTAACATGGCACAACACTGCCACTGCTGTACCACCATCTTCTTATTTCACCTCTAGCTCAGTCAAATTGAAAGATCCTATACATTCCAGAAATAGTGAATTCCAGCTCTGGACCTGAAGAGTCAACCAACCAGCATTCCATAATACAGAGAATGATCCCTTTTGTTATTATGAATCACATTTCAAACATTTCAAGAGCATCTGGTTAAATATGGTCATTTCTCTGCCTTAAGATGGGAAGGAAGCCTGCATTAGGCAGCTTTTGTTATACTTCAGTGCAATTCCCTTACTGCGATGGGTATGCCCAGATGTGGGTACCATGCTCACTGTGCCACTGGAATCAAGCTGCACCCAAATGACCGGTCTTGGGTTGCTTGTGTTCTGGTTCAGGGAGGTCCTGGTCTGGCAGTTCGGGCTGGACATTTCTTATTGGAGAAGGATCTTGACTGATTTGCATATGGGTGTGTCCAAACTAAACTGGCATGATGTGCAAAAGAATGATAGACTGAGATACAGCATAAGTAATTACCAGTGGTTGAGATGAACTCATTCCATGCATCACTTTTTAGGTCTCGGCCTGCACCAGCGCTTGCGCTGGTCTGGCCGAGAGTTTTAGTAAGCGGGTTTTGGAAGTGCAAACACTGGCTTTCGGCTGGCGACCAGCTTGAGTTCACGATGGCGTGCACGCGCAGCTGCCATCTGGGTTTCCTATCTCTTCCTCATTTCCTCGTCATGGCTCATTAACTCTCTGGACTCTGATGTTTCAATCGCAGCAGCAGCTCACATTACCAACTGAGGGCCCTGGACTACAGTCACATGAAAAACAACAGCGATTAGCATTGAAATGCAAGCTTTTTTTTGTCTAGTTAGAAATATTGCTTCGGTGGGTTGATTTCACCTTATATCGCTATTTGTTTTATATTGGGAGTCACAGCCTAATTACCAGTATTTTTGTCTCTCACTGTTTTTAAAAAAAATATTTATTTGCGCAAAGCACAAAGCTATATTTAAGGTTACTTTTTCTGCATCACTTCTTCAATGTATTTAAACTCCACACCCCCACTCTTATTGTCTCTCTCCTTCTCTCTCTCTCCCCTCTCTAATTCTCTCTCTACTTAATTAACTCTCCCCTCTCTATCTTTTTTAGCCTTTCATTCTCTCTCACCCCTTTATCTGTTTCTCTTTCAAACTCCTTCATTCACTCTCTCTCCCCTTCTTTCTCTCTCTCTATCCCGCTCCACTCTTTATTCTATGTACACCCTTTCTCTCTCTTTCTCTCTCACCACCCTCTCTAATTGGGCATTATATCTTCACTCTATCTCTCACTCGGCAACACCACAGCATCACTCAGCGCAACCACAGCATCAATCAGAGCCAGCACAGCATCACTCAGCACCAACACAACATCTCTCAACGCCATCACAGCATCACTCAACGCCATCACAGCATCACTCAGTGCAACCACAGCATCACTCAGTGCAACCACAGCATTACTCAGCACAACCACAGCATCACTTAGCGCCACAACAGCATCACTCAGCGCCACCACAACATCACTCCGCGCCACCACAGCATCACTCAGCACCACCATAGCTTTACTCAGCGACACTACATCATCACTCAGGGCCAACACTGCATCACTCAGCACCACCACAGGATGACTCAGCACCACCACAGGATGACTCAGCACCACAACAGGATGACTCAGCACCACCAAAGGATGGCTCAGCACCACCACAGCATCGCTCAGCACCACCACAGCATCGCTCAGCGCCACCACAGCATCACTCAGCACCACCACACCATCACTCAGCGCCACCACAACATCACTCAGCGCCACCACAGCATCGCTCAGCGTCACCACAGCATCGCTCAGCGCCACCACAGCATCGCTCAGTGGCACCACAGCATCGCTCAGCACCACCACAGCATCGCTCAGCACCGCCACAGCATCGCTCAGCACCGCCACAGCATCGCTCAGCACCGCCACAGCATCGCTCACCACCACCACAGCATCACTCAGGGCCACCACAGCATCACTCACCGCCACCACAGCATCACTCAGCGCCACCACAGCATCACTCAGCGCGACCACAGCATCACTCAGCGCCGCCACAGCATCACTCAGCGCCAAGACAATATCACTCAGCACCACCACAGCATCACTCAGCGCCAAGACAATATCACTCAGCACCACCACAGAATCACTCAGCACCACAGCAGTATCACTCAGCAACACCTGAGTATCATTCAGCATCACCTCAGCATCGTCTCCGCAACAGTCACCACCACCACCACTACCACCTCAGCATCACTCAACACCACCTCAGCCTGCTCTCGGAATCTGGCATCTGTTGATTCTCCCCTAGCATCTGGCTGCTGCTAGTGTTATAATACAGGTACTAGTTCCCAACCTTCACCCTCCGATTGTTTATGCCCCCTCAAAAAAAAAGCTTTAACAAACAACCGTTGCAATAGGCAGAAACAAGTTGCCAGCATTGCAAGAACAAAAGAAAACTGAGGACATTTTTTATTGTAAATACTTTTTTTAATATGGTCGTTCAGTTTTACATAATGCCTTCTTGGTCATATATAAAGTAACAAAAATGCTCCTGACACTTTTTTATTATAACTTTTCAGCATGCCGCACAGCAGCCACACTTCTCTACAGCACAGCTTGAAGACATTGGCAAAGTCAATAGCTCTGGCTAAACACTTATAAGGCCCCAAAGGCGAGACCTATTGGCTATGCCAATGCTTGTTCTTATACTTTAGTCTGACATCCTAAGTGCGACAGGTATTCCCATATGTGGGTCTGATGCTCACTGTGCCACTGGAACCAATCCGTCTGGTACTGATAAGCTCCAATCAGGGAGATACTGGTATTGAGCCGCTTGTGTTCTGGCTCAGGGACGACCTGGCCTGGCAGTTTGGGTTAGGCTGTTTATATTGGTGCAGAGTCAAGACTGATTTGCATATGGCTGTGTCCAAACTGAGGTTGCTTAGTGAGCAAAATAATGATGGACCGGATTCAATCCTGAATAATTAGCAATAATTGTTTACATAAGGGGCATTTTCACACAAGCCTGCTAGTGCATCCATAATTATTTCTTGTTAGAGGCTGGTGGATGAATTGCTATATATGGACCTGCATGTGATAACTGCATACATGTTTTGCAAGAAACAGGACAGTGTATTAACATCATGATTGAGAATGTTGCTATTAATCTGGGATGCCATTGTCCCTAAAAGAAAGGTAAGCACTGGAAAAGCTGATAGCATATATGCATAACCATTGTCTTTTTCCATTTTCATCCTGGAACAGCACCCTTGGCAATTAAAGTTGGCCGTTCATGGCATGAAATGGCATGAGATTGATAGACTGGAGTTTGAGGAAATAACAGGTATAGCCGGTGAGGTATTACAACAGATTTTGCAAACCCCTGCAGAAGGAATGTTGACACTATAATATATTATAGTGAAACTTGTAAATGTATTGGAAGGAAATACTCCCATTAGAGGCATGTATAATCTGTGAGTGACAAATCATTCAAACTCACCTGTTACAACTATGCAGGTGACATGCAAATCATCCTAAACATGGATAGCATGTTATGTTATGTTATGTTAATTCTTTTTATATAGCGCACAGCTGCCTCAGCGAAGAGGCGTCCCGGCGCTAGTAGCAGTGTCAATAAAGAAACATGGGACTAAGCCACAGGAAACAGGTAGGTTTTGGCAGCCTTACGAAAAGACAGCAGGCTATCCAGACAGCGAATCTGCGTAGGCAGGGAATTCCACATCTTAGCCGCTAAGCAGCGAAAAGATCGTCCTCCAGCTCGGAGACGCTTCACTCGAGGGACCGTAGCCAGATATTGCCCATCTGATCGTAGCTGGCGCGTGGGTACGTAAGGTACCAGCAAATTGGACAGGATCTCAGGGGAAGACCTCTACAAATTAAACCTTGACAACGGTCTTTGCACAATAAATGCATGGATGACTAATCACCTAAAGCACCAGAAAGATAAACACATGATCTGCGGACAGTGACAAAAATATCACTGTATTGCCATATTGCCCAGCAAACCCAGGGACCTCTCAAAAACATAAAGAAGCAACAGCCCATCCATTCTGATCTATCCTTGTTACCACATAGCAACAAGTTCACAAAGAGCATCTTCCAATACAATGAAGACACTGCTTGCACCTTGCAATACCTCAGATAACTGGATACCAACAAAAGCCACAAGCTATCCTCCCAATAGTAATCTCTGTATGGAAGAGAATTATTAATCGGGAAGCGTGTGGGTCCAACACAAGCAACACGTCTGCAATCTTGTGTGTGCTGGGAACCAAGGGCCAGATGTACGACCCGTTTTTGCATGCGCAAACGGGTTTGCGAACCCGTTTGCACATGCAAAAACATCATGGGCCATGTACAAAGCCTATTTAGTGAGTCGCAATTTATTTGCGACTCGCTAAATAGGTTTTTTGACTCGCTATTTGGAAGGGGCGTTGCCTTCCAAATAACGAGTCTCAAAACCATGTACTAATGTTTTGCGACCGCAATTGCGGTCGCAAAACACTCGCAATTACCACCTACTTCAAGTAGGTGGTAATGCATTCGCAAATGGGAAGGGGTCCCCAGGGGACCCCTTCCCCTTTGCAAATGCATGCGGAAATATTTTTTAAGGGCAGGCAGTGGTCCCAGGGACCACTGCCTGCCCTTAAAAAATGAAACGAAAACGTTTATTATTTTTTTTTTTTAAATGCATCCCGTTTTCCTTTAAGGAAAACGGGCTGCATTTAAAAAAAAAAGAACTGCTTTATTTAAAAGCAGTCCCAGACATGGTCGTCTGCTGAGCCCAGCAGGCCACCATCCCTGGGAGGGCCTGTCATTCCCAATGGGCTCGCAAATTGCGAGAGGCTCATTAATATTAATGAGCCTAGCAATTTGTGACCCCATTGGGAATCGCAAACAGTGTTAAACACACTGTTGTACATTTTATTTTGCGCCTCGCAATTAGTCACAAATTGCGAGGCGCAAAATAAAATGGTCGTACATCTGGCCCCAAGTACCCTGTTGTACCACTAGACTCTCTCAGAGTAGCGAGGCAGAGCAGTCTAAAGCTTCCTCAGGACAGGTGGCGTGGGACTATACCTCAATCTGCAGGCACAAAACAAACACTTAATAAATTATTGTCAATGCTTATACATATAAAAAGAAACTTTACTTTATTGCACATACTACTCATTGCTATGCATTAATTTTTCAAATGTATACATGATGGTAGGAGGAAATACCCAATAATTCACAATTCTGGCTTGCCTTGAACCCTAAGACTATGATACCCCCCAAATAATTTAGACACAAGGTAATGGGGTGCATTTATCTAAAAGCAGGTCTACTGTAACATTGGTGTCAGAGAAACAAGCCCTACACCCTGGGTGGCAACTGAAATCAGAGGTCATCGAGTTCATTTTTGCAGTGGGGCCAGATGTCCTTCCTCCTCCAGCTAACCATTCCTCTGGCAGTGCTTCCCCCAGGTCCAGACTGTTCTGAAACGTTTCTCCCTGGTGCTGAAGTTTTTAACTAGGGTTAGAAAGTTTCAGAAGCTAGGCACATCTGCTCAATCCCAGAGTGACACGTCATCACTCCACCCCTGCCTCAACCCTCCTGCACAGCATTTTGGGAGTTTTCAAGATAGCACTGTCAAGTGGCATGTTGAAAGACATTTTTCAGAGAGCCTAATCCGTGTTCCTAACTGCCATAGAGGTCTGCTCCCTTCCCTCCAAAACATGAAAGGACAGCTGCTCCTTTGGCTGGCTCCAGAGGTCTGGCTGCCCTTCTTTGTTTCCGTGGGGTTGAGCTTTCCCCGGCCAGGAGCAATGTATGAAGTAATTAGCACATGCAGATTCTGTCTCATCCTAGCAGCAGGCCTAATTACTGGCTAATGGCTCTACTGTGTGGGGAGGCCTCTGATCTTCCAGCTAGCTATCAGAGAAGTTAACTTGGCTGGGAGGGGAATTCAAAGGCCCGAATCTAAATAGGAATTCAGTCAGACAAAAGAGATACATCTTGAATTTCCTCAAGGACTGCAAATAAGTGGAATTCAGTGTGAGATCAGCATTCAGTATCCTGGTTTACCATAGGATTAGTGTGTCATGGTGGCTAACTATAGCGAAACTGTACTTTGGTGCAGATTTCACACATAATGTATAATAAAGTAAGCACACACATTTTCCAGTTAAGCACTACTGACTGGTACTAGGAATGCCCACTTACATTTATAACACCTACATCAAGACAGCCCCAATCCATGAAGGGTCCCTTCGATGACAGGCTACCTGTGTACAGATACTAGGCTGAGTTAGATGGTGGTCTCACACGCTCAGCCTGTACATGTGTGCACATGCATACGTGCAACCAGCCCAAAACCTCTTACCCTAGCTGTGCAGCATCAGACCTTATTTTAAAATGCAGGCACTTATTGTTTACCCTCCGAATTCATTATAATAGAGCTTTCAGTGAGTGAGACTCAAGCTCTGAGAGTTACTCATCTCAGAAGTGCTTAAACCATAGTCCAGAAAGCAAAACATATAGGGGGGTTTAATGGGGACAACCCATTTTTCACAATCTCAAAGTTTCAATATGCCAACTGCCTACACCTTGGTGCTCCCATTTTCATCATACATATAATACAATGAATCGAAAATACTGCCAGAAGACTCCTTTTCCTTCACCCAGGATAACACATGGCTCCAGTCCTGCAATCACTCCACTGGCTAGCTATAGCTAAACAAGCACTGTACAAGGCAGTCTGCATTGTCCACAGAACCGCCCAAGAAAAAGGACCACTATGCCTAGAATTTAAATTCACTCAGTACAAGCACAGTATGACATTGCGCTCCAATTTTGTACCACAGATCATCTTGCCACCGTACTATAAGAAATCCATAGGAGGCACCTCTTTTTCAGTACAAGCTGCCAAACTCTGGAACACACTGCCAGCCAAGATTCAAAGAATTCAGGAGTATAGAAAACATGTCTATTTACAAGTTTATTATATCATCTCACAACCATGGAGCAGAAACTGGAATAATAAACACACCTTCAATACAGTCTCCAGACCACAGATACGAAAAAGCCCAACCAGCCCACACCATTCTATGTCCAGGAAAGTTATGAAGGGCAGACCCAAGTCTACACAGTAATGTCAATTCATGTATATACCTGTAGGCCCGCACTAATACTAATATCATAACACTCAGTGGTTGGGCAGCTGATTGTAGCTCATACAGGATGCATATTAATTCCCTTACACTATTGGACCCTCTTACACTCACATAAAACAGATCCACTACAGGTCACGCCCATCACACAGTACTGTACCAGTCCACAGCAATATCAGCTGACTAGGCATGGACTAGATGAACAGATCTTCCACATATTGCTGGCCAATGGAGGTCTTCAATATGATAAATCACTGCAAGTTTTAATTAGCTACAGACAATGGCTGCTTCTTGACATCTCTCAATCTTAATCACATATGGGGAGAATTTATGTTTTTATTTACTTTTATAAAGTATTTGTATTTAACCTAACAAGGGTGGAGTGGCACTAGATAAACCTGAACTCATGGTGGAGTCTTTGTAGTCATAAAATTACTAGTAATATTACATTTCCAGTTTGTGAATACCAAAATAGCTGTTAACTTACTACAAAGGGGCTGATTACGCTGACACCGTTGCGGTCTCGGGACCGACTGACCTCCGGTCGACGGTCCCGACACCGCTATTACAATGCGGCTGCACATAGTGTGGTCGCATACTCCCATTTCTCTCTGGGAGCTTGTGCTGCGGCCATAAACCATCCGTAGCACAAGCTCCCATAAAGAAATGGGAGTTTGTTAATCCCTGCACTGCGTGGCAGGCACCTCATGGTGCCTGCCACACAATGCAGGGATTAACATCCCCCAACTGGAAGCCGCAGGGAGAAAGGGGCCCTGCTAGGGTCCCCAAAAGTCGCTTTCCGACAGGCTTTCCATGTCAGAAAGCTGACATGGAAAGCCTGTGGGAAACCGACAGCGTAATCCTGATGGCAAAAATGCTGTCTTTAAGGGATTACATGCTGGTTCCGACTGCCCGACGGGCTCCTTGAGCCCATCCGAGTCCAGCCGGAATGACCGGCCGGTTTCACTTTCGACCGCCGGCATTGTAATGCGGCGGTTGGAAGTGAAACAGACAATGTGAGTCAGTAAGCCTCTGACCTGTGGACTGAGGGGAACATGTAAATACTGAAGAGTGTTGGGCTAAGGGAGGAACCCCTCATCTATGGACATCATAGAGGATCAAAAAAGGGTGCAAGAGATAGCTCGGGATCTAAAGGATAGAAACGAAAACCAGTGTAGGGCTGCAGAGCAAATCCTGGAGCTGAATGAGCGTCTGATCGAGATAGGTTGAGACACAGTCTCCAAGGCAGAGGAAAGGTCTAGTAGGATCAAATCTGCATTGTCACTAGAGGTGTGTGAAATATGTGCAATTTACTTTCGTATAATTGTGCTAAATTTCCTAAAAGTTGAATGAAATTACACGTAGTTATGTGAAATGCAAATCTGTCATTTAATGCTGTATTTTATTTTGAAATGCATCCGCAGAGCAATTTGTGGCCCGAGAACACATTTCACACTCAAAAACAGTGCAAAAAAACAAAAGTACAGCAACAACAAGTTTGTTATTCCCATGCATTAGCAATACGTTTTTACCATGAATGATGCAGTCGCACTAAATATTTACGGCAAACGATATGTAACTACACGAAGTAGCATAATGGCGTAATTTCAGGAATTTTGCATAACAACTATACCTCAAAATTCCCAAAATTATATGCATTAGGCCAGCGTAATTTACATCTCGTCCAGGCCTAATTGCCAACCTACCATTAGGAGATGAAGGTCATCCATAGCAGCCAATAGTAGAGCTCGGTACTGCACTATCTGCAGAATTTAGATTAAGATGGATCTAAGAGGTTATTAGCCTGAAAGTAGTCAGTAAGCAGCATATTGACTACCTTGTGAATCCTGCTGGTACCATCGCTGCTGTTGGGGACTACCTGTCCCAGGATCCTTCCCTGGAGGGGAGGAGTATCGCCGCCGAAAACGCGCTAAAAAGCGCGAGTCACCTCCGCGGCACGGGACGCCAGTGAATCCTGCTGGTACCATCGCTGCTGTTGGGGACTACCTGTCCCAGGATCCTTCCCTGGAGGGGAGGAGTATCGCCGCCGAAAACGCGCTAAAAAGCGCAAGTCACCTCCGCGGCGCAGGACGCCAGTGAATCCTGCTGCTGTTGGGGACTACCTGTCCCAGGATCCTTCCCTGGAGGGGAGGAGTATCGCCGCCGAAAACGCGCTAAAAAGCGCAAGTCACCTCCGCGGCGCGGGACGCGCGCGGGCTCGCCCGGGCAAAGCCCGGGCAAAGCCCGGGCCAAGGGCGGGCCCGTCCTTGCCCGTCATCACCAGGCAGAGGCAGGGCTGGGCCACCTTTCTTTTAATTACGATCAAGGACCCTGATACAGGTATCGTTGTCCCTTATCTGTGTTTTCAAACATTACCTGGCTGGCAGTAAAGGCGCCTGATGGATAATGTGTGTTTGACCCGTCACACTTTAAACGTGCCCATGTGAGAGTTATCGGACTTATGACTTAAGACTCTGTCCTATTTGTCTGGATTTTGCACTGCACTTGCACTTTGTTCTATTTTTGGATTGGTTTTAATGATTTTGTCAATTAGTTTATACTGCAAATGGCACCTTTCTGAGGACCTTAATCAAGGCTCCGAGGAGTCCCTGAGTTGTGGCTTACACATTGTATTTTGCACATTGTTTTAAGTGTTTGGTTAATTATTTTTAGATTGTATTTTATCTGGGCTGGTGTATTTTTTTTTAAAAAGTGTGTTTTTAGGCCGTTGGAAAATGAGTAAGCATAAAGCAAGTACGGGAAGAAATGTGGCTGGCACTTTAGATGCCTTCATTCTGAGAGCTGAATCTGCCCTCAACCACGAAATACAACTGACAGAACGTAGGTTATCCCTTGACCCACATTCCCCGTTAGGGAGATTCTCCCTAACCCCTACACTCCCCGATCCTTTGACGGCTTTGAATCATGATGCCCCCCCAGTTAGGTTGAGTCCGCCATCATCTGTAGCCCCAGTCATATTGATAAACCCGGATCCCTGCTCCTCTAAGGAGAATGAATCTATCCCTGTGCAACCCAAGGCGACTACTAGAGGGCAAAAAGCAAAGCTTAAATTAGATTGTAATAATGAATCTCACTCTACGAAAAGAGAGGTCCAAGGGTGTACAAAAAAAAAATCATGCACAGGAAATTTTAGAAGGGCCGGTACCAGTTGTCCCCCCCACAAGTGGTGCTAACGTGAGTAATTCTACCCCTATGATTCAGATTGTGTCAGGACAATCATTTGATAGCACTGTGGAGGGGAATTTTTGGAGCAGGTTAGAAAGTATGTTATCTACCTTATTAGATCCGATGTTCCAAAAAATAAGCGCGATAGAAGCTAGGCTGGCCAAATTAGAGGGGCCTATTGGCTGTAACCCCCCAGCCGGGTTGTTAGCTAGCTCATCCACAAACATAGTTGATACAGCCGCGAGGGGTATAAATATTGTGGGGGAAGGTGCAGGGGGTGGGTCTACTGCAAGGATTGTTGTGAATGGAGAGGCACATGACAGAAATAGACTTATTGGGAGTAAGCCCAGCAGCCTAGACACCCCGGTTACCACGTGCCAGCACCCTAGCAGAGGAGAATTATGTTTGGAAAGGGGGTTAGAGGGGAGGGACCTTCAGTCTTTGAGTCTCCCGACTATAGATCTTCCTCCAGAATCTACCCCTTATGTAGTGGTGCTGGGGAATGTACCTCCTCTCCCCAATGGGGTCGAGGAAAATTTTGTGCAGTTGAAAAATAAATTAAATCACTGGCTTACACATACTACCACCTGGGGTCACCGAGTATCCAAAAATATCCTTATGGCACGCAGGGTCAACTGGATAGGGAGTTCCCGGAAATCGGATACTGGAGACTGTGTCATTATAAACTTTGACAACCCCTTTACTGCTGGGCGTATCTTATCCAGGGAAATCAGCCTTACCCCGCTAATTGGTTCGGTTGTTAGGGTTTTACCCCTGGGTTATTTCTACAAGCCAGCCCTTAATAGGGAACTGCCTAAAAATGGTTATAGGGCTTTACAACGAAGAGGATGGTTAAATAAACCTGTTTTCAGGCAACAACCTCCCGCCCTTGCACACTTGACCTCTGAGTTGGATGGGCAGTCTAGTAACACTCATGCATTGGCATTAGATAACAGATTCGCAGCTCTTTCTGGATTGGATAACTGCGATTGACTGAGGGCCCCTGTTTTTCCTGGAACTCAGTCGGTTGCATTTTCCCAGTCCTCAGGGGAGGTAGCTGCGAGGCACATAGTTGCGAGGTGTAACAACTTTTTATCCTGGAACATCGCAGGACTGGCTAATAAGTTTCTAGACCCCCGGTGGGTATGTTTCATGAAGAATTACACTGTAATTAGTCTCCAGGAAACATGGTCGGTGGATTGCGATCTTTTTCTAGAAGGTTATAAGGCATTTTTTGTCCCGGCCATTCCTTCGGCGAGTGGAAGACCAAGGGGTGGTCTAGTCACTTACATTTCTGTAGCCGTTGACTGCAAGTTACAGGTGATCCCAACTACACACCCGGGAATTCTGGCATTGTCAGTAACTAGGGGGGACATTAGATGGGGAATTCTTAACTTTTACAACTCGGTGGCTTGTTCAAACGAGGTGTGTAACATAACTAGTCTGGGAGCCCTCATAAAACAACTTATGGGTCGTGGATTTTATAATTTTTGGGTGTCTGGTGATTTTAATATACACCCTTGTGGTAACCCTTCAACATCCTGTATTTCGGAGCTTGGGTGCCCCCTTATGAGGGGCTTTCATTTTGACCACAATCTCCAAGGAGAATTGTTGAACAATATGTTAAACGAATTAGATCTGGTGGTCACGATGTCTTTAACTGACCCTTATACCAAGTTCCCTGTACCAACGTTTAAAGGAGGGGAAGAGGATCATTTATTGACTTTATTTTAATCTCTTCATCGCTGTTATCTGTTTTTAATGGTTTTAATATTGCACTTAGTGAATTTAGTGACCATAATCCTTTAATTGTTCAATTGTCGGGCCCGTTATTGAAAAAAACTGATGAGGCTTCGAACGGGGGCATTCTGAAACCAACGGATGGAAAGCGAAGATTAAAATGGTCTCAGGTGTCTCCTGTTAGTTTTTATAATAAGGTGAAAACATCCTGTGCCAATGAGTTATCATTATGTACTTCTGAGAGGTCCTCTCCCGAAGAGATCCTTTGTGCCTATGAGACAATAGCGCAAACAGTTGGTGAACTGTTAAGTGCTCCGGCCAGAGGCACTGTCTTCTCTGGCCCCAGATGGTTTGACTCGGATTGCTCTAAATCAGCCAAGCGACTGAGGGCGGCTCTGGCAGCCAAACCAAGAATTAAAACTGAGGTTTGTGCTTGTCGCAGGGAATATAAGTTAGCCCTGGCCACTCGTAAGGGAGCACTGAAGGAAGACGCCTGGAAAGAGCTGATTGATTCTAGTATTTTGAGGAACAGCTCGAGGTTTTGGAGTGTCGTGAATGGGCCCCTGTTTGTTAAGGATGGGGGGGAGGGTCTCGAGGCTCATATCTTAGAGGAAGAATGGGTACTTCACTTTAAAACTATGTTTGATTGTCCGTCCGAGCCTACTCGTAGTGTACTCCAGAACAGGTTGGATGCTCCGATATGCTTCAATAGGAGTGAGATTTTGGAAGGAATCCGTGGGTTAACTATCAACAAAGCCCCAGGTCCAGATGGGATCCCCCCGGATTTATTTAAGTCAGACCCCTTGTTTTGGGCCCCGATTTTAGTGTCACTATTTAATGCGGCATCTAAGAAGGGGTGCCCTCAGTCTTGGGCTTCCTCAACTATAGTCCCAGTTTTTAAAAAGGGTGACAGAAATAGTACTCACTGCTACAGACCAATTTCGCTTATTGACTCAGTGGTCAAAGTGGTGGGTCGTGTCATTTAACAGAGATTAAGAACCTGGGCAGATGAGAATGGGATTCTGTCGGACGTCCAGTATGGTTTTCGGCCAGGGCGTTCTACAGAGTGTCTTAATTTATTCATGATATTGAATAAATACACTGTTGCGCACCCCGGAACTATCCACCTTGCCTTCATGGACTTGTCATCTGCTTTTGACTGTGTAAATCGAGTCAAACTATGGCAGTCCATGAGGGCAATGGGGGTAGAAAGTAGTATTGTTAATTTTCTTGAGGACCTGCATCTATCAACTAAAGCTAACGTCAGGTTCGCACAAAATTTGCAGGTATCCAGGGACTTTGAGATCAGGAAGGGGGTCCGGCAGGGTTGTATCTTGGCGCCTTTTTTATTTAACTTTTATATTAATGAATTAGAGAGCGAGCTGAGGGCAACTGGAGTAGATTTTCCTTATGTAGGACGGCGGGGTATTCCCGTTTTGCTCTACGCGGATGACGCCGTCCTAATATCCAGAACTGAATTGGGCCTACAATCCCTTTTAACTGCATTCTCTAAATTCATGACAGATCGGGACCTGACCATTAATAATTCAAAGTCCTACGTCATGAAGGTAGGGAAAAATATGAAGAGGAACTTTTTGTTTAGAACTGGTAACGACAAGATCCCACGCACGAATGTTTTCTCTTATTTAGGGGTCTTATTTGATGATCAACTCAGGTGGGACCCCTTAATTAAAAGGAAAAAAGGGGAACTGGCGCGGGTCAATGCTGCAATTTTTAACTTTGCCTCTAAAGTGGGAAAGAAACCGACAGGAGCTATGCTTCAAGTGTACCAAGCAAAAAGCTTAGCTATAGCAACTTATGGCAGTGAGATCTGGGGATACACGGTAGTGGAACCCCTCCAGGTTGTGGAAAATGGGTTTCTAAAAGGTTATTATGTGTCCCGCAAGGAACCTCGAACTTGGTGATACATGAGGAATTGGGGGTCTCCTACCTAAGTGACACCATTGCCTTGCGTCCTTTGATTTTTTGGCTAACGTGTTGGTTAAATGAAGATTTAACCCTCACTCACTTGATCTTAAGAGAATGCCTGTCCCTAGATAATGTGGCTCGTATCCCCTGGCTTAATTATATTAAAAGAGGATTTGAATGGATTGGGCGGGGAGTTTTATTCTTTAAACCAGACGTTATTGTTAAAAAGGACGTGGAAATAACTAAGGCAGCTTTTTTGAGCAGAAGGCAAGCTGATCGGGAAGCAGAAGAGGCTCGGAAACCTAGTGTTCGGGCATATTTATTACTTAAATCGACACCATTGACTGAACCATACCTCATGGGGTCCCTGACGACACATGAAAAATTTCTTTTAACTAGGTTCCGGATGAATCTCTTCCATCTCCTGTTAGCAAGACCCAAGGGGGCTTCCAGAGGTCAAGTGCTAGCTCCCTGTGGCTGCGACGGAAAGTCTCCTCAGGACCTGCTGCACTTTATGTTTTTTTGTAAACTATATGAAGTCCCCAGGAGGCATTTTTTAGTCCCTATTTTAAAGAAATTGAATTTTAATCAGGTTAGACAGCAATAATGTATTTACAATTATTGAAGGATGAATGTATTATTTTTATTGCAGGGTTTTTAAAGGCATCTATGAATTTCAGGCATTTTATGGACACGTAGAGTCTATTAATCCAGACATGTTTTTAGATGATTTTTTGTGTGGTAGCGGAGTTTGCTATGTTTTAATTTGTTGTTCATATGTACTGTATCTATGTAACTTTTATGGTTTTTAAACAAAAACCGAATAAAGTTTATTGAACTGAACTGACTACCTTCTCTGTCAATTTAGAAGTCAGAGTAAGGAGCAAAACTGTCCATAGTGGCCATGATGCAGTGGTTCAGCAGATGTCATTTTCAGGAGAGGCAGGACTAAGGTTTGCTCCCTACATTTAGGGAACGATTCAGAGTGTAAGGCTTTATTGCAAAGAGAGGAGAACCTGTTCTGTGACATTAAGGTTTCTAAGAAGAATGATGGGCAGAGGACTTAACTTGCTGGCGCAAAGTATCTCAGTATTCTTCTTGGGGAAAATGGACTCAAATTTGGTCAAGGAAGCACCATTAGAGGTGGAAGGCTTTAAATTAAGGAAGTCTAAGGTGGTCATAGAGAGCTGGATATCAAAGTTCTTCTGGATACTATTGATTTTGTTTATCAAATTTTTGGCTAAAGCGGTGCAAAGCTCGTGAGTGGATACGTGCATGTGTTGCTGGTGTTATATGGCAAAGGATTTTGTAGCTGAGTTAGAAGAATGGATGTAACACACTACCTGTTCAGCATAACAGAAGTGGTGTAGTCCTTAAGTATTGCTGATAGATTTTCAGGGGCCACCTGAAAGTACAAGGAGAAGAAAGGATTCCAAATCCCAGGAGTCTATGGTTTAGTAATCCAAGTGGCAAGGCGGTGAGGCAATTTAAGTAGCAGGAGAGTCTGGGACAGGGACATGCAGGAGTGCCCTTGAAGTATTCCTCCACTTAAAGTAGATCAGCAAGAGAACTGGTATTGGCAATAACAAACGAAATGTTAGCAAGGAAAGAGAAAATAACAAAATCTAATGCATTAGAAGAATCCAAAAATAAATGCGAGGAGATAGAAAGTGAACTTACCTCCTGTAATGAATATCTGATTAAAAAGAAAACAGATAAACTCAAAAAGGATATCAGATATTTTACCAAGAAAAGAGAATATCCATATTTGGCTGATAATTATTATGACCCATTTCATGGCAAAGATGTTCATAAAAGGAGAAGACATATAACCCTCTGTGAATTTGTTTACCCACGGAAACCAACCAGGACTGTTCAGTTGCACGCATGCACATTAAGGTAGCGTGGCAACCAACTATCCCTAATGCGTAGTCCCCTGCACATAGAGATCTATTGTATAATGGTAGCTTTCTGGCTTTTTCAAGGAATCCAGCCCTAGGAGACACTTAAGTGATTTTATGTTGACCTTTAGAGCCTCCATATTGCTCTGTGAGAATCACGCTATTCCCATCATTTTAGCAAGAGTGAGTGTCCTTTGATTGTGGGACTGTAGCAAGGTGGTAGTGGTGTTTGGGAACTCAGTCACATTATGAATGTCTCCTATAAGCACACCTCTACTATTTGGGATATTTCTGCACACTGATCCTATGAAGACTTAAATTCGAACAAAGGTACCCATTTTTCTTTTCTTTGGTGATGGACTCTGTGTGGTACACACGGTGACTTGGTCTGAGGATGTGGATTTTAAATCAAGCAGCACTTTATTTGAAGCTTATACCTGAATGTGTGGCTCAGTGATATTTTATGTGATTGCAGGCTTTGGAAGGTTGATGGAGGTCGCTAAATGTGGCACTCCTGAGAAGGGAGTTTGTGCCGAAACGCATGTTAAGGAAGATTGTCTATGCCACATTAGAAAATTACAACATCAAGATAGTTGAAAGGAACAGATAGCATGATTAAATTGACCCTATAATGTTTTTGATGCATTATTTGTTTTACTCATAGAAACAGAAACAAGGCTTAACAGTGAACAGTATTCATGATCTGATTCAGCAAGGTTATTGGAAACCAGATCCAAAAAAAACTGTCTATTTAACAAAGTTTTGTGATTTATGAAGCCTTGTGTGAGGAATTCATGAGATTGAGGTACGCATGTGTCAGTGAGCGAGTGAATGCATTTGTTTTAACTGTTTTCTAAACAAGATTTTCTTTTCTTGTATTAGATAAAATGCTTATAGAAAAAAACAAAAAAATACACATGATGAAAATAAAAAGATTACCTCACAGTGAATAAGAAATAAATGTATCAACATAAGTGAAGAAATAAATATTGTTGATTTGAATCAAAACTGTACTGAGCCTTTATTGCATTCATGTTAAATTGTAAGATGGATGTCTATTGATAAAGTATGGTCAGGCCGGAGTTTTTGCGCATTTCTGATTGTGTGTTCTCTGTCCCGTCGGCTTTTCAGCAGGGGTTGCTTAGTTTTTGCAATAAGAATCACCACCATTTAAATGCTCGTGTTTCTTAAGTTGCCTTCTCTTTAACACAAGGACGTTTGACATACATTTGCGTGCGTGACAATGCAGGATAACATTCTTTGAATGGGCATTGCTTTCATTTCCACTTTGTAGGCACACTATTACGACACCTTGAACATTCAGTACAAGGGACAAAGTTCACTGCACAAATTACATTGTTGTTATTGTGCAGTAGGCGAGAATCTATCAAACTAGCACAAACAATTGCAGCCTGACTGGGTTTTCAATATGGCCACATGGCTTCTGTTTATTATATATAGTGAACCACTTCCTTGTTTAAGGAAGAGGAGAACTTAGCTGCGAGATCACTGCATACTGGAATTCCAGCTCAGCTGATTCCTGTTTACCAACACAAGGGATGTCCAACTCTACACCAAGACAGACAATCTGATGACACTTACCCACAGGAAATGGGGAGTTAGACCACCTGACAGGGATTTGGCAGATTATCCACCCCAGGCAAGATTAGGTTAGGGAGCGTAAGGTAGGAGTACACTATACACAATATTTATGTGCCCGCATATAGTCACTGTCTTAGCACACTGGTGGAATTGTTCATCTTTTTCACAATTCTCATAATGCTGACTACTGTAATCTGTTTCATTCTATTGATTATCGTAGCACACGTTTTATACACAAATCACAATGCGTCAGTAAATATTGAAACGCCTCACTGAGTATTTCCTGTGTATTTCTTTGGGTATGCATGAGAATCCGAACGAAAGGGTTCTAGATCTGTTACCACGATTTCCTTGGGGGATCAGGGTTGTCATGTTCTAAGGTTGCACACACATTTGTTGCCCTGTAAGGTTAGGGGTGCAAATGGTGCACTGTGAGCTAGCAGGACTATAGGCCAACATAACCTCAGTATGGCACAATCCTGATGTTTAAGTTGGCCCACAAACGAACAGTTTTACCGGAGAGATGCAAGCCATATGACACCCCCCCAAACACCGCAATTTGAGGGTATTCAAGCTCTGACAAACTTTCTATGGCACCCTGAAGGACCCTGAAGGACCGCTTTTAAATATTAAAAGAACAGTGCTCATGGGAAAGAAATGTTGCTATCAATGGTGAACTTTTAGGATCAGAGATGTAGAATATGGGGAGCAATAAAAGACTGGTTCAATATTATACAAAGTAATAGATGCAAATAAATAACTATAATGACAGTAAATTACACCTTGTGATTGCCATGCCCAGAGAACACTTCTTATGGAGTCTTCAGTGCCGGTAACTGAATTATTAGAAAGAACTGAGTGCACTCTGTTCACATTCATATTATACCTATGACATCTGTACTTTTAGATTAGCGGTGTAAAATGTCGTGGCAATACAAGATATTCTTGTAAAAATAAGAGTGTAATTCCATTCGTTCACAGGATCATAACTTTGATTAATACTTTAAGGTCAAAAAATACCTAGTTAACCTTTTTACATTGCCTTGTAATCACAGGTTAGAGGAACATCTGATATGAATACTAATCCCCCAAAATAACAGTTTCTTCTATGCCCCAATCCCTTACAGACCTTATAGTTCTAAACAAATATAAAAATACATTTAAAATTCAACAAAGAAGCAATAAAAAAGCAATCACTGAAAGGCTGAGGGAGAATTCATTAGAACAGACGAGAAAACAAAATGTATTCATTCTCTTCCTGATCTGGAGAAAATTGGAAAAAATTTAAATAGCCAGTGGCAAGCTTTTCTAGCAAGAATTGGCAAAGTCAATAGCTTTCCCCTCTCCGAAATATATTGCTTTTGTCAATGTTTTTTAGGCATGATGCACAGCAGCGTGAGCTGCTGTGCAGCATGTCACAAAGGGGCATATTCTCAAGGACTTATCGCCGAGTTAGCGGCACTTTATCGCAGCCAAAGTGGCGATAGATTTATCGCCCCATTCACAAGCTGATGATAACAGCCGATATCACCAGTTTTCCTGTGATAACAGCCGCAAAAAACATCGCCGCGGATGACACCGGCAACTAACGCTAATGAGATGCAGAGTAGGCGTTCCTGTGCAAAATGCCGCAACAACACCACTTCGCAATATTCCCAACGACCAGCCAGATCGGCGATAAGATCACTAAACAGGTGATAAGGTGCATTAGCACCAGGGATTTAACATCTGCTCTTACCTGGTGTTAAGTCGGACGACAACCTGCACCAGAAATGGGAGCCCAGCACACAGCCACACCAGAAGAACAACAGATGCCATGGAGCTACTGATCATGCAGCTCGGACACCCAAGAGGGCCACAACACCCACCGCCACCACCCCCAGGACCCCCCCCCCGGGGCCCTACCCCGGTCACCCCCCCGGACAAAGATATTTCACACCAACTTTACGAAATGATGAACAAAACAATTCGCCTGATGTCGCACAATTACAACAATTAACATTCATGTGTGGTCCGAAAAAGGAGAATCATTCATTCATCTCTGAATTTCCAAACAAATCAATTTATTCAAATTTAACTCAAAACAACTATTTGGAAGAGTCATGGCGGGTCTTCTCTGGACAATCTGTAAGTCACAGCCTGCAAGACAAAATTCAAGATAAGAAGGTGTGTCATGCGCTCATCAAAGTACAGAGAGAGAGAGAGAGAAAGAGATAGAGAAAGAAAGGGAGAGAGAGAGAGAGTGAAAGAGAGGGAGAGAGAGAAAGAGAGAGAGAGAAAGAGAGAGAAAGAGAGGGAGAGAGAGACAGTGAAAGGAAGGCTCTTGGCACATACATGCCAACTGTTGTGCTGCTATATCACGGACATATTCTTACGGACTGATTTATCCTGGGACTTAACTTTCAACCACAAATTGTGGATGTTTTTACATATTATTATGAAGGAATCTGGAATGTAACCTACTTCCATCAGAATGTATGATTTCTGAACATTACAATTAGCCTTGAGAAAGCCCTGGCCCAACTTACCACATAGGGCGAAACACGTGTCGGCTGTTTTCTTCTTCTTTTTACTTAAACTACTAGCCATGAAACATGTTAAAAAAAGAGTGGAATGGTTATAAAAAATGACAAATGGAAATAAAACATCCTCCTACACTCAATATTACTTGGTCTATCATGTTGTGTAACAAAAAAGGAATTAATCTAATGAATAAAACAGACCGATTGAAGGGAGGAACACATGCTTACATTCTTACTCCTATTTGTTAATACGAGGCTGAAAGGTCCAGAGCCTTGAGCGACGTTCCTCCTAAACTCTCAGGATTTTATATCCAACACCAGGATCTCTGGACCGTCATCTTTCCTTGAATATGCCAACTGTTGTGTGTGTATCGCTATTGGTGCACCATAAGCCTAAGGCCTAGCCCCAAATGCAGCGCGAAAGCCACATCACATTTCCAGAATGCAAGCAGTAGTCAGACTAACATTAGGGATGAAAGCTCCTTTGTCTCAATACATAAGGCGGAAGGACATCTGCACCTCCGACCTTGGTCTTGCATGCGGCAGGCACCCCCTGAGAGAGATACCATAGCAGATGATGACGACTCCCACACTACGCACAGCGCTAATGAAAGACCAACGTATCCACACCCCACACACAGAAGTCCTTGCTCGAGGTACCCTTGCATGGAATGCCCTTGACACTTACGTACACAACAACCCATACGTCCAAACGTTGCACACACATACGACTCATTGCTCCGAGCTGTGGCATATCATCCACATAACTGCCGCAGGTCAGAAGAGTGCCGGTTCTATGAGAGCCACCAATGCAATGGCAGAACATCCCGGGCACATGCACAACCTCTGTCACGTGGAACTGTACAGTGCACGTATGCTGCATTTGTTGGGGGCACTGCCACTGGCAGTGTTGCGCATCAGTTACCATCTGAGCTTCCGTCTTGCATACGTCACCTGCGTCCAGCCCTGGTTCCACTGTCGATCATGCATATTCGAGTGGCCCATGGATGTCTGCCTATCCAACACAACGGTAGCTGAACTGGATTATGACTTGTGTGTGTGCCCCCTGTTCGCCCACGACCAGGAGTGTAACCGTGATACCCGTTCATGGGATGCCTTGATATTTGGCGTATGTGCTGGCAGTTGGGCATGGGAGATTGCACAAGTCCTCGTGTGCAGTGACCACATCGAAGCGCTCCCCTATTGGGCTGTGTTGCGGATTGGTGAAACGGCGTGGACGGAGCACATCTGTCCGGACCAGTTAATGGATTGGCTCGCCCTCATGTTAGTTGAAGTCGACAACGACGTACTCTTGGAACTGATTGCCCAGGAAGCTGCGCTCGCATACATGGACGAGTAACTACGTTCCTGCAGCCACAACTGCTTGTAACCCAGAGCACAGGTCCAACACCTTGTTGCAACTTGGAGAAATGGTCACATATCCCACCACAACAGTGGACATGGCTGCATTCGCCTGGACTCAGAATGCATGTGCGTGCACCTACGTGTGTTGACACACACCTGTGCAAGGTGAGGCAGTCCCATGGGCGGAGCTGCACAGCGTCGCTTGGCAAGGTTCCTAAATCTGACATACTGCTGGACAGAGAGTACACACATGGCAATGTAGTACTACATGTGACCTTGGTGGACCCTTTCACCTGCTCACTGTCAGCAGAGCAGACAGTCTGCGCAGTCCGGTGGTACAGCACTATGCAGATCCCATGGGCTGTGAGTCATGTCCCCTGACACGGGGCAATGAGCATACGCCAAACATCACATGACTCGTCCAGCAAGGCAAGGTGGGCTGAGACCGTTGCCATCCGTAATGATTGGTGATCATTTTTGCCTCCCCATTTCTTGCACCTCTACATGTTCCCATGCTGCCTGTTAGTGTCTGAAGCATTGGTCTGCATGTTGTGGCCCTTGTCTTGCCCGTACTGACACGCACATGCTAATAAAGTCTACACCACTTCACTAGTGTTCAACTGTGATGAGTGTTGATTAGAATGACAAATCGTGTGCCTCAATGAGCATTGTCCGTACACAGGGAGGGACTGACTGACGCATTTCACTTAGGGGTGAGTCCCTATTGCCAGCTCCACCTCTGTGAGCCAGACATTGTGGTTGGGATAGTTGCTGGTAGACCTGTGTTCTTACGTGTCTTCAGCAATGTGAAGATGGTGTCCAACTTCTTGCCATGTGGATCAATGTGATCCATCAAAACAGGCTGTGTCCACACAGTTGAGTGTGAGTAGGTATGCGAAGAGATGTTCTGTTGTCACATGTGATGGGGGACACTACTTTAGGCCTGCTACCGAATTAGACATTTTTACACACAGCCCCATTTAATACATGGACGTGGGGCTACGTTGGGGGGTTGCGAGATTGTTGTTCATGAGCAATGAGGCCACAGCTAGTTCACAACTTCCCAGTCATCTAATTGGCCATGTGGGTCAGGGTCAAACATGCGCATTGATGTCATTTCCCAGGGTGTACCTTTTTGTGCAATCAATGTCCCTACATTCATCCATACTTATATACTTGATTGAACATAGACATGACACATCTGTGTGATTTGGAATGTTTTATTCAAATTCTGTGGAGTGCCGGAGCTGGAGCAGTACATGGCCATGCAAACCCCACATCACATGGTTGCCCAGTGGAGGGCCAACCAGGGTCCTTTGAGGAATGACAATTTAATCGGAAAAGGAAGAGTTCAGTCCGCAGCCTGATTGCTGTGTCATTGGTAACCAGAGCAGATATGGCAGTCCATGTCGGGGTCCAGGTGAATGTCGCAGAGTGTTTCGGGGGACAGTGGAAGGTGTTGTTGCCGGGCATGATGCAGAGGGCTGAACCAAGCAGGAACAGGCTATATGGCGGGGATGAATGCTACAACCTCTTCTCTCACACAGAGTCATTGCCATCCACATCTTAGTCCTCTGATATGTCTTCTGTGTCAGGTGTGTGTGGTGGTGTTATGGCTGCATCACTGTGTGCCACTGACACATCAGGTGGCGGAGGTGTTATGGCTGCATTACTGTGTGCCACTGACACATCAGGTGGCGGAGGTGGTATGGCTGCATCACTGTGTGCCACTGACACATCAGGTGGTGGAGGTGTTATGGCTGCATCACTGTGTGCCACTGACACATCAGGTGGCGGAGGTGGTATGGCTGCATCACTGTGTGCCACTGACACATCAGGTGGCGGAGGTGGTATGGCTGCATCACTGTGTGTCACTGACACATCAGGTGGCAGAGGTGGTATGGCTGTATCACTGTGTGCCACTGACACATCAGGGGGCGGAGATGTGTGTGTCAAAGTTCCTGCAGCAGTCATCTGGGACATGCTCCGTGGCAGCAATGGCAAGATGAGGTTCTGCAGGGCATGGAAGATCCCAGCTACATCTCGCTGGTGTACAGCCGTGGCAGCCATCCTTCCAGCCTGCATCCGCTCCATGTTCTCCATTGTCCTCCGCATCTGTGCCAACTCTGTGCTGTCATTGCTGGAGCCTGTCTGACTAGACAGTTCTTGTATCCGAGTAATGGCTCCAGCGAGGTCAGCCAAGGATTGTTGTAGAGCATGGAACGGACTGTGGGTGTCCGTTAGGGACTGTAAGTGGTCCCTGATGGCTGCCATGAGGTCAAAACCCACCCGCACCTGTTCAGCCAGCCCCCTCTGGCAGTCTGACACACGGCGTTGGAATGCCATGTGTCTTTCCGTGAGGTGCTGGGAGCCTGCTGTGGTGGTGTGTGCTTCCTGCTGTGTGGGCTGTGCAGGGGGTGGGGTCACCTCGATGCAGCTGGGCTGCCCTGCTCCTGGAGTTGGGGTGCGGAGGCTGTCCACGAGCCGTTGGAGGGTGTCGGAGCTGATGGCAGGGGGTCCTCATCATCATCACTGAAGAGATGTCTGGTCTGCTCTGCAGGAGGTGTTGATTGTCCCTCTGCAATGTAAAGGGGAGTTGCAGGTTAACAGTGTGTTCCATGTATGTAGACGCATTGTACATGTTTACATACATATACAAAAAGAGAGAGAGGGACCGAATCACCAAAGGGGAGGTGTACCAAATACGACAAAAGGTCACAAAGAATCCCCCCTTGGGTAAAAAACACCTATACAACACCACATTCACACGAGAAACCTAATTCTCACCAACATGTTAACAATAAGCAAAGGATCCAAGAAATGAGCAAATCAAGTTAGTTCTCAATGAATAGTACAAATTTATTAAATTCAATATACAATAATTAAAAATTCATCTTAAAACTTCACAGTATTTTTCTAACGTTCATCATAAAACAATAATCAAAGAAACTTTATCAAATTAAAAAGGATTAGACACATATATCTTGAGGACAGATCAATACATACAATTAAAAAAACAACACACAAAAAAACATATATGGGAGAACGAGCAGGAAAATTGTTTCCAAGTCACAGGTATAGCCACATAATCATACACAGATCAAATGTCAACTCATGAGAGAAATCTCTCCTTTGTTTTGTACTCAGTAACAGTTGTCCACATCGATTTAAAATGGGCTTCCCTTATCTGTGCACTTGGAAACAATTTTCCTGCTCGTTCTCCCATATATGTTTTTTTGTTTCTTGTTTTTTTAATTGCTCATTTCTTGGATCCTTTGTTTATTGTTAACGTGTTTGTGATAATTAGGTTTCTCGTGTGAATGTGGTGTTGTATAGGTGTTTTTTACCCAAGCGGGGATTCTTTGTGACCTTTTGTCATGTTTACATACAGACTGCATGACAATGTACATTGTGCCTGTTTTGGATGAGCTGGTTATTTGATGGGAGACAGTGGACATTTCGACTACATGACGGATGTGAGGTTGTACTCGTACATGATCATCTCACAGTTTCCTGCTATGCCAGATGTGATTGGCCAGTTTCTACGCACAAGCGGCACCAGTTGTGTTCTCTGTTCTGTAGTGAAAGTGTTGCACTTTGTACCACATTGTCGACAATGTTGATGTGCTGTGATTGCTATGTGTGTGTGCTGCATTGTGGGAGAGTCGCCCCTGCAGCTCTGATTTAGCGGCCCCTTATCCCTTTGAGGCGGTGTGCCTTTGACTTGTATGCTTTTAAGGTGCTGAGATGTTGGCGACTTGGGTCATTTGTGCTCTTGGACGGTTTTTGTACTCTTGTGCATTGTTTGTCTGCAGATGTGTTGTTGACGTCAGGGGTTGTATGTGCACGTGGATGTGTCAGAGTGTGACCTGCTCCTTTGAGGATGTGATCCATACTGGGCCACCTCAGTGTCATGTCGTGCACCATGTCATGTATTTTGACTGCAGCCATGCTATTGGTCATGCAGTGTCACTTGCATTGTCAGTGTGGCTCACAGAGCCGCTGCTTTGCTGGATTCAGCACATGTGCATGGGTAGGTTGTGAGATTGGTGATAGGGAAGGGGGCCCCTTTGTGCACATAGTGGACGGGGGCCTACTTGGTGTTTCTATGTGTGCTGCAGTGTGCCAAGGGTATCAGGGACATGTTCCACAATCATTGTGGGTGTGCATTGTGCTCCACATAATTGTGCATCTGTGCCATTGTGCCCATCTCTTCCCGTCCCCCCAGTCCCTGGTCGTTACTCACCCTGTTGCTGTTGGGTCAGGTCATATCGAGCTGTGTCCGGACCCCCAACTCCTTGCACCGTCTCCACACTGATGACTGTGGCCACCATTTCCTCCAGCTCATCCAGCTCCTCCTGTGGCGCAGGACTCCCACCTCCAGTCGCCGTTGCTGCCTTCCGGTTGGCAGCGAGTTTCTGCTTGGTTTGGCTATTCACATCATGCCAGCGCCTCTTGACCTCCTCCATTGACCTCCTCAACACTCCGACTGCATTCACATTGTTCACGATCGACTGCCATATTTCCGTTTGTGTTGCCAATGACACAGTGGAGGTGACGAACAGTTGTTGGTAGTGTTCTATCACCTCCGTGACGATGATCCTGTTTTCCTGCGGACTGAACCCTGTCTTCCTCTTCCTCTTCTTCTTGCCCTTCCCCGACCCCGAGGTTCCTTGCTGGTCGTCTGTGGGGCTTGTGGGGTTCGCGTTGTCCTCTGCACTCGGTCCGGGTGCATCCATGGTGCTACTCATTTTATTTTTTGTTGTCTTTTTTATTTTTCTGCTTTTATAGTGCATTTTCCCGCATGACGCGTGGGAATTGCAGGCCTGTCGCTGGTTATCGCTGAATTTTGTATCGCGATTTGGGGGAATCGCAACTTTTTTCGCGTTCGTGTTTCGCATTTTTTCGGCGTTGCGTTGATTTTAACACGGTCATTTGGCTCGTTATCATGAGACTATCACATGGTGCCGCTGGGTTGAGAATACAACGTTAACACGGTGTTATTTTCCCACGATGGACTACGATGTGCAAAGTTGCGTTAAGCTAATTTTGCGATAATTATCACACGTTCTTGAGAATATCCCCCATAGTTTTCTAAAAAGAATTGTGATGTGCCACAGCAGTGCGAGCTGCTGTGCTGCATAGATTAAAGTAAACAAGACAGCTGTGAAATCATAAAGTCTTATTCTATGATAATATTACTGCTTCTGTGCATCAGGCACCTCAACCACCCCGTTCTTTCTTAGCCATCATGCAAGAAATCAAACCTGTAACTTGCAATTTACACACAGGTCTTTTCAGCAGACAATCTAACTGACCCTGCTCTTTCACCAAGGCTGGCATCCCTGAGTGCCCTTTAAAATGTCTATCCATTTATGCAGAGGCACATAAATCCTCTGAGCTGTAGTTCTTAAACCTGTAATTTGCAGTTTATACACAAGACCCCCTGCCCCCAGAGAAGACTAAAGGTTCTCACCCTCTAAATAATAAATAAATGAATACAAGGAAGGAAAAATTCAACAATTAAAGCATCAATACGAAAAGGTAGAAACTTGCGGGATCGAACCCACAACGACTGCCATGTTAATTGATCACCCAGCCAAGTGATACAAATTACAAGATCGCACTCCCCACCAGTCATGCTAATGCACATATAAAGCTCACACTATTTATTAATAGTATTGATGACTGAAAATGTATAAAGTGCTTGGTTACTCCAAACGAGTGTCCCCACGCTAGGAAATAATTAACCCTGGGCGGTGAACTACGCTACGCTCGCGGAGTTTGCGTAGTTTCGGTAACTTCGCGATTCGCGTAGAGCGCGAAGTTACCGAGCAGAGCGCAATTTGCGGCGTAGCGTAGCTGTTTTTCTTCTTCGCGCGCTCAATATGCGTTCTCGCGCGCGCGGTAACTATCTACCGTGATTCTGCGTTCGCTGACGCAATTTCCTATCCGTTCGCGGGCGCCACGAGATTTGGAATCCGGCCGCACGATCCCGCAAGAGTGTGGGAACGCGAACACGTCATTCGGACGTGCGATCTGACTTCCGGCGGCAGTGTTGGTAAGATCGCGATCCCGAACACGAAGAAACTACAATCTGGCGAAGAATATCTCTCGAGCATCATAAAACCTTCTCGAAAATGATTATTTTGCTCCAAAAAACTCCTCAGATTGTGATTTGGCTGTAGTTTTTTGTGCAAGGAGTCCTTTTTCTTTTTCTACTTTTTTTTTCAAGAGGAAGGAAGTGCCCCTGATTCTCAAACTTCCTGTTCCTGTCCAGCAGGCTCCACCCAGTGCTTTGTCCATGTGCTGTTCACTTTCATTTGGATTTGGAGCTGGAAGGATCACTTTTTGTGTCTGTCTGCTGCATCATATCATTGGATTGGATTTGAGGACTTTTGGATTTGAGATTTTACAAGTAAATTGGAGAATTGGTGTACTTGTTTGTTTAATTGGGGCTTGTTTGTACCTACATTTGTTTGGGATTTTCATCGTTTTTAAAATTTATTGTTGTGGCCTGTAGTTTCAGTAGGCTCCTAGTTGTTTTTCTTTGATTAGAATTTCAGCCAGTAGGGCCAGAGGTACCCATGGGTGCATGTTTCTGTGGTGTCTGTTAAATTTAAACATCATGTAGGGCATGGATGGCATTGGATTGAATTGGTAAATGTGGTTTTTGGGGTGTATTTCACTTTTTGGGTGTGTGTTAATAAATAAATACCTTTGTTGGATGTGTGTGTGTGCTTGCTGTGTAACTTTCCAACCTTTCGTAGCCCTGTGGATTTTCGTTTTTGCATTTTTGTATTAAAGCTGTGTTGTTTAGCAGGCCTCATTTGTCTGGTCATATTATAGGCCTGCTTGAGTTCATTGTTTTCCATGGCCTGTTGTGACTGTGAGTGACCATGTGGCTTGGGGCCATTTTGTGGTGGTAGTTTAGTAGTGTGCTGCTTTTTCCATATAGGCCTGCATGTCTTTTCTTTGTTCCCCTTGGCTTATGCTTGTTGTTGTTGTGGCCTGGCCATGTGGGTGGCGGCCATTTTGTGAAGGCAGGCAGTGTGCTTTTGCCATAGGCTTGCATTGTCTGTCTTCCATTTTTTTGTTGTGGGTGGCTAGCGGCCATTTTGTGGAGCCATCCAGGCAGTGTGCTTTTGCCATAGGCCTGCATTGATTGTCTGTCTTCACTTTCTTGTTATTATTTGTGGGTGGCCTGGCCATGTGGGTGGTGGCCATTTTGTGGAGCAAGGCAGTGTGCTTGCTTTTGCCATAGGCTTAAGCTTGTGGCCTAGTCTGCCAGTAGGCCCAGAGGTAGTCATCATGGGTGCATAAAAACTGTTTCTGTGTTGTCTGTTGAATTTTAACATCATTTAGGGCATGGATGGCATTGGATTGAATTGCAAAATGTGGTTTTTGGGGTGGTATTTCAGTTTTTTGGAGTGTGTTAAATAAATAGGCTTTTTCAGCCAGTAGGTAACCCTGGGACTTCAGCTCGCGGACTTTGGGCAACTCCGCACTGCGCGACAACGCGGACTTACACTTTTTTTCTTCTTCGCGCGCTCAATATACGTTTTCGCGCGCGCGATAACGACTTTTTGTGACGATTGCGATGCCGAACACGCAGAATTTACAATCCTGCGAAGAATATCTCTCGAGCAGCATAAAACCTTCTCGAAAATGATGATTTTGTTCATTTTGCTCAAAAAACTCCTCAGGTTGTCATTTAGATGTAGTTTTGTGAGCAAGGAGTCATTTTTTTTTTTTTTTACAATATTTTTAAAGAGGAAGGAAGTTCCCCAGAGTCTCCAACTTCCTGGTCCTGTCCTTTGTCTTCACTTTCTTGTTATTGCGGGTGGCCTGGCCATGTGGGTGGCGGCCATTTTGTGAAGCCAGGCATTGTGCTTTTGCCATAGGCCTGCATTGTCTGTCTTGTCTTCCTTTTCTTGTTGTTGTGGGTGGCCTGGCCATGTGGTGGCGGCCATTTTGTGGGACCAGCCACTGTGCTTTTGCCATAGGCCTCCAAGCTTGCGGCCTAGTCTGCCAGTAGGCCCAGAGGTAGTCATCATGGGTGCATAAAAACAGTTTCTGTGTTGTCTGTTGAATTTTAACATCATTTAGGGCATGGATGGCATTGGATTGAATTGCAAAATGTGGTTTTTGGGGTGGTATTTCAGTTTTTTGGTGTGTTAAATAAATAGGCCTTTTCAGCCAGTAGGTAACCCTGGGCGTTCAGCTCGCGGACTTTGGGCAACTCCGCACTGCGCGACAACGCGGACTTACACTTTTTTTCTTCTTCACGCGCTCAATATATGTTTTCGCGCGCGCGATAACGACTTTTTGTGACGATCGCGATGCCGAACATGCAGAATTTACAATATGGCGAAGAATATCTCTCGAGCAGCATAAAACCTTCTCGAAAATGATGATTTTGTTCATTTTGCTCAAAAAACTCCTCAGGTTGTCATTTAGATGTAGTTTTGTGAGCAAGGAGTCATTTTTCTTTTTTTTACAATTTTTTTAAAGAGGAAGGAAGTTCCCCAGAGTCTCCAACTTCCTGGTCCTGTCCTTTGTCTTCACTTTCTTGTTATTGTGGGTGGCCTGGCCATGTGGGTGGCGGCCATTTTGTGAAGCCAGGCATTGTGCTTTTGCCATAGGCCTGCATTGTCTGTCTTGTCTTCCTTTTCTTGTTGTTGTGGGTGGCCTGGCCATGTGATGGCGGCCAGTTTGTGGGACCAGCCACTGTGCTTTTGCCATAGGCCTCCAAGCTTGCGGCCTAGTCTGCCAGTAGGCCCAGAGGTAGTCATCATGGGTGCATAAAAACTGTTTCTGTGTTGTCTGTTGAATTTTAACATCATTTAGGGCATGGATGGCATTGGATTGAATTGCAAAATGTGGGTTTTTTTGTGGGGTCTATTTCACTTTTTGGGTGTGTTAAATAAATGCCTTTTTTGCATGTGTATGTGTTGTTGTTGTGGTTGTTGTGTAACTTTCCAACCTGTTTTTAGCCATGTGGATTTTAGTTTTTGCATTAAAGCTGTGTGTGTTTTATCAGGCATCCTTTGTCTGGCCATATAGGCCTGCTTGAGTTCATTGTTTGCCGTGCCTTGTGCCTGTGAGTGACCATGTGGCTGGGGGCCATTTTGTGGTGGTAGTTAGTAGTGTGCTGTTTTTGCCACATAGGCCTGCGTGTCTTTCCATTGTTCCTCTTGTCTTACTGCTTCCAAATCCATCCCCATTGCCAGCTGCAGCTCCCTGATGCTGCATCCATCCCACGTGACGCACAAATTTAGGCCAAACAGGCTCCACTACATTTTAGTTTTTGTTCTTTGCTATTCTTATTCTTCCTGAGTGTACACACTACACAGTACACCATGAAAGCCCTGGCCTTGTTGTCAAAGTCTCATAAATGGCTACACTGTTGTTGTTCACTGAGTTTCTAAAATTTAATAATCGAGACAACCACACACTAAGTTATATATTATATTAGTTTGATTTGTGCTATCGTTTGACTGATGTTCTTCTGGCTTTTTTGCTTTTAGGTGCACAAAAGACTGAGGAGGAGGTGTGTCATCATTGCCCGTTGTACTGCCAGACAGACATCCTGCTGCTGTACACGACGTGACGTGTGACCTGACCAGACATCTCTGCAACTTGTGCAACTGAGTGCTGCTGACATCTGAAGAAGATGGGCCCAAAGAAAGCAGGTACCAGGTCCTCCAGTACCAATAAAGTTGCCATTGAGAAGAAGGAACAGAAGAAGGAAGTGACAGTTAATTCTGGTGTGCCGCCCAATACCTTTTTTGGGAGAAAAAAAAATTATGCCTGCAGCAGCGGTGTCCGGGGGGAAAGCTGGGGGCAGCACCTCCGCATCAGTGGGCCCAACCCACCAACCCAGGCCCAAGCACATGAGTGTGGAAGAGGTAGCCAGCCTACTGGTGGAAAGCAGGGATGCTGAGCCTGAGATAAACTTATCGCTATCTCAAAGTAGTACCCAATCAACGCAGGAGGAAACACAGCAGATAAGTGGTCAACAACAGCCGCAACCACCGCCCGCAATAGTAGTTGTTGTTCCTCCCGAAGTAGGGGCAGTTCAGGAAATTGAGCCTCATGCAGAGGTAGAAGAAGAAGCCACTCATTCAGAAGATCTATTGTCTTCCAAATCTCCAGCAAGGAAAAGGAGGGGTAGTCCATCAAGTTCTTCGCCAAGCCCCCCTTCTGATGATCTAGATGCCACTTGGAAGCCACAAAATGAGTCTGAGAGGGAGACACGTCCCAAGACAAAGCTAGGGAAAAGGAAGGTTCCAGAAAGCCTTACACTTATGGAGGTCGATGTAGAACAGCAGGATGATGATGATGAGCCAGTCATCACGAACATCACTCCCGGCCCCGAGGAGATGGAGACCAACATTATTACCCTATCCAAAATCGCTGCGAGGGATGTAGCACGCATACCTCCACAGGTAACACCAACACGACCTACAGCTTCCATATTTGCATTAGCAAAGGCCCGGCAGCGACCTACATCCAGCACAACCACCACCTCAGTAGAAGTAGGTAGTGGTACAGCACAGAGTCAAATTCAACACACACCCTCCAGTTCATCCGGCATTGGAAGTGGCACCTCCAGCAGGAGGCAAAAGTTAAGCTCCCCAGTTTGGGACTTCTTTACGGTTAGCGAAAAGGAGGAGAACATTGCTATATGCTCCATTTGTAATACCTCTGTTAGTCGTGGTAAGCTTGGTACAAACTATGGTACTGGAGGCCAAATAACCCATCTGAAAAAACACCACTTGATCAGCTGGGAGGACCACCTTCGCGGCATAAAAACTGCATCCATTGGTGTTGGTGGGGATAAAGGAGTAGAAGATCCGATCACGGTGGAAGAGGAAGGACAGGGAGACATTCTCTCTGGTAGTGGTACACAAAGTCTCCCTGTCCCCAGCAGTGCAGTGTTAACGTCGCCCACATCTTCAGCAACATCTCAGTGGCACAAGAGTAAGAGTCAGCCTGAGACAGCAAGGAGTACCCCAATGAAAAAAAGTGCGTTGTTGAGCCTAAGAGAAAGGAAAACCATGCAGCCTACCATTATCAGCATGTTTGGGGGGGAGGGGCAGTACGAACGCAACCACCCAATAGCACGTTTGTACAATGCGAAGCTGGCTAAAATGTTAGCACTGGACCTTCTCCCTTTTTCTTTTGTTGAAGGAGTGGGTTTTCTGGAATTTGTGACAGCCATCTGCCCAAAATGGCATGTTCCCAGCAGCTACTATTTTGCCAGAGTTGCTGTTCCAGCACTACATCACGACGTGCTGGAATTGCTTGGAAAAGCCTTGAAGCAGAGTGCTGTTCACAGTATCCACCTGACAACAGACATGTGGACCAGTTGCCAAGCCACTGATTACATGTGCATCACTGCACACTGGATCTCTTTTGCGGGGGTTAAAGAACAGATATCTGCTGGTGTTGACGCTGCTGAGATTTTTCATGCCACTGGCAAACATGCAACTGTAGCCATGTTTGCCATGGAGAAATCTCATACTGCTGCAAACATTTTGGAAGAGTTTAACAGCAAGGTCTTTGAGTGGCTGCGCCCAAGATGGCTTAAGATTGGTTTTGTTGCCACGGACAATGGCAGTAATGTAGTTAAGGCCATGGGCGATGGTGGCTATTTCAGGGTCCCGTGTTTGGCACACTGCATTAACATTGTTGTTCAAGACTTTCTGAAAAATGAATACAAAGTCAGCAACTTACTGGCCACCTGCAGAAGAATATGCACACATTTCAGCCATTCTTTTAAAGCCCAGAAGCAGCTGAGGGTCATTCAACGTGAGCATAAAATGCCAGTCAAAGCACTCATCCAGGAGGTGCCAACACATTGGAACTCAACTTATTACATGCTTGATCGTCTGTTTGACCTGTACATACCACTCAATGCTTATGTCATGCAAAGATTAGGGGAACCTACTGTGAGAGTCATGACCGTTGAGATGGGTCAATGGGACCTCATTAAATGCCTGACAGAGATGCTACTTCCTTTTGAGATCTTCACACGTGAAGTCAGCAGGGAGGACTGTACTATGGGCCAAGCTATCCCATTGTTGCACATGCTAGAGCAACAGCTGAAGGAGGTGTCTGAAACGTACGCAGGTGTGGATGACAAACAAGACGCAATCATTTGGCGGAGTCCTTAGCCGCTCGCTTATCTGAAAATACAAGGATTAAAAATAACATTGTGTCACAACATTACATTAGTGCCACAATTTTGGATCCACGGTACAAAGTATTTCTGAACAGTAAGGCAGTAATTCCTTTTTCGGAAGTGGATGTTGCCAACTACAAAACTTTGATAGCTGAGGAAGCCACTAAGTTCGAAAACGAACGGCTGGTAATTACAGGCCCCCTCCCCAGGCCATAACAAGTACTACAGGGCATCCAGAGTCAAGTTCTACTTCGGAGCCTGAGGGCAGTGCGTTTGCCTCCCAGCAGTCACCGACACCACCACTACCAATAACATCAACAACAGCAAGAACAGGATCATCCACAGTACAATCGGCAACTGATTGGTTTCTACGGCAGGGGTATGGTAAGTCCAGTGCTGATGCAAAGGCAAAACAGGCCGAGCACATCGGAGCACCCCTGAACATTGAGCGGATGGTCCAGGCCTATCTGGATGACCCAACAGAGGTCTTCATGGATTGAAACCCATTGGTGTATTGGTATGGGAAAAGAAGCCAATGGACAGTGCTCAGCAGGCTGGCGATAAAGTATCTGGCTTCCCCTGTCACAAGTGTCTCTTCTGAGCGTGTTTTCAGTGCTGCTGGTGCCATTGTAACTTTGAATAGGACCAGTCTCTCGCCCAAAAGCGTGGAGAGGTTAACCATGATCAAAATGAATCAGCACTTTATACCACCGGATTACAAAATACGTGAATCACAGCAGGAAGAGGAGAGCGACTTCGATGATGTAAGTAGTGGATTACAGGACCTACTTCTGTCCGAACCACCAGAGTTTGAGGACGAGCTCCTCTTCCCTGACAACTAGGCTTTCAAATTGTTACTTTCTTCCTTCCTTTATTCGTCTGTGTATCTGTCTTTCTGGTTCAAATCAAATCACAACAAATGCATCACCACCGTCTTCTCTTTTTATTTCCCTATTGGAGTTGCACGTCTGTGCATTTAACTGTCCACTCTTCAGAGTCCTGCTTCATCTTCCTGACTCGCCCTAATTACATTTCCATCAAGCCAGACATTGGAGTACAAGAAATGTTGCCTTTAACAGTCCCTCCATAAGAAGTGAAACGGGACTATAGCTATCCTCCGTTTTGTTTCCGAGCCGAAACTCATCACTGTCCGAAGGCTACCGCCTCTGCAAGCATCCACAACTCTTCACTGTCAGAACTTGGGCAGGCATCCAAAAGTAAACTCATCACTGTCAGAAGGCTACAGCCTCGGCAGGCATCCAAAGCTCATCACTGTCAGGACAGAAGGTACTTGGCAGAGAAAGACAAGACTCTTCGAAGAAACTTGCTGACATTTCTGCAAACTCAATTGACCAGCAATGACCGCTACCCAGGACACGGCCCATCACAGTGCTGACCATGTGAACCAACTTAAACTGCGACAAAGTGCCACAGATGAATAAGACGAAAACCGAAACAGCGACTAACAACACTCAAAATGAATGTGGAGTAATAATGAGGCCACTGCCTCATTAAAAAAAACACACACACCTGTCAGAAGTTGGGCATCTGATGATCTGACAGCCAAAGAGAAGAGCAAGACAGGTAATGATGGCATGCATTGGATGCTTGCTGACTCTGAGCGATTGCTGTTGTTTGTTGTGTTGATGTTGTGCATTAAGTAGAACTCTACTAGTTAATCTACAAAGTGAAAGTGACTCAAGTGACAGTCAATGTTTCCCTTCAAACGTAATTTGCGGGCAGAATGGCTCCTCGCACGTTGTTTGGCTTCCTCCGGCCGCCCTCCTTTGTCTGACTGACGGTCCTCCTCTCCCCCCCCCCCGATCTGCAAATCACGGAAGGGAGAGACCGGGATCATCGGATCATCGGTTATTGCTGGCTATCCACAACTGCTCAGGCTGAATAAGTTCCTGGGGCCTTCGGTTTTAGATCGCTGCAACTGGCTAATGGTCCATCGCCCCAAGATGGCGCCTTCCTAGTTTCTTAAAAGGGGCCTCCATCCATTTTGTCCGCTAAATATAATGTCCCCACTTCTCTTCATCAAGTATCACCTTCACAAGATGGCGCCCGTGATTTGGGCCTCAAACAAACGCTAAGGTTCCACAGCAATCCTTAATCAGCTTGTGCAGCTTCCAAAAGGGAGGTAGGACTAGCCCTCCCCACCTCGACTTGCACCAGATCTGATGATTTAGGAAACTGAGTTTAGCTTGTGTTTCCTACGAGGGTTTTTGTCCAAAAAATCAATGACACCAACTGTGACCACAGCTTTTTGGATTAAAAAAAAAAAAAAAAAAACCTGCAGAGACTCACTTGGAAATTGACCTGATTTACTGCCCCAGACATCTTTCCTTTTGTAATCATATCACTTGTTACCTCTTTTTGTATTTTTTTGTTATTTGCACAATTGTCACTTTTTCCTCATGTAATGTAAGCGCTTGCTTTTACATTATCCTCACTTGTAATTTTCTCCCCTTACTTCTACCCCAGCATTCCCTTTCCAACTCTGAACTTCCTCGCCCATTTAGACATTCCACACCCTCGCTAGCTTTATTGCTGTCTTCTACTGATCCGCGCGTACTTGCCAATTGTTTATCCACTTGTTTGCAAACTTTGCTGTTGGTATATTGATCTGTTCCATTTGTGCCTACTGCCTATATATTAGATTTACTCCATGCTGTCAATATAATTTTGGTTATCTATTTGATCTGCTCCTTTTTTGTCGATCTATAATTCCTCGCCTGTCTACCCTATTCCTTGCCTAACCCCCTTACTTCTACCCCCACTCTCCCAGTACCCCCCCCCCGGCTCACAATCCTCATCTCCGGTTCTACCCACCATTTCCTTAACCTCCCTCTCCCCACTCTCTCTTCCTCTCACGTCTACCCAACATGCCCCCTCACAGCATTGACCATCACCCCCAGGACCCTACTCTCTCCAAACATGGCCCCAACTCATGGACCATTCTCTACCCCCCCAATCTCTCCAAACATGCCAAGAAAAACTTCAAACATAAACTCCTTATCCGTAACCCTGAAACACTCATTGTTGATAACTACCTCAGCCTCACCTCCCCCATTATAACCAATTACATCTTTTACTCCAAACGTCCTTCCAAATGGAAAAGCATCTTCCTACAACACCTCCCAATCTCTAAATCAATCAAAATACCATATGGATTCAAAATATCCAGCACTCCCTCCCCAGCCTTTCTTGGTGATATTGATATCTCCATCTTCAAAACAGGTAACATCCTCATACAAGCCACGGTATCCCACCTTTCCATCTTCGAACACCACTTCAGCATTATGTCTCTCCGCCTTGACCACTCAGCGCCTAACACTCCTTCTCCCCTACTGAATAACACCCCTCCAACCTCTCCGTCCCCCCTTTCCTCCCACCTCACCTCCACCCGCAACCATCCAGTTAACACCAACCCCCAACAATCGACTTCACCATCACCCTCCCTGGACCTCACTACTCCAAAGAGCATCCCCCAACCAACATTACCTACTTCTCATCCCCCTCTAATTTTCCCCTCTCCACCTAACACCCGGAACTCACACTCCTCGGACCCCTCCACTAAAAACGGTTGCCCCCAATACTTAACATCTACTTATCATTCCCCTCCCACAACCCCACCTCGGCCTGACCCCACAACCTCTCCCCCCCTACCCAACTACTCACATACTCCACCGCCCTTGCATTTCAATCCTCTAACACAACTCCTCACCCCCCTCCCCCTACCCATCCCGTACACCCTCTTCTCTTCCCCATCCCCCCTATCCTGCTCCTTCAGGCCCTCCTAACTCCGCCTCCTAATCCTTTATCACAACCCCCGATAAATACACAACCCCTCCACCCCAATATATCTGCTCTCCACTCACTCTATCCCCTTTTTATCCTCTTTGACCACATCTCCTGAAGTTCTCAACATCATGTCTAACCTAGCCCAACCCTTCACACCTCACAGCACCGACACCCCTCACTCCACACCCTCCACCCTATCTCCCCCCTCACACCTCAGTCCACCCTCCGCAACTAACCCAGACCACTCCCTACCCCATGTTCATTCCCTTCCCCCGCCCCATCAATACCTCCCCTTACCCTACTTGCCCCCAACCATCACAACAGTGAACTCGACCTATCTAAATTGAGTACTGAACCCCTCTCATCTCACAGCCCCGTCACCCCTCACTCCACTCCCTCTACCCTAACTCCCCCCTCTCACATCAGTCCACCCTCTGCAACTAACCCTGATCTTTCCCTACCACCCGCCCACGCCCCTTCAGTACCCCCCTCCACCGCAATTGACACGAGCCTACATAACACTGAATTTGACCTATCCAATTTGATTACCGAACCCCTCACACCTAACAGCCCCATCACCCCTCATTCCACACTCACTTCCCTATCTCCCCCCACACATCAATCCACCCTCCGTAACTAACCCAGACCACCCCCTCGATACCTCCGCTCACCTTAATTGCCCAGAGCCTACACAACATTGAACTTGACCTATCTAATTTGATTACTAAATTCTCCCAACTCAGGAAAGACTTTATCTCCCTCAGCTCCAGAACCCTCCCTCACCATAAAATCCCCACCCAGCCCTGCCCAAAAATCCCCCCAAAAACCCCCCCAAAAATTCCCCTCGAAAATCCCCAACACCAAACACAATCATTGGAGATCAACTCCTCTCCGCTGCCGTATACATAGACCTCACCGCACCTCGAACCATCTCTCCCCGTCCGATCTCTCAGACCTATGGAACTCTTACCTTCCTAGCTTACCAACCACCAATTCTCCACTCCCCTACTCCCACATCTCTGTTATCTTAGGGACTAATAGAATCCCCTCCTCCCCCACTTCCCCCAGACCACCGCCTCAACTCACGTCGATCCACACTTGCCCACCCACCATATGCAACCCCACACCACTTACATGTATGCTTGTCAACTGTCGCTCCGCAGTCCAACATGCCACGGAAATTTCGGAAACTATCCTGAGTGAATCCATTGACATTGCATTCCTCACAGAAACCTGGCTCAAAGACCACTCAACGAGCGTACTTGACCTACTCTCCCCCCCCCCCGGGGTACTCTATTCTAAGAAAAGATAGACCTGACAGAGTTGGGGGTGGTCTAGCCATTATCTTTAAAAATGAACTTCAACTATCCCTTATCAATAATTCTGGCTACTCCTCCTGCGAATACCTGGAAGCTGAACTGACAACCCAAAATTCCCACCCAATTCGTCTACACAACATCTATCGCCCTCCGGGCCCCCCCCAGCCCTTCATCGAGGACTTATCTGAGCTCCTGACACAATCCTCATTATCCAACTCAAAAATATCTTTCTTGGGGATCTCAACCTCCATTGGAACGATACCGATGATCCCACTATCTCCCTCCTCACCAATCTACTTGAGATAAATGAACTCAAACAACTATGCCTGTCCCCGACACACACCAAAGGAGCCATCCTAGACGCCATTCTTTCCAACGAAGATCTGACCTCCGTGACCAAAATCGTCCCCATTGACTGGTCCGACCATCACCTTTTACTGTTCACCATTGCTACCAAAGCAAACCTCCCCAACTCCAAAATTAACAGACCCAAGAAACTGACCAGAAATCTAAAACATATCCCCCCGGGTGTTCTTGAGTCTAAACTCCAAGCTCAACTTCTTCTCATTCCCCCCTCACAAAATGCCAATGAGCTCACTGAACACTTTAACAATACTGTCACTGGTATTCTGGACCAACTAGCCCCGCCCAAACTCAAAAACCAAAGAACCACCCCCTCCAACTCTTGGTTTAATACCGAGCTTAATAACGAAAGACGGTCACTCAGACTGTCGGAAAGAACATGGAGACACCATCCCTCTCCCGCCCATCTTTTCACTCCTCAGACATGCTAGATCCATGTACAAAAAACACATCTTCAAGGAAAAGGCCTCCTTCTTCCGCACTCAACTTGATCATGCCAAAAACAGACCTAGGGAACTCTTCAAAATCATTCGTAACCAAACTTCCCCCGCACCTCCAAATCTGACCGCCTCCTCAGCCAGATGTGAAGAAATTTCCCACTTCTTCTCAGAAAAATAGCCAAATTGATCAATCCTTCCGCTCCACACAGCTCCCTCCAACTCCCAATGCAAACCCGTCCTCACCTCAAATGCCTACCCCACATCCCCTCGACCAGCTGACCCTGCTACCTCTCTGGAAACCAACTCCCTAACTCACAATTAAAGAACAATGCCTCCTTGCTCAACTTCCTCCCCGTGACTGAGCTAGAAGTCCTTAAAATAATTGGTAATCTTAAACCGTCCTCCCACACAAAAGACCCCTTACCCTCTAACCTTGTCCCTGCCCTTAAGCACATCATCACCCCATACTGGACCACAATCATCAACACCTCTCTCTCCACTGGCTGTGTCCCCACCTCCCTTCAACTTGGACAAATCTCTCCCATAATCAAAAACCCCAATGCCGACCCCAATGACCTAAACAATCTCCGCCCCATCACTAACCTCCCACTTCTCTCAAAGGTCCTTGAAAAATGTGTCCTACTACAACTAGACAAACACATCGAAAACTTCAACCTACTTGATCCCTTTCAATCAGGCTTCAGGAAAGGCTGCAGCACCGAAACAGCAATGCTCAATGTCGTCGATGACATCTACCACTCACTTGATAATGGCGAGTCCTGCCTTCTTATCCTCCTTGATCTCTCCGCAGCGTTCGATACAGTCAACCATGCAGCCCTACTCAATGTGCTTAGGACCCGTTACGGCCTCAATGATACCGCCTACAAATGGTTCGTCTCCTACCTACAACACCGTACTCAGCAAATCAAAATTCAAAACTGTATCTCTAACCCCTCTCCTGTCTCCCTTGGAGTCCCACAAGGGTCTATTCTCTCTCCCTCCCTCTTTAACCTCTTTATGGAACCCCTCACCCTCATTCTTAAACAAGCAGGCATCAACTACCACCTCTACGCCGACGACACCCAAATCTATTACAAGATTAAAACTCATGCTGACATCTTACACCTGAACAACACCCTCACCAAAATTCAGACCTGGTTCCACTCCAATCATCTCAAACTTAACCCTAATAAAACTGAAATCATTCTCTTCTCCCCTAAAAACAACCCTCTCCCCATTCAATCATGGATCTCTGACCTTAACGCACTCAACTGCTCATTCACCTTGTCCAACTCCGTCAAATCTCTTGGTATCTCTATCAACAACACCCTAACCCTTAACGTCCACATCAAAAACTCTGCTAAAGGAGCCCTCCTCACTCTCCGTCACCTCAAGAAAATCAAACCCTTTATGCCCACAGATGATTTTAAACTTCTAGTTCAGTCACTTGTTCTTTCACGTATTGATTATGGTAACGCCATCCTCAACGGAATCCCAAAGGTCCACCTTGCTCCAATCAAAGCTGTGCTCAACCTTGCCGCCAGGCTCATTACAGACTGCAAATGCTTCGATCACATATCACCGGCTCTCAAATCTCTTAAATGGCTCCCTATTGAAGGCAGATCTGTATATAAAACTGCCTGCATCACTCATAAAGCCCTCCACCAAAACACTCCACAGTACCTCTCCAAGAAACTCATCATTGCGGGCACCAGACGACCCCTGAGAAGCACCAACTCCCTCCTCCTTATACCACCACTGCATAAAAAGAAAGCCACACAATCACGCTCCTTCTCTGGGAACGCCCCTATCATCTGGAATGCCCTCCCAAAAAACCTGCGCTGCAACCCCTCCTATCTCAGCTTCAAAAAAGACCTCAAAATCCACCTCCTCAATTATTATTGGGGATCCTAACCTGTGACCTCCACTCGATCTCCAATCTCACCATGTTATATCAGTCCAGTAATATTTGTCCATTTCATGAACATCATCGGCCTAATTACTTGATATGTATAGCTTCTGCCCATGCTTATCTATTTGATTCATTTATTTAACTGTTTATTTTGTTTATCTACTTGATTTGTATATTTCACATGTTGTTGTCATTATCTTTTATCCACTTATACGCCATTTCTGGCCCAATTATCACTAGGGGTCCTAACCTGCGACCTGCAACTGATCCCCAATCACCATGTTACATTCTGTTCAGTATTATCTGTCCATCCCCCGAACATCATATACCTAGTTACTTGAAGTGTATAGCTCTTGCACCTATATATTCATTTTATTTTTGTATATTTCACACTTTGTTTCTTTATCTCTTCATCTCTTTGTATGCCATGTTTGCGTTATATTATCCTCTCATGTAAAGCGCTCTGATACCTCTGGGTCAAGCCAGCGCTATATAAAACTTTCAAAATTAAAAAATTAAAAAATTTAGGGGCATATTAGCAAGACCCACGTTAAAATTATCGCCATTTTAGCGGCAGGAAACTGCCGCTAAAACGGCGATAATGGGCTTGCTAATATGCGTTATAGAATTCCAATAGAAGCCCAGGTTAGATGTGCAGGACATCTAACCTGGGCTTCTATTGGAATTCCATAACGCATATTAGCAAGCCCATTATCGCCGTTTTAGCGGCAGTTTCCTGCCGCTAAAACGGCGATAATTTTAACGTGGGTCTTGCTAATATGCCCCTTAATAACCAAATTGTACTCCTACTACTGCAGGTGCAGGCCAATATCTGTTGCAATTTTTTAATATGGATTATGGACTTAATCGGAGTCACTACAGACTGAGTTGGAGTTGGACAACACGTACCACACCATGATGATGACCATACTATCTTTGCACGCAGTCAGTCAGTTGGATCGGAGATGATTGAAGGAATAGCTGCATTTCACGAAGTGGCATAAGGTAAACATAAACACAACAATTCAACAAGAAAGTAAACACAGCAGACCTACATGTCCATGTAGTGGTGGAGTCGAGTGTAGTCATGACTGACAGCGGCGCATTGATTTAGTCACTTAATTTTGAAAATGCTAGGTTGCTGTATATGCCTTTTGTCTGGCTCTGTCAAAATTTAAGGTAAATGGAGGTTGGGTCACGGGCTGGTGCTGTGGTGGGCCTGTTCTGACCTGTTGTTGTTGTAGCTTAATGCTGTAAACAGAATAGACACAATAAATCCAAGCCGCCTCAGTCTGAAAGTGTTCTCTCTTCTCTTCTTGGACTCCACCGTAATTGATGCTTTTTTTTTATTCATTGATTTTTCAATACCCCTTTTGTTTTTCCATCTACACTTACAGGCCGGCCTTTACCCTGTGCTATACTGGGAGAAACAACTCATACTTACCTTACCAATCCGCATCAGGCAGGCAGTGGCACCCAAGATTGATGTGCGGAGCGTCCATGTAAGATAGGACCAAGAGGAATGACGAGATTCAACTCCACAATTTGACTAGGATAATACAGTAACTTTAGTATCATTCATCATTCGTCTTTTAATTAATTTGATTCCTTTGTTCTCTTCAATCATTACGACTGTGTGTTGTGTTGTTGTTTGTTTGCTAATTGATCCCTACAACTATTTTTTAATTTTCTTTGCTATCTTTAAAAGTAAGCCCGGTACAACATGGAATTTGGGTCTCTCTGAGGGCATACAGGCAAGGCAAATTGCATAGAATATACTGCTGCCCTGTACTGTCTAATTGTCTAGTAGTAGTTAGTAAGTACTACTCATTAACCATCAAGTTATCTTCATCATCATGCATGCATTTCCTTTTTCTCCTTTATAGATTTATTGGATAAGATCATGGTCGTCTGCCAAGATTGTGCTTTGCTTTTGTTGTGTCCATGCGTACTGTTTTTCTTTGTCAAACCTTTCCCCATACCCCCTTCCCATCCATTCATCAAACCCTAACCCTCTTCCCCCGGGCTGTGATTTATATTGAGGTGTGATGTGACTACATTAAATGTACACCAATTGATCACACGCTTGCTGGGGCAGATGTGGTGAAAGCAACACTAATTCAATTTCAAGGCAGGGCGAGGATCTTCTTCTGCTTGCCCACCCATGCTCAGTCTATGTGCAAGCCAATTTTTTTCCAAAAATACATACATCAATAATACATCATAATTAATTGCCGGCATTGATTGGATTCATCATCAACATCCTACCACACAGCAGTAAAGGTTACGAATTACGATTGTGTTAAGTTAAGTGACTCACTCGACACAACTACAGTTTGTAACTTCTTGTACTAGGCTGTCCACGCCACCATTATGTTTTATTTTACTTTAGCAGTTGCAATATTGTTTGTTTGGCAGTCTTCTTCTGTACTGTACTTTACTTCGTTCTACTACTCCTCCCACAGTCGCTCTCAGGCAAGTGACTGTCTCTTTTTATTTTTTTGCAAATGCTACTGCCAGTGTCTACTACTACCACCACAACCATGGCATCTTCTCCATTCTCTTGGGAAACCATGCAGCGATCGCTGTGCCAAACTTAATCATCATCAATCACAGGTAAGATAAGTTTGGTGGGAGGTATAATGGACTAGGAGGAGAGACTGACAGTACTAGTAGGACAAATAACTCAGTGAGGGGTACCGCATCTATCTGCTTGTGTTACATAATCGGCAGATTATTTAAATCAAACACTGGCTGCGGCCCTGCAGCAGCAAGGAAACCATGTGACGTAAATTCGTAAAACAGTAACCCCCCACAAAACATTAACATCGTATGTTTAAGTATAAATATAATTTATTACCCTAACAAAAATAAACTATCCCACACCTGACCCACCCCTCTTCCTAAGCCCAACCAATGTCCAAAACGAAAAAGTCCAAACAATGTCCATAAACCCCAACGCCCAATTCCCACCCACCAACAAAAGGAATAAAAAAGGGGCAATCCAACGGGGTCCTATAGTTCTTATATTCAGCGGGCTTTCAGGTGTTTGTCCACCAGGATCTTCACCCGCTCCTCTAGTTGCTCCTCTAGGCGTGAAATCCGGAGGAGCATCTGGCGGCGAAATGCCCTGCAGTGGCATCCAGGGTGGGGGGCAGCAGTGCTGCCTGTTAATGAATTGCGGCGGCGGGCGGCTGCCTGACCGCGGCGACGTACCACTGGAGGTGGGGCCTGGCTGGGGCCCGGGGCATCGGAGGCTGCAGCTGCTGCCGCCTCCTCCTCCTCCTCCGCCTGAGCCACAAGCCGCCGGTACTCTTCGCAGATGGCCTCCAGTTTCCGGTGCCGGGCCCTGGCTGCCAACTCCTTCCGGGATGGTTTTTCTTGGGAAGGAGGATCTATATCAAGAAAGAAAAATAATATTGTTGTAACCAATACTCTATGAAAACAGTAACACAAAATTAATTCAACACATAGTGGCACAGTAGCACTAGCAAGAAGCACAGTACATAACATTTGTGGTAATAATCTATCCTCCCACTTCCTCGGCCTCTAACATTTGTGGGAGTTTCAGGCATTATACTAGCACTATGGACTCCAGTACACAGTACACCAGTCTTCTTCTTATCTCTAGTTTAGCGAAATTACATAACCTGGTTGTAGCCGGCATGCCAGCTCAGTCAGCTATGCTTGCACCCAGGGCCAAGACAAACATACGAGTCATGACGCAGACTCACGTTAGTTTTATTTGCTACTGTCTGCAGGTGGGGAAGCTCGTATTTTTCTATTATGGCCGGTGGCACTGGCCATACTCTCTCTGTTACATGAAGGGCAATTGCTCAATTTCACTTTCACAGTGCCCTGGCTAGTACAAAAAGGCAGATTATATATCTGATCCAATGATCATTGCTTATATATGGGACGACGACATAAGGTCAGTAGCGGTCGGTGGTGGGAGTGCTGCCGGGCGGTGACGTGGGGAGGGGCAGGGTGGGGGTAGTAAACTATGGATTACGGCCAATTACAGGTAAGTAAACATATAAATAAATAAAACTAATTTCGTTGCGCGCACTGCATCGCATTTGGCGGTGCAGTGCGCACAATGAAATTCGCTTTATTTATTTTTATGTTTAGTTACCTGTATTTGGCCGTAATCCATTGTTTACTACCCCCACCCTGCCCTCCCCACATCACCGCCCGGCAGCACTCCCACCACCGACTGCTACTGCATAAGGTACTTTGTTTTGATTGACTGTGTAACCAACAGATAGGCCACCCTTTGCAGGCTGGCTGACACATTCGAAAATAAATTAACATAGGTAGGGAGTGGTCCTCGGAGTCGAAGGAAGGCGCTTGATAACTAACTATACACAATATATATGATGTGCTTGCAAACTACTGTGAGTCAACTGTATTCTGAAAATACAACTTGTATTCCCCTCGGCTTTGCTACTCTGGCGCGGTTTCTTTTACATTCCCTTCAAACTAAGACTCTGCATCCCGTGACAGTCTCCACCTATGCTGTCTTTGATGAATACATACAGGCATCCATCCATTCTAAGTAAATGTCTATCATTCTTCTTAATCTCTCCACAAACCTTAGTTTGTTTCACCAACAACCACCCATGCGTCCACTCCTTCCTTGCTTGCCTTGGCTTTGAGTTTCACCCAAACACCGCTGATGATTCTTGTTATCCCCAGTATCCACCCATACTGTGTCGCCCACCCAGGCAGGCATCCATTCTTCTTTCACCTTCCACCCATCCTTCAACAACACATGCATCTGATTCCTATCAGCCACCTATGCATGCTTCCAACTTATCCTTCTCTGCCAGTCATATTACATCTCGCCCGTCCTTCCTCCTTCCACCCTTCTTTCCCTTTTTGTTCAACACATCCATCAAGGTCATCTGATCTGACTTTTAGTCTTCTCCATAAAACTTTCACAGCTGAGTTGGAGTCAGATAGAAGAGGCCATTGGTTACTCAACTCACGCTGCTAATGCTATTGCTAATGCATTGCTAATGCTAAGTAAAGGGTGTCTTCTTCAACCGTTGTATAATGTTCACTACAACTTCATACTTAATAAGTCTCAACAGTACAGTGACTGTGAGTGAAGTGAACACCCTTCCAGCTAGTGCAATGTCAATAAGTAATGAATATAACTTACCACCGCCCGCCACTGCTGCTGGCTCACCCCCTGTAGCTCCTGCAGGTGCCGCATCTCCTGCCCCCTCCGGAATGGCTGCATCGCCATCGCCGCTGGCCCCGCCGGCACTGGTGGTCGGTAGTACGCCTAGAAAAAAACATGACACATTTTTAGATGCCTGTACACCTCCCCTATTTATTCGTTTTCACTAGCAAGATTGAAAAAAAGTTAATACATACATATACAACATACATCACTAGTCCAAATCGGGTACTAGAGTAGAGTCAGTAGACACTAGTAGTGTTATGGTCCCTAGGGTCATTATTATAGTCTACTCTACTCTTTGCAAAGTTAGCCTGAGCCATGCAACCATTTTTCGCTTCATGTCTTTTGCGCATGTTACCTCGCAGCTTGTTGTGCAGTAAGACGCCTTTTTGAGCCCACATGAGCTCATACAGCTACTGTCTGAGCGTTGCGTGCAAGAGGTCGAAAACCAAGCCACTTTGTTATGGAGTTTGGTTAATCCGTATTGCTTAGCCATAAGTAACATGTTACACTTTTTGGCATGACTGAGAAATGCTTGCATTATACTATCTAACGCGCACCATTTTTCTCATAACAGGCAGAAGATTCCCTTCTACGAACCAGAGATTTGCAGAGCTTATGAATGATGCATGTAACCAGTACTTCTACGTTCTACGGTGAGGGGTCTCCCAGAATTCGCACAGATCTTTTGTCTTCTATCATGCACTTGTAACAATGTTTATTGTTTTAATCTTATGCATTTTGCTGTTGGAGCTGGCTGTAGTACACTGAATTTTATAGAACAACATACAGAGCTTGTTAGTTGAAAATAAACCTTTTGAACTTACACATAGACTCTGTGGTATTTGGTGTGGTGGTGGTGGTGGACTTACACGAGTGAGTGAGCGAAAGGGTGTTATGTTCTGGGCTGTGTAATCATTGGGTATCTTCGGGTGGGGGTTCGGGGACCTAATGAGACACTATAGCTAGTCGGTCAGGGGATTGTGGGTTCACTTCTGACTGAGGTGTGAGGAAGGTCCAACCTCCCATCACCAACATCCTATTTTCTTGTGCATAGTTCTGTATGTGGCTGTGCAGAATCCCCACAACAGTAGTAGTATGTACTATATCCTATCAAAAATAGTCAAATATCTGGTTGGGCATTTTGTTGTTGGTAATTGTCAAAGCCTCAAGATTAAGAAGACTAGAAGAGGACAACCCAAAGGACTGGACTCAGTGGCTAGATCTATTGGTCAATCTAAGTTTTATTCAAAACCGTAAAATAAAGAGTGGCAAACTGGGCAAGCTTAGCTACAGACAGACTAATAGTAGTAGTACAGAGAGTCATAGCAGAGGCAGTTAGAACTTTGAGGCAGGGATAACCAGAATTTAGAAACAGATAGTCAAGTCAAGATCAAAGAAGCTTTTGTAAAAAATAGAATTAGGAAGTGAAACCAGAATTAATAGTTCAGAAAAAATAAGGTGCAGTAAGAGTTAGGGAAATATAATTGTTAATATTAACCACTGGAGGACTTACTGGGGCCAGCAGCAGGGCCCTCGGTAGAGGAGCGGTCCTCTGGTTTTCCCGCCGACTCGGACCCCGTCTTCTTGCCCCTGGGTGCTGCAGATCAGTGATCATGTAAGATATAATAAAGAAAGAGACATGATTGCTGTGAAACAAATAAATTATCTAAAAAAACGCTCAAAAAACGTTTTCGGAAACAATAATTGCAATAAAATTGACCTATCTAATCCGATCGACTACTGGCTTGCGGGATTCACAGACCGTCTACTTATTTATGAACACTAATCTAGTGTTCCATTCTGATTGATTCGAATCCAGAACACTAACTAAGCCTAAGTACCACCTGACCTAGCCCACCTATTCCAGACGGGCCAATTGTTCACTAAGTCTGCATTTCCATTTTTTTAGCCCTCAAAAATGCATAGATGAGATGGAGGACACATGCATAAATTTGTGCATACACCAAATTGTTGGTTGGTTGCGTCTGATGTTCTGCTACTGACTGACACTGCTAAGCCTACCACCCACTAAACAAACTACAAAAGGTTCTACTAAGGACTGGGGTAAGCAGCACTCAGTGACAGAAGATGCGTCATGCAGACCGCTAAAAAATTATCAACTAATACTAACTAAACCTAGTATCAATCCATCCACCACTATTTGACAGGAGGACAAAGGAAGGACTAGAGTCTCTCTAGCAATAGCATTACCTAACTTAAGTTCTCTAAAGTAAACTCTTACATAATAATCAGCCCAAGCAAGCGCAAAGTTGCAAACAAGTAAGAGTAGCGCCGAGCACCTGTGTCCTACAATCACAGAAGATTTTGAAACGTAATTTACCTACAATGTAAGCAGCAGTATTCTTGTTATTCGTAAAAAAATTATACACAATACTTATACTACTATATATATTAGCTACTCACCAAGCCCCACGACCTCGACACCTAGCAGGTCCAACAGGTCCTGCTCCCGGTCCAGGATGTCTGACCACCGGTGGGCCAGCTGGTTATGGGTGCGCCGGACCCGTATTATTATTAATTAATCCGTATTTGTAAAACACTGCCCGGCGCACCTTCCCCCACCGGCGGTGACGCTCCTGGGTAGGGTACCCGGAGCCTGGCCTGCCGCCTGCTGCCAAGGTCAAGGGGAGGTGGCGCTGCAGAAAAAAAACAAGGGCGGCCAACTCCGCCTCGCTAAAAAGCTGCTGTGCTTGCACCCCTGCAGGGCGCAGTCTGCCGCAAGGCAGGCGGCTCTTGGGCGCACGCGCCTTGCCCTTGGAGCCGGTAGTGCTGCTACTACCCTTCGCCATGGTTCTGGGGTGTGTGGGAGGAGGCGGAAAAGAAAAGTTAGAAGGAAAAAATAAAGTTAGGGGAAGAAGTAGGAGCTTAAAGAAGAAAGTAATATAAAACAGTCGAAAAGGAAAAAAAAACACAGTAAAAAGTAGAAATAAATGCAAAATATAGACTTAGGCACAGAGAGAGATAGATAATAAATAAAAAAAAATTGAAAAACAGTGTAAAAAACCAAGGATTGCAAAGATTGAGGGAGGATAGAAAAGCAGGCCCAGAACCATAGCATAGAGTGAAAAACAAGATGGCCACGCCCATCGCGACCGCGTGGGTAAGTTTGCGCGATATTTCTCCCCGAGCACGCAAAAAGCGTCGCGAACACGTACGACGCGTTCCCGAACATGAAATGTGCATCGCGAGCACGCTATACTCGACCCGGAACAGGAAATAAGGCATCGCGAACGGGCGGGACAAGTGAAAAACAAGATGGCCGCGCACATAGGCGACCGCATGGGCAAGTTCGCGAGATACTATCCCCCGAGCACGCAAACAGCGTCCCGAACACGCACACCGCGTTCCCGAAGAAGAAAAACGTATCACGAACGGGCGCGACAAGCAACTACGCGCGCTCGCATAGCTACGCGTAGCTCGCGTAGCGCTTTAACGTCTTCGCGTAGCTTCGCGTAGCGCGACTACGCGAACTACGCCCAGGGTTAGAAATAATCCACCAAGCCCTGCAGAAAAAGGAGAGAATTTTTAAATTAGTTTAAAAAGCCAGGTCTTGTCCGAAAAGTCAGTTTGGAGCTTTCCTTCCTCAGGTCTAATGGAAGAGTATTCCAGAGCTTGGGGCCAGGAGACCAAAGGAGCGACCACCCATCCGAGCTATCTTCACCCTTGGAATTATCGAGAGCCCAGTTTCAGCAAATCTGAGACACCTGCTAGGTCTATAGGGCTTGATCAATGCCTGAAGCTATTGGGGGCCTTTGTTGTAATTGTTGCAATTCCTATCTACAAAATAGGAAAAAAAAAATTGCAGGCATTACTAAAGCCTAACGTTTTCCCCAAGAATAAATTACTTGGAAAGGTCGGGGGCAACATGACAGATTAAAGACGCTCACCTTAAAAACTATCCCACACCTTTTTCAAAGTGAAGATAAAAAGACTTTCCATATTCCAGTCTAGTGGAGAAAACACCCACAAAAGAATTGTTTGTAAATCTCAACTTGAAACGCCCCCTACTGTTGCCAATTATCACTAAGTGATTTAGCGCCTTACCTTCTATTAATCAGTAGACAGCATTCTCTCTATTGCGCTCGCCTCGCTGTGTGCTCCTAATCACATTAAATATGTGCAATGCATGCCCATGACTAAATAATCTTTTGAAAAAACAGAAAAAGAACAGGTTTGAAATGGAATGAAAGATTATCGCTTTGGTTAAACGATGAATTGCTCTGAAACATCCGAACGACATGACCGGGTTAGAGTGCTCGCCTTCATGATTTTTAACGTGCTAATCCTACAATGGAAGAAGGGAAACCCCTTTGCACTCGAGCGTAAGCCTAAAAGAGAAAACTCAAAAGTGAATGTTATTTCAACTCTACTAGTATAATTTTCTACAATTCTCTCTAGTCACCCCAAAAGTTGACATCTCACCTTCTGCCACTAAGTAGAAAGCATTCTCCTGACCGTCTGTATGAGTCCCATATTAAGGATTACACTGAAACCACACCTCTATATTTATTGGTTTCAAATATGTTTCAATTAGCGGCACCAGAATGTAATAACCAAAATTTAAGGTGCTCATAAAAACCCAAACTGGATCGTTGATGGCAATATCTGACTTGTTATGTTTCGTATAGGTACACTGATATAGGCTCAGGTAGTAACCAGACCTTTCACCTATATTTCCCCTGGCATTACACTACATAACGGTTCTTGGGACTGACCTTTTACCACATCTTGTACTGCTTCCAAGACGTGGGGTTTTCTCCGAAAACTAGCCTCATTCATTATGCATGAGGATTCTTGGATTCTCGGATTCTCAGCAGGACTACCATCTCCTGCATAATAACTATGTATAAGGGTCATTCCTTCCATCATCCTAAGTCCGACATGACACAGAAAGGTAGATCCCCTGAGGGTACCACTTTGGGTATATAAACACCATATCTTTGCTGAGGCAGGGAGAGGAGAAAAAGGACTTCCATGCTGACACACTGACGCAAGATGCTGAGGTTCCTGCATGCAAACACTCCAGCTCGCAGTGGTCTGACATCCCTTGCGGGGTGTCCATCTCGAGACCAAGACGGGGTCCCACAGTCTCTCACTTTAGGCAATGGGGTTGGCTTTATCCTAGGGGGATTCTTGGCTCTACACCTACATACATGCTAGGTACACTTAGGTACATCTAGGTAGGGTTGCATCGTAGAAGTACGCTTTATTACTGTCATGTATTTATATACCTGCCTGTATTCATTGTTTTAGCACTATGGTAGGAATCTACCATCCTTTTACTCTGTTGGTGCTTATAATCATTTATATCTGTTTCTGTCTTATGGTTGTTTCAGCACACCTATTTTACACTAGAATGACGCTGGTTCAATAATTGCTTATTGAAAACGTCCCCACCGTTTATTCTGTGTATATCTCTGAGACAAAGTGAGCGCGAGTGACTGGGCGAAAAGTACTGTACTCTTTCCACGATCCCTGATGGGACAGAGTTGTCATGTTCGATAGTTGCCAAGAACTATTCTCTCCTTGGTAAGAGGAGTTTACAGTGGCATTGTGAGCTAGCTGGTATACAGGCGAACATACCCGGTGGGGGTGTCTGGAATCAGTCTGGACACCAACCCCACAGTCTATGTTGTCTAAACGTGCAGATCCTATATAGGTTTATAGGAACTACACGACATGGTGCCGCCAACGTTGGTTTGGCACTTATTTAATGGTCAAATCTGAGTAGTTCAGTCGTGCTGTTCTCAGAGACCCCAACTCACATTTTCCAAGAGACGTCTGGAGTGTGAAGGGAACAATCCGCCACAGCAGAGTAGGCATATCCTATCTATTGGCTGTAGGTTTATCAAGCTTGAAGGACAAACAGTTCCCTATTGTGCATAAAACCTTATCTCAGTTTCCTTGAAACTTTTTCCTTCTTCAAAATAATGACTGATGAAGACGCCGCTGCGCCAGCACAATGTGTGGCTGCAGCAAGGGAGGAAGAACATGAAGATGAAATAAACATTTCAGAAAATGTAAGAACTGCCCTTACTTTAAAACTAGCAGACTATGGAGTCACAGCTAGGGGTGGGACAGTAACATTCGGGATTGAGGCACACGAATCATACAGAACAGAGGTATTCTATTCATGGGTTAAATTCCCACATGCAGATGCACAAACACATACATTTCATTCTTATACTAAAGATGAAACACCAGATGAATACTGTCCATATGAGGACATTGAAATTCCGCTCACCTACCAGGATCACATAAACTGGTTTAAAGGCGCCCTCCCACACACCACGAAAAAGTGAGACTCGGTCAACTCGGAAGAGATGGAGCAACTTGGCCAGTCCTAGTGGCTTACACACCTCATCCAGACATTGACACAATGCCAGTAGCAGACTTACGTCCACTTCATAAAGAAATAATAAAACTTTACAGAAACCTGACCCAGCTTGTGATGAGAACACTCACACTTCAGCCAACAAGGGCTACACCTACAGGACAAATTCAGGGATCTACAACTAAAATAACACCACAAACGCTACACGCAGTTATGGGTAAAATGCCCACTAGATGTGAGCAAATGCCATTCTGGATATCTCAAAACATAAGCCCTCAAGAAAAACACAGAATGCTAACAATCTGCTTGCCAATGGGGATAGCTCCCCAGATAGAGGATTGTACCTCTTGGGGTACAGTTTTCGCTGCCATATATACAGAACTCATGGTATCCCTTCAATAGCAGGATTACCAGATGTATTAAGACAAATACAGAAAGAGTATGGAGCAGAACCTGCTCTGAACTTAGGGATGAAATTGTAGGAAATTTTGCCCAGGTATCAGCTATTATCTTAGCAAACATAAAAGGGGAGGCAGCAGCAGTGGCAATATGCCACCGCCTGAGGGAATTCACTCCTTTACAACAGGAACGTGAATTACCTAAAATTATCGAACACACCTATGCTGAATTAGGTAGAGATCGTTTGGGAGCGAGAGCAACAAAACCTCAACTTATGGGTGGTCCTGATAAAGACAACAACAAGCAAGCACCTGGTTCTTCCAAAAAGAAATGGGATAACAATAATAAAAAACTAAAGAATTGAGAAAGTAGGTCACAATCCTGGGGTGTCTCCTCAACAGTAGCCCTCCAAAAGGAGGTACAACCTTAGGAATCGTGATAACATTAAAAAACCTGACAGGTATCAGGATACTGATACATGTTCCTCTCGTTCCTTTCAGGGTTCATCAAAAAACTCTGAGAGGGAAGGACGGTCAGAACACAGACAAGAAGAGCGTACAAAGTCCAGAGACATGCAACGCGCTTCAGACTATACTTCCAAAAAAGAAGAGAAACCAAAATCAAAACCTCAATTTAAAAAGAAGAACGTAGCAGGTCTTAAAGTTAGACATGCCCTGAATTCTGAGGACTCAACTTCTGAATGGGGAATGGGCTCTGACGATGCTAGACAGCGCAGCAGAAGTAACAATAGCTTGCCAGAATCTGATGGAATTTCGGGTGACAGTGGAGTTGGATGAACATATCACGGTGGAGACACCTGATACGAGGGTAAGTGTTCTGAATAGGTTACATGAAATAACACCCCAAATGGAGGAAGACAAACCCAGAAAAATTAAAGGTCTCTTTTGGGAGAACCTGACTCATGGATATGACATCCTATTGGCTGAAAAAGATTGGCTGCCTGAAATTGTTAGGGAGTGCCCAAAGGGAGAAACGTTAATTTTACTGGCTTTTTCTGACCTCGTTCCAATATACTTAGAAACATACATACGCGCAGGAGTGGGCGATAGCACTTTCTCCAGCATTATATCGCAACCATGTTGGGTGGGATGCTGTGTCACCTCACCATATAATCCCAGTAAAAACTACTCCAAACCCACAGCGACAGTACCCAATACAACAAGAAGCGAAAAAACAGGTCAGGGAGATCTAAGATCAACTTGAATACCAGGGTGTAATTGAAACTTGCACCTCTTCAATGAATAATCCTTTGTTTCCCGTAATGAAAGCCGATAATTTATACCATCTAGTTTTAGACTACAGACATCTGAACACATGCACTAAAACATTTGCAGTATAGAATGCACACAGTGCCACATTGATGAATAAGATTGTGTTAAAAAAAATACAAAACAACATTAAATATCTCAAATGGATTTTTCTGCCAAAATATAGCGCCTGAAAGCAGATATATGACAGCATTCTCAGCGCTCGGTTCTCAACGTCAATTTTGTCGACTCCCCCAAGGGTATAAGAATAGCCCTGGATTGTTCTCCGCTAGGGTAACAGTTACTTCAGAATCTGGATGAAGAGGCATTGTCCTATGTAGATGATATTTATCTGATGGATGATGATTTAAAGGATCACTTGACCAGGGTGAGCAACATAATTTTGGAGTTCGCCTCTGAGGGCTACAAAATCAACTTTAAAAAATCAAAAATAGCCCTCCTCAATGTCCTATTTTTGGGATATGAGCTTTCAAGTGAAGGGAAAAGTCTGGCAGCTAACTTTTTAGAAAAGTGTGCGCTGCTCCAACCTCCTAAATCGTTGAAAAACTTACAATCCATATTGAGATTCTTGAATTTTGACAGAATTTACATTTTAGATTACACAGAAAAAGTGAAACCTTTCTACGACCTAATAAGTCCTGATTTTTCAGTTAGGCATTGGACACAGGAACACACAGATTTCCTTTGTTCCTTATAAGCTGACGTGATAGCTTCAAAACACCTACACACATGTGTAAACACCACAAATTTGGTGATCCGTGTTATAGCGGGACAATCAGGGTATACTTACCTAACCTTCAATGAAGGCGAAACAGTACCCATAGCATACAAATCACACTTGTACACAAATGCTGAAATGCGATTTGCTTCTACAGAAAAAATTCTGACAGCAGTACAGACTGCTGTAGTGAGAGAAAGAGCACTGGCTCAGGGGAAACGAATAATTGTCGTAACTCCAGTACCGGCCTTAGAGGCTGTTACAAAAGCAAGTGTTCCGAACGTTAAAGCTTTACATCCAAGATGGATACAATGGGCTAAATCTCTCACTGCAACAGATGTAGATTACAAATTTGACTCTACATTTAAGACGCAAGCATTTCTGCAATATGGACGAGAATATCCTCTCCCGAATGAAATAATGCCTCTAGATCAGTATGAATATATTATTTACACTGACGGTTCTGCTCAGCCGGCCATAGGAAGTAATCAACATTACAGTGTTGCGTGTGCGATTGTGAAGGGTCGTATGCAGGAAGGCAAGTTCCATCCTAGCAGTACAAAGACACAGTCTCTAGGAGACTGCACAGCGCAGCTGGCAGAATTAAAAGCCCTGTTACTGGCACTAATAAATACAGATCGAGAATTCCCCACACTGATTGTGTGCGATTCTTTTTACTGTGTCCAGACATACAATGAATATCTTCACTAATGGGGTCAAAATGGGTTTAAAGACTCACAAGGTGGCACAATTAACCATAAATTGCTTTTGGAACAGTTAGCTGAGTTGAAAAACGAACTACCGAGAGCTCACGTGTTACACACGCTGAGTCATCAACGTGATGGCGTTCACGTTGAAGAGAATTCATTGGTTGATAAAGCCGCTAAAGGGGCAGTACGAACTGCTGCCGTAGCTGCAATCACTCATTCTTGTACGAGAATAGACGGACATATAATGGTAGCTGTCATTGCTTCACGCAAAAACAGCACAGCCTTACCAAGAGGTTTTCCACTCAAGTACTCCTATAAGTTAGATGCAAAAGATATTCCGTATGATCAAATTCCGGGAGTGGGATATAGAGTAATACCAAACATGGATCTTAGATAAGGTTTAATTCTAGCTGCACAGGAGGGGCTATGGTTCTGCACATGCAGGAGTTCCCACAACGGTTTCTTTACTGAAACAATGCTATTGAAGGCCAGGACTAACTAAACAGATGAAGAATTTTGTCTTAAAGTGCGACATCTGTCAGCAAATGAAGGGCTCCACCATAGCACGTCCAGCGCAGACACCATTATTGATATCGGACAGACCACTCGCTTGTGTCTATTTGGACCACTGCAGCCCCCTACAATCGCATGGGGCTTACAAGTATATCTTGGTGGCAGTGGATTCATGCTCTAGATTCCTGTGGGTTTGGCCTCAGCGCTCGGCTGATGCTCGAACTGTTATAAAAGATTTGCGAGTCTTCCTAGGGACAAACGCAGTTGGCAAATTACATTCTGACTGTGGCCCCGCGTTTAGCTCTAGGGCTTACAAGGAAGCCATGGGAAGTTTAGGTGTTGCACTGCGGTACTCCTCTACGTACCATCCTGAGGGACATTCGGTCGTGGAGAGGAAAAACCGAGACTTAAAGCAATCTTTAACAGCATGGGTATTAGGTTAGGGTGGTAGTTGGGTCAATCACTTATATGGGGTACAGAGAGCACTCAATAATATGCCAAGAAGTTCCCTAGGAGGTGTCACTCCCTACAAAGTCCTGTTTGGAATGAGAATGTGGGTACCTGATCTCGATTATGAAAGCACAGTGGCGGATGAAAAACCATTTGACATCAATAAACATTTGGCTGTTTTACAGGATCTCAATGGATTCCGGGCACTACAAAGCAATGTGCAAGTAAAGCGCACCGCCACTGGGGAAGTCAAATCAGTCACGGCAAGACCTGCCTGGATCCCTAAAGTCGGGGATCTGGTCAGAGAAAAGATTGTGGACAAGAAGAAATTTGGGCCATCATACAGAAAGCCTGTACCTGTCCTGGCTATCGAAGGAACAAGAACAGTACTTCTTCCGCCTCTTGCCGGAAAAAAAGAAAAGAGATTTGTCTCCATCAAACTGATCAAACCACACTATGTGGCCGATACTGAATAGTGGGCCTCGTGGGCTCCTGGGTAGCCGACGCTCTCCTCTTGCTACCATACAGGAAGTTCAGACAAAATAATGGACTTTCCAACAATGAAATGGAACTCGTTCCTATTGCAACAGAACATCAAAACACACATGAAAGACAAATATCAATTCAGCCTACCACCGATATCTACATCAATATGCCTCTACAAGAGACATCTGCCAGTTCAACAAAACCTGCTGAGCTACCAAAAATAGATCGAACTGCATCTGGCTACTTCATCAATTTTGATACCTTCTCTATGGATCCCAGTGAACCTGAAACAACGCCAGCTCAAGTTTCCCGTAAACAACAACTTCATGACTCCTACATTTTTCTGAAAAAGGCTTACCTAGTTTCACCATGGCTACAGCTCTGGATAATAACTGGAATACTGTTTTTCCTATTTTGGATTGGCCTAGTGACTGTCTTTTGCTTACTCATGAATGGAAACTATCTCCCAGAACGCTCTGCAGCATCAAATGTGAACTTGGTCCTGAAACCTCATACGTCATCTCATCATGAACACAGAGACCTGTCCTTCGTGAACATTACAGCTGTTCCAATTCTTGAAGGTATAGTTAGTGACAGAGTTTCATATGATGTATTTGGTCCTACAGAACTTTTGAAAATACCTCATGTATTAAATTTTTTTTTTAATGATATCATTACCTCCATTACATTTTCTGACGATTGGGACTTTGAAAACTGTAAATAATATGTTGTCTGATTTAGAACAATCCGCTGCATTTTCAAGCCTTGAAATGTTAGTGGACACAACTGATTACAACACAATGTATTGTTACCAACATTATGGTCATCATTTTTTACATAAATCCAGTATCCCCCAAAATATTTTTACATACCACCAATGGGAATATTGCCCAACACCACCGAAAAGTAGTTTGAGAACGTTTGCACAGAAATTTTCTTATTTTTCAGGGTTTAACACTTCTGACCCGACCTCATATTACTATAAGGTTGCACCTACAACTGCACAGAAAAATATGCTAACTAACACCAAACAGATTACTCTGCATCCTTTATTTCCCAACTGTCTGAACAGAGTTTCGACTTATGGAAGGACACTATAGACATAAAATCAGTCTGGGGTTCAAAGGAATGGCAAGTTCAGGGAACAGAAGCACTATTTCGAGCGTGCCTCATTCCACAGCATCTAAAGACACACAATTGATGGACGGAATGCAGAACAAATCAAAACTTCCATCCCCAGTCAAGAGATCTGGGTTAAATCCATCATTCTTTTGCTCACCATGCCACCCCAGTTTAGACGTGGCCATATGCAAATCAGTCTTGACCCTGTGCATCATGGGAACAATCCAGCCCGAACTGCCAAGCCAGGTCCTCCCAGATCATATTTACATGACACAGTGCAACAGACTTCCTGTCTTGGACTAGCCAAGAACAAAGACTTGAACACACCTTGAATCCCTTCACCATCACACTTTGAGGGATGGCAGAACTTTACGACACATGGTGGGGATACAGTAGATGACATTGTACATACAATTTCATATAATTCATCAGACCCCAATTGGAAGGGATGGTTAGTTTGGCCTACAGACACAAATAAATGTCAAACAAGATTCAGGGGTACCACCAAAGGGTTTAGCATCCCCATAGGCCGGACCAACGCTATGTACAACAAGAACATCCGGGGTGGTGACATCATACAGTGTTGGGAAGTTATGCCTCGATTGGCTAAAAACCTCGACACTGTCCCAATTGAAACAACACTTATCCTTACTATCAGATGAGGTGGATATAAGGGATTTTTTATTGGGTCCCCGAAAGCCACATCAGAAACGTTTCTTATACGCTGTTTATAATGAAATTTGGAAAATCTCTCAACAAGAAGCTGCAGAGAGACTTCGTGAAATTGATATAATTAACCTAGAAAAAGCATCAGCGGTAGTTGATAATGGTATGACTACGTTAACATCCAGGATCTGTTCACTGGGCAACATTGTATCTTCTGCTATAAGAACAGGATTTGTCCATACTACAGCACGGACAGTCTCAATTACGTTCTATTATGTTGTTAAGCTGGATGCTACAATCATTGCGTTCCGGTTATGTGCTGTGGCGATTTATCAACAGTACGTCCTGTTCTCTGCATACAATCTAACTAAAAAACAGATAACAATGGCACAAAGGGGAGCAAAATATACAATGCTGCGTATTGAAAAACTGGACTAATTACCTTTCACTATAGCAGAGTCACCATCCACAGAATGGGTAATTCATGGCCATATAAGGTTACCGGTCACAACTTTCCAGTTTCAATATTGCCTAGAACAACAACAGGCAGGCAGATATGAGGTGATGGGTAAGGAACTCATCAAAGAATCTTGGGAATTGCCGTATAGATTTTGATGCAGGAGTGGGGACATGGAAGTGTTTCTAATCGGTACAAACTGCGAGAACTCTTTAAGTGGCTCTCTCATCTGCCAGGATATCATGCTTCACGGGCCTGTAACTGTTCAGTTGCAAACCTATCCTGTCATTTGAAAGGTTCCCCAGCTGCCGTGATTAATACGGTGTTCAAGTTGCTTTCAAATGGGTGTTACTTGATGCTGAATGATCAAGGTTGTTGTGTGATGCTGCCGGGCATCGCATATCTTGTCACTGTAAGCTCCAGGGTTACTTGTTGTATGCAAGTATTGTTTCCCACGACCCACACAGTCAGGGAGGCGCCGTTATGGCCTTCGTTGAATGTTTCCTTTATACGGTTTGATAGTTTGAGCCAAATGAAAGCCATGCTTTTCCAGAAAACCGTGCCCTTAACCTCCGCCTGAGAGACTTTTGATCTTCAGGTCGCTAGGTCCTCAGCTGAGATACAGGCACTTGTACAAACGAACTGCCCTTTCCATTTCACAGAAATGGTACAACGTATCTTTAACATGTCTGATACAATGGGTATATTACACCTATATAAGACCATAGGTTCTGGACTGTTAAGCAACTTTCAGACAGTCTTCGGAGTGATTCCAGCCTTCATACACTCCGTATTTGGAAGCATTTTTGGAGGACTTCCGCTAATCCTATTACTAATAGCAGGAATCCTGATTGTAATTTTTCTGCTACGCAATGGACGTCCCAGTCACCAAGGAGATGGAAAAAAACGTTCCTGGCGCGCCGATACCGTGATCGCATGGTACTCCATCTGGGCACACCTCGCCTTCGCGAGCTGAGCGAGTCTTGGTTCCTGTCATTTAGACCAGTCTGAATCAACTTTGTTCTGCCTGTCCTCCGATGACTGTTCTGCGGACAATTCATGTTGGATCTCTGTCTAACACTTCCATCGGTTGCGCCACCGGACATGGAGGCTTTGCTGGACCTGATAACGGCCCATGTACTGCTGTGTCCTCAGCGTATTCCCATGTTAATGTCTGCATTCTTAGAGCCACCACAGGATGCTTCAGCTCCTGTTGGAATGGATATTGGCTCCTCTGCAAACACTCAGGCCTTGGATCTCATACAGACTTCCCCAGCATCAGCTGTGGGCAATACAGAAGATCACCTGTGCTCGATTGACCTGATCTGTGAGGTGTTGCAGGGACCGTCGTCTGCGATGGCAAGCAACAGTGATGTTGTGTCTCCCAGCCATGACACATGAACATTTGGCTCATCGTGTGCTGAGAAAGATTTGTCCTTCTTCAAAACAACCAAATTTGGATTTTTTAAACAAATAACACTATTCTTTTTACTGACCAGAATGGCTTTCAGACACTCATAGTTGTGCAAACTATATATACGAACATATTTTAGTAAGACATCTACCGCTTAAAATACAATTTTAGCATTTTTTAAATTTTTTACGCACTATTTTATGGACTAATTAGTTGTTTGCGTACACTGCCTAGAACTACATTAAAAGTTTAGTATGTCGTCCAGTCGGATGAGGAGTGGGTGTTATGTTTCATATAGGTACCCCGATATAGGCTCAGGTAGTAACCAGACCTTTCACCTATATTTCCTCTGCCATTACATTACGGTTCTTGGGACTGACCTTTTACCTAGTTATAGCACTGCTTACAAGACGTGGGGTTTTCTCCCAAAACTAGCCTCATTCATTATGCATGAGGATTCTTGGAACCCCAGCAGGAATACCATCTCCTGCATAATAACTATGTATTTATTTATTTATTTATAAAGTTTTGTATAGCGCAAACAAGACCCTAAAGGGTATAAGAGCGCTTCACATTATAGGGTAGGTAGGATACAGTTGTAAAAAAGACATTCGTTACATATATGAGAGTGGCAAGGTAACGCTGGAGTTAATGGTTGCACAACAATGTAGTAGTCAGGGCATCGGGATAGTGGGCAGGTGAGTAAACAATAGGACCTAAAGTCACTTAGGGCAGAAACTTGTTCATCAGTATTGTGTTCACTTCTTTTTTAAAAGAAGAGGAAGATGAGATTCGGGTGACATCCGGTGGGAGAGAGTTCTATATTTTCAGGGCGAAGCCCGAGAAGGCTCTGTAACTCATTCTCTTTTTGTGGAAAACCTGTGGTCTCAGTAGCAGTGAAATTGCACTTTGTGAGGATCTGCATCCCCCTCAAAACTCTAGCTTTTGAGCCAGATATGTGGGGGTCTTGAAATGTAGGGCTTTATGAGTCATGCAAGCAATCTTTAGCTGTATTCTTGCTTCATACGGCAACCAGTTTAAGGCTTTTAGTGCTGGGGATATGTGACCATTTCTTTTTGTACCTGTTATCAGTCTGGCAGCGGCATTAAGGGAGGCCCTTAGTGGGGCCAAAGTGTATTTAGGAAGACCACAAAGAGTGGAGCTTCTGTTGTCTAGCCTCAGCAATACAAGAGCTTGGACCACCATCTTGAAGTCGTCCTGAGGTAGGAAAGGTTTGAGTTTCCTTAGTGTACTCATCTGGTATTTAGCTCCCTTGGTGGCATTGCTTATATGATTCTGCATGTTCAGGTTTTTGTCTAGTGTGATTCCAAGTGATTTAGCTGATTCAAGAATGTGAGGAGAACAGTTGAAGGCTGTTAGCTGTTTAATCCAGAGGTCGATCTTGGGAGAGTGGTTAGGAGGAGCGATGAGGAGGAATTCCGTCTTGGAGGTGTTGAGCATGAGGTGGTTATCAGTGAGCCAATTTTGAGTGTTCATCGAGATAGAGTTGAGTGAAATGAAGTCTTCTGGGGAGGAGAGTTTCAGATACAGTTGTGTGTCATCTGCATACATGTGATAAAGAATGTTCGCAGAATTCAGTGCATTTGTAAGTGGTTCCATGAATAAATTGAAGAGTATAGGTGACAGTGCAGACCCCTGTGGAACCCCCATATTGACTGCGGAGGGGTGAGAGAGGGATTGATTCACCTTGACTCTTTGGGTTGTGTTGTGGAGGTATGACATAAACCATTGCAGTACAGGCCCTAATAGGCCCATTCTTTGTTCAAGAATGGAGAGTAAGCTGTTGTGTTTAACAGTATCGAAGGCAGAGGACAAAACAAGTAGAATCAGGAGACATGATTCATTTTGGTCTAGCATTTTTAAGATGTCGTCCAAGATGTGAATGAGAGCGGATTGAGTGCTGTGCCCTTTACGAAAACCAGACTGATGTTGATCCAATAGTTGGAATTCCTCGATGTGTGTGCAGAGTTGAATTTGTACGCACTTTTCTAAGAGTTTCGCAAGAGTGGGGATGTTAGAGATAGGGCGGAAATTGTTCAGATCAGAGCTGTCTGCATCAGGTTTTTTAGAATGGGGGTTATCTGTGCTATTTTTAGGCAGTCCAGGATAGAGCCCTGCGATAGTGAAGCATTAACAATCTTTGCCCATAGGGGGAGAAGTGCCGCTTTTATTTAATTGAAGATTGGAGGTGGAAGTGGGTTGCTGAAGGGATTAGATGGGTTGATCGCTATAAGGATATTGTAGATGTCACTATCACTGAGTGCAGTGAAGGTGTGCCATGACGCATTGTTCTTAAGGACATCGCCAGGGAGACCGAACCCATCACGGCCCAGAAAGGTGAATGGAGGAACTATCATGTTTTTTAAAGAAGAGCCCTCTTTGATTCCAGGTCTCTTTCGATGCTTTTTGTTTTCTCCATGAAGAAAGTGGTTAATTCCTCGCATGAAGGAATGCTGTCACCATGGACTGGCCAGTTGGATGCGTTGAGCGATTGTTGCTTCACGATTTCGAAAAGTTTTGGCTTGGTTAAGTTGAGTTCTAAAGAAGTCGGCTTTTGCTTTTTTAATTTTTCTGTTGTAGGCGTTCCTGACTGATCTCAGGTGTTTTAGGTGTTCGGTGGAAGGTCTGGATCTCCACATTCTCTCGGCTGACCTTAGACAACGACGTACAGAGCTTAGGTTGTCATTGAACCAAGGTTTTGAGATTTTGGTAGAAGCATTTTTTTGTTGTAGAGGGGCGATAGAGTCAAGGATGCTCGAGATAGAGGAGTTATAGAAGTCTGTGAGGTCATGTACATCTTTCATGTCAGCTTGGGGGGTCAGGGCATTGGTGCATCGGGTTGCTAAGACTACAGGATTGATGTTTCGGAGGTTCCTTTTCCATTGCTTTGTTTTCATGGGTTGGTCTCTCTTCGGAGTCACTTCCAGGTTGATAAGGAAGATGATGCTGTAATGGTCAGACCAGTCATTTGGGATAATGGAATCCAGTGTGATGATGTTCCTTTTAGATATGATAAGGTCCAGGGTTTCATCCTTGTTGTGGGTAGGGCTGTCGCAGAATTGGGTCAGCTTGTGGTCTGATAGGAAGGTTTTTAGGCAATTCACTGAGTGATCGTTTGGGAAAATTTGGGTCACTAGGGGGTCATCGTTGGATGTGATGATTTCCAAGAGTTGTTCAACGAAGGACAGATTGTCTCCAGGGGGTGGTAGAAAGTGTGTAGTTTGCAGATGGGGTTGTTATTGCTTGAAATGTTGATGCAGAGATATTCACTGGAGGGCAAGGTAACGGTATCTGATTGGGACTCCGAGAGTGTATTTCTATGTATACAACATATTCCCCCACCCTGTTTAATGGTTCTGTCTGTACGAATTATGTCGTAGCTGGGAGGGACTAGAAGGTCGAGTACAGGAGTGGAGGAATGGTTTAGCCAGGTTTCAGTGAGGATGATTATGTCAAGCTCATTTGTGAGGATGAGATAGTAGATATCGGGGGCATGTTTACTCGCTGATCTACAGTTGAGAAGAACGCATTTCAGTTGGCTATTAGAATGGTTGGTGTGAGTCCGAGGGATGTTAATACGCTTGAGGTTGTCACTATTTATACCTCTAAAGTTGAAGGTGGGTTCTCTGTAGGGGTTACCTTGAATGGTTTGGATTTGACCCTGGAGGGTCATGTTAGTGTCTGTTGTAATGGTGTATGAGAGGAGTAGATCGTGGATATCATCGTTAGATAGATCAGCCTTCAGTCTTCTGGGACAGGAGGAGGCATTTGGGAGAGGTAAAGTTTTTGAGTTAAGGTGAGGGGTGTGAGGGTCTCGGGCTGGATAAGCGCATGTTTGGAAGTTGGCCCGGGTCCTTAGGGTACTACTGTTTCTGATCAAGGGTAGATGCTCGAACGTTATGCCTGTTAAATTATGGATTTTGTCCATGAGGTGCCGCAGGCAGGTAGAGATCTCATCAAGGCGAGCGGCTCAGTCAGTGTGGTTACAGTTGGTTAAGGGTTGTGGTGAGGGTTACGGTAGGGGGGAGAGGTCTTGTGAGAGAGCTGTTTGGACAGAGGCTGTATTATTACAATCCCGGAGAGCGAGTGAGTCAGGGAGGTCTTGTGGAGGACCAACCTGTGTGTAGAAGGGAGCCAGGGTTGGGGGAAGGGTAGGAGGGCCACTGGGCCGGGGGTAGGATGTGGGCGATAAGAGGTTGAACGCAATGGATGTTTTCTGTATAAGGGTCATTCCTTCCGTCATCCTAAGTCCGACATGACACAGCAAGGTAGATCCCCTGAGGGTACCACTTTGGGTAGATAAACACCATATCTTTACTGAGGCAGGGAGAGAAGAAAAATGACTTCCATGCTGACACACTGACGCAAGATGCTGAGGTTCCTGCAAGCAGACACTCCAGCTCGCACTGGTCTGTCATCCCTCGCGGGGTGTCCCTCTTGAGACCAAGATGGGGTCCCACAGTCTCTCACTTAAGGTTGGGTTCGGGTTGGCTTTATCCTAGGGGGATTCTTGGCTCTACACCTACATGCATGCTAGGTACACTAAGGTACATCTAGTTAGGGTTGCATCGCAGGAGTACGCATTATTACTGTCATTTGTTTATATACCTGCCTGTATTCATTGTTTTAGCACTATGGTAAAAATCTACCATCCTTTTACTCTGTTGGTGCTTATAATCATTTATATCTGTTTGTGTCTTATGGTTCTTTCAGCACACCTATTTTACACTAGAATGATGCTGGTTCAATAAATGCTTATTGAAAACATTCTCACCGTTTATTCTGTGTATATCTCTGAGACTAAGTGAGCACAAGTGACTGAGTGAAAAGTACTGTACTGTTTCCACGATCCCTGATGGGACAGAGTTGTCATGTTCGATAGTTGCCAAGAACTATTCTCTCCTTGGCAAGAGGAGTTTACAGTGGCACTGTGAGCTAGCTGGTATACAGGTGAACATGCCCAGTGAGGGTGTCTGGAATCAGTCTGGACACCAATCTCACAGTCTATGTTGTCTAAACGCGCAGATCCTATATAGGTTCATAGGAACTACACGACAGACTAACTGATGTATACGTTTAAAAGACATGTAATGACTTAAGGAAAGCATACCAGTTCTCTCCATAAGATCAAATCAATATATCACACTGAGCTAAAATTAGGAGAAATATGTAAATAAACAGAATTGGAGCCCTTACAAAAGAAATTTAAAAAGGTTGTTGTCTGGGGGCTCAAACTTGTGAGCTTTCATGTGGTAATATTGTCACCTAGTCCAGTGAGCAAGTACTCACACTTGAGTTTCTAGATGAAGATTTGATATTATAAAAGACTCATCATTGCAACACTGAACCACAATAACGTAAAATGGAGTAAAATGTTTACTATTCCTGTTTGAACCAATCCACATTATTAGACCCACTGAAAGTAGAAGAAACAGAAAAAGAACAAGGAGACCTAGTGCCTCTTCGGTGAAAAGCAAAGCGCCTTAAGGAACGGCACTGTCAAGGGATGGAAGTCCGATGCAGAGGAATACCAAATATGTCTCATCTTGCAGTTAGCATGCACTACTGAGGGGGAGGGGGGCAGAAGGGAGATCGGGGATGGCTCAGAGGCTTTCAGAAAAAAAATGATGATCGTAATTAAAGGAACCATTTTGGGAAAGAAGGAAATGTCGCAGAGAGTGGGAGGAGAGAAGAAGTGCAAATGGTGTTCTCACTCGTAAAAATAAAATAAAAAAGAAGTTCGAAGCGGATGAAATGGAGTACTTCAGCCATGGGACACTGATAAGAACACACAAAGGACAATGGGAAATGGTATGCTACAAACAAGAGAATTGGAGGAAAAGTAAGTGGCAGGCATGTGAACATACGAAAAGTAAAGCCCTTTTTAAGATTTATATTAAATACAATCAATTTCACAAGCACAGCACAAGCTCTTTGCAGACAAAAACCTAAAAAGGTGCATAATTAATAATTATGTAAACTGGTAAAGGATTTTGAGAGGGCATTTTCTTCATACCCTAGAAGATTTTCAGCTTTTGAATCCTAATCCTAATGCTGTATGTAGTCTACAAATGGAGGTAGCCTCCAATGAAAGCCAGTGCACCATGTTCAAATGGTGTCTCTTATTGTGGGACATGCAAACTGTGTCTCTTGTCGTCAAGTTTCTGTACCCCAACTACTAACCTGGCAGAAGGATGTAACATAGCTACAGGGTTACTTTAGGAATCCAGACAAAAATGAGTTCCTAGACAGCATCAAGTCTTGAACTACAGTTCTAAAATCATCTATGAAATTATTAACACTTAATTCTTAATAACTAAGGTAAATGAAACTGAGCATTTTGACACTCAAGTCAAGATGATGATGTGGTGGGAAGAGCTTCTCTGGTCTCAACCTGAATAAGATTCTCTTTAAATCCCTCGTTGTAGAACAGAGGTCTTCAATCTGTGGGGAGCGACCCCCAGGGGGGCCGTGGAGGCATGGGAAGGGGGTCGCGCTCTTCATTTGCTAAAAGAAAAGTTCCAGACGAAAATTCCTGGAGTTAAAATGCTTTCCCTGGAGTGTTATTCGGGGACTCTCCTGTGCTGGGAATTCGGAACCATGCAGACAGCTAAACACGCCTTTCTACCAGTGTGTTGCTGGCCTGAAAAGAAATGCAAATGTGTACAATGAGTTAATCTGCAAATGTATAGGATTTTCAGATTAACTCGTTGTGCACATTTGCATTTCTTTCAGGCCAGCAGCACACTGGCAGAAAGGTGCATTTAGCTGTCTGCCTGGCTTTGATTTCTCATGACAGGAGAGTGCTGTTGCAGTAAATTGATCTAATCACTTGAAGCTTTTTGAGTGGTAGTGCACAGAGTTAACTGAGCTGTGAAGTGCTTGCTTTTAATTGTCATTGTACATAGATAGCGCTTACTATCCCTGAGAATGTGTTGATTGGACAGTTATGTAAAAAAATTGCATTACATAGGGTTTGGATATTACTAAAATCTATGGGTGTCATTTACAATGAAATGGTGTAGGGCAGCGCCGCAAGTATTTTTGCTGCGCTGCCCTATGCCAATTCAAAAGGGCAGGAATGGATTGTATTTATGAGATACGGTGCACTCCTGTCCTTTCTGCCGGCACACAATTTGGTGCCTAGCGCCAATGCAGGCACCCTTGCACCATGGCGCAAGGGTGTCTGCATTGTTGGCAGGATGTTTTTTGTGCAAGAAGGCACACCGTCCTGCGCAAAAACAACCCATGGAGGCTTTTTCCTCTTTCTATGTCTGGTCCACATAGAAAGAGGAAACAATTGAGGAGAAATAAAGATATTTCTCCTTGTTATGCATACCCTGGGGCAACGTACAGTTCAAACACAAGGAGATGATGGACGGAGCGCTGAAACCTTTCAGACACTCACCCCAAGTCACAGATCTGGGTTGAATCCATCATCGTTCTTTAGCTCACTTCGCCACCCCAGTTCAGACATAGCTATACGCAAATCAGTCTTGACCCTGTGCCTCATGGGAACAGTCCAGCCCGAGCTGCCAAGCCATGTCTTCCCCGGACCGGAAACAAGCATCCTGGGACCGGTTTCGGGGTAACATCCCTCATCAGCCAGGCTAGCTTGAATCACTTTGCCAATGGATTCAAGCTAGCCTGGCTGATGAGGGCTGTTCTCCTGAAACCGGTCACAGGATGCTTGCTTCCGGTCCAGGGAAGACGTGACTTGGCAGTTCGGTCTGGACTGTTCTCATGAGGCACAGGGTCAAGACTGATTTGCATATAGCTGTGTCTGAACTGGGGTGGCAAAGTGAGCTAAAGAACGATGATGGATTCAACCCAGATCTGAGACTGGGGGTGAGTGTCTGAAAGGTTTCAGCGCTCCGTCCATCATCTCCTTGTGTTTGCTTTGTTCGCCCTAAGTTGGCAGGGTATGCCCAGACATGGGTCCCTTGCTCACTTTGCCACTGGATTCAAGCTAGCCTGGCTGATGAGGGCTGTTAGCCCGAAACCGGTCCCAGGATGCTTGTTTCTGGTCCAGGGAAGACATGACTTGGCAGTTCGGTCTGGAGTGTTCCCATGAGGCACAGGGTCAAGACTGATTTGCATATAGCTGTGTCTGAACTGGGGTGGCGAAGTGAGCTAAAGAACGATGATGGATTCAACCCAGATCTGTGACTGGGGGTGAGTGTCTGAAAAGTCTCAGCGCTCCGTCCATCATCTCCTTGTGTTTGCTTTGTTCGCCCTAAATTGGCAGGGTATGCCCAGACGTGGGTCCCTTGCTCACTTTCCACTGGATTCAAGCTAGCCTGGCTGATGAGGGCTGTTAGCCCGAAACCGGTCCCAGGATGCTTGTTTCCGGTCCAGGGAAGACATGACTTGGTAGTTCGGTCTGGACTGTTCCCATGAGGCACAGGGTCAAGACTGATTTGGATATAGCTGTGTCTGAACTGGGGTGGCAGAGTGAGCTAAAGAACGATGATGGATTCAACCCAGATCCGTGACTGGGGGTGAGTGTCTGAAAGGTTTCAGCGCTCCGTCCATCATCTCCTTGTATTTGCTTTGTTCGCCCTAAGTTGGCAGGGTATGCCCAGACGTGGGTCCCTTGCTCACTTTGCCACTGGATTCAAGCTAGCCTGGCTGATGAGCGCTGTTAGTCCGAAACGGGTCCCAGGATGCTTGTTTCCGGTCCAGGGAAGACATGACTTGGCAGTTCGGTCTGGACTGTTCCCATGAGGCACAGGGTCAAGACTGATTTGCATATAGCTGTGTCTGAACTGGGGTGGCAAAGTGAGCGAAAGAACGATGATGGATTCAACCCAGATCTGTGACTCGGGGTGAGTGTCTGAAAGGTTTCAGCGCTCCGTCCATCGTCTCCTTGTGTTTGCTTTGTTCGCCCTAAGTTGGCAGGGTATGCCCAGACGTGGGTCCCTTGCTCAGTTTGCCACTGGATTCAAGCTAGCCTGGCTGATGAGGGCTGTTATCCCACAACCGGTCACAGGATGCTTGTTTCCGGTCCAGGGAAGACATGACTTGGCAGTTCGGTCTGGACTGTCCCATGAGGCACAGGGTCAAGACTGATTTGCATATAGCTGTGTCTGAACTGGGGTGGCAAAATGAGCTAAAGAACGATGATGGATTCAACCCAGATCTGTGACTGGGGGTGAGTGTCTGAAAGGTTTCAGCGCTCCGTCCATCATCTCCTTGTGTTTGCTTTGTTCGCCCTAAGTTGGCAGGGTATGCCCAGACGTGGGTCCCTTGCTCACTTTGCCACTGGATTCAAGCTAGCCTGGCTGATGAGGGCTGTTAGCCCGAAACCGGTCCCAGGATGCTTGTTTCCGGTCCAGGGAAGACATGACTTGGCAGTTCGGTCTGGACTGTTCCCATGAGGCACAGGGTCAAGACTGATTTGCATATAGCTGTGTCTGAACTGGTGTGGCAAAGTGAGCTAAAGAACGATGATGGATTCAACCCAGATCTGTCACTGGGGGTGAGTGTCTGAAAGGTTTCAGCGCTCCGTCCATCATCTCCTTCTGTTTGCTTTGTTTGCCCTAAATTGGCTGTGTATGCCGAGACGTGGGTCCCTTGCTCACTTTGCCACTGGATTCAAGCTAGCCTGGCTGATGAGGGGTGTTAGCCCGAAACCGGTCCCAGGATGCTTGTTTCCGGTCCAGAGAAGACATGGCTTGGCAGTTCGTTCTGGACTGTTCCCATGAGGCACAGGGTCAAGACTGATTTGCATATGGCTATGTCTGAACTGGGGTGGGGAAGTGAGCTAAAGAACGATGATGAATTCAACCCAGATCTGTGACTGGGGGTGAGTGGGGGTGAGTGTCTGAAAAGTTTCAGCGCTCCATCCATCATCTCCTTGTGTTTACTTTGTTCGCCCTAAGTTGGCTGTGTATGCCGAGACGTGGGTCTCTTTCTCACTTTGCCACTGGATTCAAGCTAGCCTGGCTGATGAGGGGTGTTACCCCGAAACCGGTCCCAGGATGCTTGTTTCCGGTCCAGGGAAGACATGGCTTGGCAGTTCGGGCTGGACTGTTCCCATGAGGCACAGGGTCAAGACTGATTTGCATATAGCTATGTCTGAACTGGAGTGGGGAAGTGAGCTAAAGAATGATGATGGATTCAACCCAGATCTGTGACTGGGGGTGAGTGTCTGAAAAGTTTCAGGGCTCCGTCCATCATCTCCTTGTGTTTGCTTTATTTGCCCTAAGTTGGCAGGGTATGCCCAGACGTGGGTCCCTTGCTCACTTTGCCACTGGATTCAAGCTAGCCTGGCTGATGAGGGGTGTTACCCTGAAACCTGTCCCAGGATGCTTGTTTCCGGTCCAGGGAAGACATGGCTTGGCAGTTCGGGCTGGACTGTTCCCATGAGGCACAGGGTCAAGACTTATTTGCATATAGCTATGTCTGAACTGGGGTGGCGAAGTGAGCTAAAGAATGATGATGGATTCACCCCAGATCTGTGACTGGGGGTGAGTGTCTGAAAAGTTTCAGCGCTCCGTCCATGTGGTAACGTACAGTTTTGACGCATCCTCAGGTTTACAGATCCTTGTAAATCTGAGAATGTGTCAAAACCCATGGGAAAACCCACCGCAACGCCCATTGAACGCCCCCTGCCACAGTGTAAGGCAACGCATCGACTTGCGCTGTGTTGCCTTACACCATATCTAGGAGGCCATGAAAAGCCATGCAAAGTGACTTAGCGTGGCCTCGTAGATATGGGTCTGCACTCTGCCAACCAGAGGCCCATAAAAAATGACGCACCGGCAGCACAAGGGGCTTATAAATAAGCCACTATATTTTGGAAGCAGCCCATATATTTTGGAAGCACCATTTTATAGCAAAACATTTTGCGCATTTTTTAGCGGTTTATCTTATACTGTGTGTAATGCAAGTATAAAATAAAGACTCACATATTGACAGTGCTTTCATTTCATGGTCTGTGACCTCATAGCACTAAAAATACACAAGTCACTATTCTCCACTGCACCAACCACAATTTAATTCAGTGGCTCTCTGGTTTCACACAGACTTTTGCAGTGCATTAACTAAGAGAGATTTCATAATTCATGATAGTGCATTTCCCACAGAGTAACAACTTTTTAAAATGTATTTATTATTCATTGAAGCTGCCCATTATTTTATACGTAGCTACCTGACGGTAAAAGAACTAAAAAAGGTACATATGTTTTGTCTATGATGAATGATGTTGAGTTACTTCTAGTTACATGCAGCTGTAAATGCCAAGCCGTCAGCATCCTATGTAATATAGTAAGGTTTTCCTCTAATGCCGTGCAATAAAGTTTCAGCCCATGCATTACAGCTATTATACCAAGGGCCACTGTAATTATGTGATTGTGCGGCCGCAGCAATTTTAGCATAGTTATAGATTTGCCGCATTTGCCACATAATCCATCATCTGCCGCATAATCTGCTGATTTTAACAAAAAAAATGTATTTACTCTAAAGATTCAAAAGTTACTAAAAAGCAGCAACAGGTGTTGCCGCTCTGAAGAAGGCCTTTTGTAAGGCTGTACTGGTCACCTTTTTGTCGCTTATTGCTATATTTGGGTGTTAAACTGGTACTAATGAGGTTCAACCGCAGATTGACCACTTCTCTGGAGAACATTTATGGTTGTCAATGATAAGGAGTACCAGGTTCTAGAAATGTTTGTCGGGAGGGGGTCCTTACGCCTAAAAACATTTGATGGGGGTCTCGGCATCAAAAAGTTTGAAGACCACTGTTCTAGAATATCTTTCCATCCACTCCAGGATGCTAGCTGCCAAAACATTTAGATTTCTGCTTATTTAAGTCTGGTCCATGTGAGCATGTTCAGGATTAAAATTGATTGCCGTTCATAATAAATCAGACCTTTATGGCACGAGGGCCTGATTCACAAAGTACACATTTCTGATTCAAAAGGGAGACTTGCATGTGTGGGAGTACCACAAGGTGGAACAAGACTTGAACTACTACTGCCTTCCAAATAAGATAAATGACCACGGATAACACTTGCTTAAAGATGCCTTGGTTCTGATGGAGAGGGGGGGTTGAAGAAGACCTAATGCGTTTGACATATGTTACGTTGGAATGCCAGATTAAAATGGTCCTCATACATTTCTGAAGGAATAGGATTCACTCATTTTTAAGTTCAACATTTCACTTTAGTGTAGGCAGAAATCTGGCAGAACTGGCATAGAGGGTGAGTTACCTATAAATTAGCAAGAAGTTACCTGAAACTGGCAGACTCATCAGAACTTGGTCTTGGGTCCTTGTGCAACAGATCAGAAGGAGTTAGTTCAACATAGATAGAGAACAAACCTGAGCAAGTGTTGGGTTAGATGTAAGAAAGTGATGCATGACCGGATGCAGTCTTATGAAGAGGTACTTTCTGACTCATATGTCTAGTACAGGCACATCTTTAAAAAAGGAGGGTTTTTAAATCTTTCTCAACTGATAGCTCTAGTGCTTGAACATTGCCGCAAGGCAATGCCCAACACTCTATAAAACTTTTTTATAAATACATTTTAAAAAATGGAAAGGGTGCACTGCAGCTCTGGGAGAAGGGGAAGTTCTATGTTCTTAGGAATGGAATGGAAAGGATTGTTTGTGGTTTTGGTGACTGATAAGTAGATGAGTAGATGGTTGTCTAGAGAGACTCGTCTTTGACACACAATGCTTTAAATCCTACAGACATGATGAGATTATCTGAGCAGTACCTATCAGGTGTGATATGGATGAAGTTTTATAAAAATGGAGCAAACTTTTACTTACAGTGATTATGGTACGAAATGGAACCCAAATCATATGAGTTTCTTTAAATGGGTTGAATGATTCTTACAAAGGTCACATAGGAAATTATTTTAATTGACCGGTCTTGAAAGAAAGAGTGCCTGGATCACCAAAAATAGTCCCTTTTTTGTGGGTTAATATTTTTATGATCCTCGAAATTATTACTTGATATTGTGTTCCTTTCACAATTTTTTAATTTGAAAGATGATCAGTAGCTCACTGTGTGCAATGAAATGGGGATTTACCACGTTTGAGCAGAGAAAATCACCTATTTTAATACCGGAAAGATAGTTTATATTGTGTGCAGTATTTCTACTATTTACTATTCTCTCGGCAGCAACAAAGGCGGTGTTACATCACAATGATACTAAGAAGAAATAACAAGCATTAGCATAGCTAATAGGTCTCGACTTTGGGGCCTTATAAGTATTTAGCCATGCAGCACATTATCCTGGGTGCTACGATATCTACTGTCACTTCATGTGAAAACCAACCTGCATTCTATTGTGCCTAGAGAGTTTGCATCCATTCGCCTACACAAGCTGCATATTAAAGTACCCGCTCAGGCATCAGATAACCTGTCATGCAGCGTGCTTCTCCTGAGCAATGTGGCTAAAAGAAAACATGCACTAACAGTGTAACAATAATAATACAAGCATTTGCAATGCAATAGGTCTTGCATTTACGCGAGTTTGAGATATTGACATTGCAAATAACAATGCCTTTTATATTTGTTTTCGTTTTAAAAACATAAATAAAAGGCATAGTCATTTACAATGCCAATAGCTTTAACTCGTGTAACTGCGAGACCTATTGCATTGCAAATGCTTTTTTAGGACTTGTGCCCTGGTTGTGTTGGTGAAAAGAGGTACAGCGTTCTCCTTTTTTCAGTGTCAACTTAAGGATTTTGGGGGTCTCGGGCAAAACATATTTTGGGGGCCCCTCTACGGAACATATTTAAATGTTATTACCCGTTTCAATCCCACATGATGCGAAATAATACATTATATGTTAAATTTGAACATGGTCTCACAAATACAGTTGAAATATGTCTTTCTCGAGCTGCCAAAAATCCTTAAGAAGATACTGGTTTGGGGTAAGGTAAGGGTAGGCAGAGGAAGAGAAGTGCAGATAGAGAAATAAAATAGTCAGATGTAAAATAGAGAAAAAGTTCACTTTCCCGGGGTGGGGGGGCTCTTGGAATGTGGGGCCCTTGGGTTATTGCCGACTTTGCCCGTGCCTTAAAACTTTCCTTTAGACTCTTCATATCTCCGCAAGTTTGGTTGGCAGCATTAACGACCTGTAATTTTTTAATAGCGCACTTTTGCAGCTAAGGAGGCTAAAAAAAACATATTCGTTACCAAACACGAGGGTGTGACTTTGAAACAATGAAATGTTGAGTAGAATAGGTAACTACACGGTGCAATACATGTCTTGGCAGCAGGTGCATTAGTCCGCTGAGCCACCGAGCACCATACATGATAGGAACTCTCCCCAGATAATTCCCGGGATAGGGAGTTCACCTCCGAACCTGTCCAATGCATGCATTTTGAAGCAGCCACAAGATGTTTCTGTATCAGGTCTTAAGAGTGACGGATCAATGCATGCATGATAGCGCCATTGCTGCAACCTTCGGTGGCCTGCCCAGGGAAGCCCTCCGACCTCCGTGCTGGACTTTCAGCAATGTGAAGCCCTCCTGGCTCACCCTTAAGCGGTGTGAAGCCCTCCTGGCTCACCCTTCAGCGCTGTGAAGCCCTCCTTCCTCGCCCTTCGGTGCTGTGAAGCCCTCCTTGCTCGCCTTTCAGTGCTATAAAGCTCTCCTTGCTCGACCTTCTTCACTGTGAAGCCCTCCTTGCTCGCCCTTCAGCACTGTGAAGTCCTCCTTGCTGGCCCACAGGCGCTGTGAAGCCCTCCTAGCTCGGCCTTAGGCGCTGCGAGTGCGAAGCCCTCCTTGCTCGCCCTTTAGTGATTCCATGAAAAGCCTCCCTGCTGCTTTAAACGTCCTCCCGCTGCAGCCAGCTGTGAGGTTGTGCTGGGCTGGCTCCACCCTGCTGCCTCGTGAGGGATGAGGGGATGTGTTTGATGCTCTCACCACGGAGCGAGGAGTTTCAAATCACCGGCTGGCCCTGTCGCCTCCAGACAGCCTCGCTTCGCCTACGTGTCCGCCCTCCCATGTGCAGCCGGAGACACCGCGCCGTGGCGGGCACGAGTGTCGCCTCCAGCCTGCGCCCTGCGCGCCCCTCCACCGCCTGGGAAGTTGCTTTTGTGAAGTGCCTGGAGGATGCTGCGCCCCCTCGGAGAGCTGTCTGAGGCACCGCGGATCCCAGCCGCCGCTCCCCCGACCTGTGTCGGTGTGTCTGAGCCAGGTAGGACGGAAGTCCACATTCTGCAGGTGCGTGTACTGTTATTGTCAGGGGTCCATTCCTGGGGGCCATTTGGGTTCACAGCACCTTGGGTGGGATAGAGTGGTGGAAGCACCCTCTCATGCTTGTCACATCTTCTGTACTCGTGCTTCAGGGATGAGAATGTAGCATGATTTGTGGTCTTAGATTTGGGCTGACGTCTCACTCCACCTGCCTTAACACAGCTGCCCACTGTCTGGGCTCCAGCTAATTCTGTACAGACAAACAGTGAGCTGGGAACGCCAGCAATACCTGCCCCACAGAGTAACAAGCGCGGTCCCGAAAGTGAAAGAGGACCGCGCTGCAGCCGGAGCATGGGGATCTCTTGTCTTTATGGGGCCATGTGTTCAAACACATGGCCCCATAAAGATAAGAAAGTGCTTCACGACAGCCGTGAAGCAGGCGACCCAGTCCGGATCGCAAGTTAAAGGGCGGCAACCAAAAACCCTCATTTCCAATGGCAGACCACCGTTTAGCTTAAACGGTGACGCCAGCCAATGGGAATGAGGGGCGGGGCTTCAAGCCCTCTACTGAAACTCCTCATTAGCAATAAATCTCGCCGAGCGAACTGCGCATGTGCGCAGCAACGCTAGGCGAGACCTAAAAAAGAGGAAATGTGGCTGCCAGTGCTGGGATCCGAACCCATTAAGCACTGCTGCATTCTTACCCTAAATATTCACCCCTGTGCCATTTAGGCCGAGTAAGCTGAGCATTCATGTACAACATTATAGCAGTATTTGTTAATGAATTTGCCTCTAATCAAATGAAAACATGAAAGCACGATTGGCAGTGGTAGCAGCAAGAACCTTATTGCCCAGGTAAGGATGCATCTAAAGAAAACAATATATACATAAAGCCGTAGTTTTGACAGCATTGGCCATAGTAGCAGATGGGAAGAAAGGCATGCACCTGCAGTGTGTCCTACTGACTAAATGGATCTGGCTGGAAGACAGACACATGACGGCGTGGGAATCTCCCTCAATGAAAAGAAACATCAAGGAGGTGTATGTAAAATGTGCAACCCTAAAGAGCAGAGGAGGAGAGCGTTTGCTGTGGTAAAGTGGCATTCTATTAGCACCAATCCCGAAGAAAATGACACTCCCTTGAATGAAGGTAAAGCACTCATAATATTTAAGCCAATTTCCATATATCAGCCTCAAATGCACAAAGAGGGCCGCCCCCTACTTCAGATCATTAAAATACATTGCAGCCCTACAGGTTGACCTCGCACTACATCCTTAATTAAGCACAAGGTCATTTATAAGGCATCAAAGCACCAGCTATGTTACACAAGGGAACTTTTTTTTAAAGGCACAGGGTGACTAAGTGATTTGCCCAGAATAACAGGATGTTGAGACGCTGCCGAGAATCAAACCTGGTCCCCAAATCCCTAATTCAGCAGCTCTGGTCATTATGTCACATCCTCTGCCAACACAGGAAGCCTCCAAACTAAACATGCTCTTTTGCAGCAACAGCTGTCAGTGTCCCGAGGGCACAGGTAACAGCCCTTTGATTGTGAAAATACTGCCAGGATGCTGGTGTGGAACAAGATGGGGGTAACTCGGGCGTGGGGGGAGGCAATTAAGCTGCAATTTGCAACCAGTTTAACTCTGCTTAACAGAAATAGTAGAATATCTTCCTAGAATGAAAGGGGTTAAGCCCGCGCACGAGGATTGGGGCAGGTTACCTAAGGTAGATGGGTTTCCCTAATTTAGAATGGATATCAAGCTAACGTGCAGCACCACAGAGAGGAGCACAGTTCATATCAAAAACATTGAACATGTGTAACGAACAAGCAGCACCCTTCCCAGTAACACCACCAGCATGGCGGATGCCAACATGAATGATGAGCTCAGCCGAATTAATATATTTTTTTAGAAGATGTGGATGCAGAGTATGAAATTACATCAAAGTTGGCCAGCTAACCTAACAAAAAAAACTGTTAATTTCCCGTGCATACAAAATAAATACGACTTTGTTTAAGGCAATTGGTGTTCATGTAAAGCGCTCTGATACCTACTTTGCGCTTTACCAATGTACATTAAGAAAAACAGTAGGGAGGAAAAGGAGGAATACTGAGAGGGAGGAGATGAGAGGGCAAAAACAGGAGGGTGAAAAAAGGAAATACAAAAAGGTGGAGGAATACGAAGCTGGAGGGTGTAAGAGAGAGCTATATGGGTGTGGGTGGGGGTTTCACAGAAGCACACAGCAGTGCTGGGACGGAAAACAAGAAAACAAACTGCAATGAAAAATAATGCAGGACTACGCCACAGCATTTAATCTCCTAAAAGCAGCTAAATCACCTTTCAGAAGGAGCTGGTCTGCCATTATACACACTCCAATTTCCAGCACTAGTGGGAGTTCCAAAGCAAGTGGGTGCCATGCAGAAGAAAAGAAAGGTGCCTGGCCGCCATGCTGAAAGATAAAGCGCGGCGGCCGTAAAGCTTGCGCCGCACTGATCGAGTGCTCTTTCAGAAGAGGGGCTTGGGGGGCAGCCGAACCCGGTGAGGTCTGCCCCCCGGGCAGATTGGGAGGGGGTGGGGCAAGCCGAATAGCGGCCATTTTGCGGGATTTTGGGCTACATTGGGAATAGCCCAATGGTAGCCCAATTTTGAAAGATAGCCCAAGGGTTTATGGGCTGGTTTCGCGCTCACCCAGCCACCATTTTAGGTTTGGTGACCTGGTGGCTGGGAGCGCTGTAGGGTTTTTAGCGTTTCCTTCTGGCAGGCCTGGGATAGTGTAGGTCGAGTGGTAGGCATTTGGAGGGTATTTTGCACTAGCGCATATTGGTTATGGCAGCCGAGGATTACCGCGTGCTTGAAGCGGTTCGTCTCCTCAGCAAGGCCGGCCGGCTTGACCTTCTGATGCCGGAGGCCTCTGTGAGCGCGCACCCGGCAAGGCGCGCAGCTACGGGGGTGGCGGCCGCGGTGATGGCCTGCTCGCCCCCCCGGAAAGCTAGGAGGAGCCAGGTGAGTGAGGGGGGCCACGCAGGGAGGGAGGGCGTGGCACCTTGCCGCGGGGTGTTAGCGCAAAATGGAGAGAGCGATCTGGGGGCGGGGGAGGTGAAGCTCAGAGGGGCTCGGCGGGGGAGCGCATCACGTGTCTCCCCGGCGATGTCCACAGAGGCCCGGGGCCGCTCTTCTGTCAGGGGTGCGGCCCCGCGAAGGAGAAGGGATGCGGAGTCCTCCCCCCCGGGTGAGAGCCCGAGGCGGGGGTGGGGCCCGCCGGGGGAAACGCGCGTCGAGGCGCACGACGAAAAGGGGGCTGACAGTCAAGGAAGGAGAGGGGGAGGCTCCGAAGGCAGGCACCACTGCAGGGCAGCGGAGGGGCAAGAAAGGCAGCAAAAAAGTGCCTCAGGGGCCGGATAAAGGCCCAGTGAAAGGCCACCAGCCACAGGCTGACTCTTCATTGTTGGTGGCAGGGGGGGTTGGGGGTGATAAGAGATGGAGCAAGGGGGCAGGAAGGGGTACAAGGAGGCCTCTGGACAGGGTACTCCTGTGGGGGCAGAGGGAGCAGACATGGGTTGGGCTGGGGGCTCGGGGAGCAGCAAGGGGATGATGGGGAAGGATGTGGGAGAGGGGTTGGGAGATGAGCTTTGGGTGGTGGAGGAGGGGGGTGAGGGCACCCCCATTGACTTGGAGTCTGAGGGGAGTGAAAGGGACTGGGAGGCTCTGGATATTTTTCCCTCGTGGGATGAGGACGTGCAGGGTACAGGGAGGTCATGTCAGGGGGAGGGTTTCCTTCCGTGGGGGGGCCAGGCAGTGTCAGGGTGGGAGGACAGGGGCAAGCCGGGGCAGGGGACAGGGGGGTAATAGGGGGGTTAAGCAGGGCATCTTGGGAGACAGTGGCAGGGCCCAGTGGGGTGTCGTGGCAGGGCATGGGGGTTTGGAGTGGAGTGACGGGGAGGGGGAGCAGGTAGATGAAGGGGAAGTTGTTGACCTTAGTGTGGTAGGGCGGGCGTGGGCGGCCGCCACTTTAGGGGCAGGCAGGAAGAGGAGCTGGGATGGGAAAGGGAGGAGGGGTAGGCCCAGCACACCAGACCATTCCTTTTTCTTGCAGGAAGTGGAGCAGCAGAGGGCGCCAGACTTGGCAGAGCTGGGAGCGGCTCATGGGCGCCGAGGTGAAGGGAGGGTGGAGCCTTGAGCGGCGTACCCAGTACCGGCGTGGGATCACAGCGCGGCTGGCATAAGTAGGCCCAGGGCAGGCTCACCAGCCCCAACACCCACCGGGCCTCTACGGTCCGGGGGACATCGTGGACGGAGGAGCTCCAAGGAAAGGTATTTGAGCGGGGTTAGGAGGGTGCAGTCTGCACCTCCGGCTGAGAAAGCCTGGGGTTTTGGGGAGCAGGTGGAATTAGATTATGACGAGGACAGCATGGAAGAGGGCGAGTTGAGGGACTTCGAGGATGGGGGCACGGGGGGCCGAGTAACGCTATGTCTAGTGTGTTACAGGTGTCACGACGCCCGGCAGAGCCCACGGGTCGGACATCGCGTTGGGATGAACGTCGGCCCCGCGTGCAAGGCGGACGGAAGGAAGACGGGCGGAGTCCTTATAGCCAGGTAAATGTGATGGGGGATTGCAACCACTAATGGTGTCAGTGGGTGTGGGAGGGGGAGACAAGGAAGAGGAAATGGGGGTTAAGTTGCGGAAAGGCAAGTATGTGCTGGATGTGGGTGTGGGCACAGAGGACGCAGGTAAGGCGTCAGTGAGCATGGGACATGAGGCTAAGACGGTGGGAGGGAGCACAGGAGACGCAGGTTAGGCATCAGGGAACGCAGCGGACAGGGTTACAGACAAAACAGAGACGGTGTCAATATCGACAGGGGAGTCTGAGACTATATTAGAGAGTAAGGAGTTAAAGATAAAGCGGTTGCCTTATATGGGCGTGACCAAGCCTTTGGGCGCGCACTTAATGCTGGTAGCTTAACTAAGGAGCGGATCTGGAAGCGTGAATATGTGGAGATGCTTAAGCTCCTGCACAGAGAAGTGAGGGCAAAAGAGGGATCAAAAGAGGAAGAGTATGAATTGGCCAAGAGGCCGAAAGTGCCCCTCACTATTGAGAATTGGACAGCGGCATTCTTGATATGTGCCAGTGTGTACTGCGAGAAGTACCCGGAGAGGTGCGTGGCCATGTTCAAGTACATGGACGTGATCAGGAAGGCCCAGATTACAGGGGGGGTTATGCTTGGGCACAATACGACGAGGAATTTAGAGCACGCATGGCGTGGGACACGGAGGCGAAGTGGGGTGAATTGGATACAGACTTATGGCAACATACGATGGGGTTGTCGGGAGCGGGGAAAACTATCTTCACGGCAAGCGGCCTTCCGCTCGTGTATCGGCCGTTTCAGGGGCGCCCCACCGGGGAAGGGTGGGTGGCACAGGTAGAGGACAGACGAGAACAAAAGGGGCCTGCTGGGATTTTAACAAGGGACTGTGCACATGGGGGTACTACAGATTTCGGCATGACTGCTCGAATTGCGGAGGCAGACACGCCTTGGTTAATTGCTTCGGGGGAGGGCAAGGGCAACAGCAGGGAAACCAACAGTGGCAGGCAGGGGGGTTTAGAATGGGGGGACAGCAGCAGCAGCCATTCACAGGAGGGCGAGGGGCTAAGGGGCCTGGGGCAAAAGGCTCATACTCCGGTTAGGACAGATAAATTGATGGCAGCCCTATGGAATCATGGTAACCGAGAGGCTGCAGAACGCTTGCGGATTGGCTTTCAGGAGGGCTTTAGACTGGGGTATGGGGGACCTAGGACGAAGAAGGTGGGCAGACAATTTACAGTCAGCAAAAGCACATCCGGAAATAGTGCAGGACAAATTGGATAAGGAGGTGCGTGAGGGCCGCATGGCGGGACCCTTTGAGTATTGGCCACAGGAACATTTGATTGTGTCACCCATAGGAGTGGTGCCGAAAAAGGAACAAGGGCAGTTCCGTTTAATTCAACATTTGTCGTGGCCAGAAGGTGGTTCGGTGAACGATTTCATAGACGAAAGTGAGGCTACTGTGTCTTATTCATCAGTTGACGTGGCCATGTCACTGGTAGTGACCGCGGGAGCAACGGCGATGATGGCAAAGTGCGACATAAAGTCAGCTTTCCGGTTGCTTCCAGTCCACCCGGATGATTGGGATCTTCTGGGCATCCATTTCAATGGTAAATGATACGTGGACAAGGCATTGCCGATGGGTTGTTCTATGTCTTGCGCACTTTTTGAGTGTTTCAGCACGTTACTTCAATGGTTGTTCTCGGAACGGACGGGTCACCAAGGGGTAACACACTACCTGGATGACTTTCTCTTTGTGGGCACCACAGACTCCACGGACTTCCAGAAGGCGCTGGACAGTTTCAATGAGATCATGAGGGAACTTGGGGTGCCATTGGCACCGGAAAAGACTATGGGGCCCTGCACGGCTCTGTCCTTTTTGGGCATTGAGTTGGACTCTCAATTGATGGAGGCACGCCTCCTGGATGACAAAAAGGAGCAAATGTTGGGGCTGCTGGCTTCAATGTTGTCGAAAAGCAAGGTCACGGTGAAAGAGATTCAAGTGCTTTTGGGACACCTCAATTTTGCTTGTGGAGTGGTGAGAGTAGGGCGGACATTTTGCAGGCGACTGGGCAGGGCGCTAGCAGGACAGAGACCTCCACATCATCATGTGCGGCTGTCTGCGGGTGTGAGGGAAGACTTGCGAATGTGGCAGTTTTTCTTGCAGAATTTCAATGGAATTTCACTGATGCGGGAGGGGGACATGGTATGAGATGTCCACATTTTTTCTGATGCCGCAGGTAGCAACGGCTTTGGCCTCTACTGGCAAGGGAAATGGTGTGCAGAGCAGTGGCCGACGTATTGGGCTGGGGGGGGTACGAGTATAGCATTTTTAGAATTCTTCCCACTGGTGGTGGCGGTCACACTATGGGGCGCACAGTTGGCACACAGGATACTGACTTTCACAATTGACAACATGGTGGTGGTGAAAATTGTGAACCGTCAGTCTGCCAGAGATGAACAAGTTTTGAAGTTAGGTACAGTCCCGGGCACACGTAACGAGGATATAATATCAGGAGAAATGTCTCATACTGCAGAAATGTAGAGGGTCTACACCAGAATGATAATCATAGGTGTTTAATATAGTAACAGAGCATAAGCAACCAGCCAACCAGCCAAAACAAAAGCAACCTGTGCCCGGGACTGTACCTACTTCATTTGTGTGGATTTCTATCCATACCATCACGGGGGTTTTAGGGCATATCCCCTGACCTGGTTTGCACCGTTCTCACTCCTAGTATAACATAAACTCAGCGCGAATTAGCTTGAGCGCCATTATTCCTGTCAATACTAAAAAACCCACACTGATACAAGTTTTGAAGTTACTGAGGGTGTTTGTTCTGGGTTGCTTACGTCATGATATTGCTTTTCGAGCAGTGCATGTGCCAGGAGTGGACAATGACATAGCGGATGCTTTGTCTCGTTCACAGTGGGGGAGATTCCGTGGGCTAGCCAGGGACGCAGACAGGACACCGACCCGCATGCCGCAGCATTTGTGGCACGTAGGCAACACAGGATGTTGCAGCTGGTTTTAGGGTCCCTTGCTCAATCTACGAGGACTGCGTACAGGTCAGCATGGGAGGAATTTTTGCTCTCAGGTGCTAGGCGGCGGGCTCACCGGCGCTTCGAGGGGAAGATGTGGTACAGTTCATTCTAGATTTGATTGATAAAGGACTTTCTAGGGTCACGATCGCGGGTAAGCTGGCAGGGATTGCCTTTGTTGGGAAATTGTTGTGGGGTTATGCGCCATCCACAGGAGAAATCAGGACGCGGATGCTGGAGGGTTGGGCCCGGGAGCGTGGTAGGACAAGCAGGATTAGGAACCCCCTGTCTTGGGATTTGTTAGGGAGGGTTCTGCAGACATTGCCAGGGTTATGCACCGATGGATATGAGGTGTGTCTTTTCTCCACACTGATGGTGTGGATGTTTTTTGGGGCCTTCCGTGTGTCGGAAATGTTAGGAACGAAATCGGGGGGAGGTCTCCTATGGGGTGAGGTGTCTCCTTATAAGGATAGAGTTTGCATTTGGCTGCGGAAATCTAAAACGGATCAAAGGGGACGGGGAAAATGGGTGTCATTGCAGGCTGCCGAGCCACAGCTGACTTGCCCGTGCAGGTGGGAAGCGAAGTGGAGGAACCTGGTGGCTGGCTCAGGTAGTTCAGTTTTTGTACATGCGAATGGGAAGTGTGCTACGGCTTTTCAGCTTTTAGCGGTTTTGAGGAAAGCACTTACGGAGCTGGGGATTGATGGCAAAGGTTTTGGGACGCATTCATTCAGGATTGGGGCAGCGTCGGAGGCGAGCAATAGGCGCTGGGGGCGAGGGGACATCATGAGGTTGGGGAGATGGTCTTCGGATTGCTACCAGCGCTATGTGCGCAGCGCATCGGGGGGGAGGTAGCGCGGTTCTGTTGTTTCTCTTGCTCATTCCATTTTTCTCGTTTCAGGTTCGGTGATGGGTCCCCTCACCAGGGAGATGACTATCTGGATTGTAGGACATTCCTTTGTAAAGTGGGCACAGGTCCAGGCTCGCAACAGTTATTTTGGGGAAAATTTAGGCTTTAATAAAGATTTGTTCAAAGTTTATTGAAGGGTCAGAGGGGGCATGCATGGAAGGAGTTGTTGCAGGTTCTGAACGGCGTCTTGGTGGCTGGTAGGTGCCCCGACGTCCTGGTGATACATCTGGGGGAGAATTACATGGTCAAGGAAACGGGTTTGGCTTTAATGAGGAGCATGAAGCGGGATTTGGCTGCGATAAAGCAGCAGTGGTCGGGTTGTGCTGTCATCTGGACAGAATTTGTTCCACGTAGGATCTGGAGAGGAGCAGTTAATCCGGGGGCAGTAGACAAGGCTCGGAGAAAACTCAACACTGAAATGGTGCGTTTTTGCAGGCATCTGGGGTTTTCTAGGATTGCTCATAGGGACATTAAGTATGATACACCGGGTTTTTTCAGGGGGGATGGAGTTCATTTATCCAGAATGGGCATGGAATTGTACCTACTGGAGATCAGGGAGGTCCTGGCCAGGATGTTAAATGTGCAGCGACACTGAGAGGTCATACCTAGGAGGCAGGGGGGGCAGGAAAATGGGGAGGCGGCATTTCCGCCTACTCTCCTGCCTTTTCCTGGGTGGCGGGGTTGTTGAAAGTTGGCCAAGATTGGCTGAAGTTTTTAGTTAAGTGTTGGTAGTTTGTGAGCAGGGGCAGGGAAAGGGTAACCAGGTAGGCTAAGTTTAGACTAGATGTTTGTTAGTTACAGTTGCACAAAGGCAGGTAGGGGTTTGGGTCATTGGAGGACAGGATTTGTAATGCAATATTGTGTAACATTGTGTAATATGGTTGTTATGTAATGTTATTTCGTATTCGGCAGAGTGGGGGATTTGATGTGGGGATCATAGGGGTGGGGGGGAACATGGGGTCAGGTAACTCATGTTTAGTGAGGTTTTAGTTTTGTAAGGCAGTTGCCAGTGTTTATAAATTGTGATATGCACCTGTTTCAATAAAGCGGCCTTTTACACACACAAAAATTGGTCTCCGTTTGGCTTGCCCCCCTCCCTCCCAAGGGGAGGTGGGGGGGCAGCCGAACCCGGTGAGGTTTGCCCCCGGGCAGATTGGGAGGGGGTGGGGCGAGCTGAATAGCGCCCATTTTGCGGGATTTTGGGCTACATTAGGAATAGCCCAATGGTAGCCCAATTTTGAAAGATAGCCCAAGGGTTTATGGGCTGGTTTCGCGCTCCCCAGCCACCATTTTAGGTTTGGTGACCTGGTGGCTGGGAGCGCTGTAGGGTTTTTAGCGTTACCCCTCTCACCCACCCTCGTTTTCGGGTTTTTTTGGGGTGTTTTCTTTTGGGGTTAGGGTTTTTCCCATAGGTGGTTATTGGAGTAGGTGCATAGGGGTTTTGGCTAAGTTGTATACTCGTCGCTTGGAACAGGTCCTGGCGGGGTTGTTGAAAGTTGGCCAAGATTGGCTGAAGTTTTTAGTTAAGTGTTGGTAGTTTGTGAGCAGGGGCAGGGAAAGGGTAACCAGGTAGGCTAAGTTTAGACTAGATGTTTGTTAGTTACAGTTGCACAAAGGCAGGTAGGGGTTTGGGTCATTGGAGGACAGGGTTTGTAATGCAATATTGTCTAAGATTGTGTAATATGGTTGTTATGTAATGTTATTTTGTATTCGGCAGGGTGGGGGATTTGATGTGGGGATCGTAGGGGTGGGGGGGAACAGGGGGTCAGGTAACTCATGTATAGTGAGGTTTTAGTTTTGTAAGGCAGTTGCCAGTGTTTATAAATTGTGATATGCACCTGTTTCAATAAAGCGGCCTTTTACACACACAAAAATTGGTCTCGGTTTGGCTTGCCCCCCTCCCTCCCAATTAAAATTAAATGAAACGAGAAGACAAAGCAGATGCATGCTATGCAAGGAGCACAATGTTCACTAGTGTTCCATTTAAAAACAAGCAACGAGGTGGGCCGGACTAATATAATTTTTTTAGAAGATGCTGACGCAGAGCACGCAATTACACCAAAGTCGGTGACCTCACCTAACAAAAAAAGCACAGCATCTCCCCGTGCAAACAAAATAAATACGACCTTGTGTAATGCAGCTGGTGTTCATGTAAAGCGCTCCAATACCTAGGTCATGCTTTACGAATGTACTTTAAAAAAAAAGCAGTAGGAAGAAAAGGGCGGAATGCGGAGAGGGAGGGGCGAGAGGTCAAAAACAGGAGGGAAAAAAAAGGAGAAATACGAAAAAGCAGGAGGAATATGAAGCGGTAGGGGGTAAGAGAAAGCAATATGGGTGCGGTGGGGGTTTCACAGAAGCACACAATAGTGCTGGGAGTGAAAATAAAAAAACGACTGCAATGAAAAACAAGCATTTGCAATACAATATGTCTCGTATTTATGAGAGTTTGAGCTATTGGCAATGACAATAGCTTAAATTCTTGCAAATGTGAGACCTATTGCATTGCAAATTTGTTGTTGTTTACAAGCGCCCCATGACACGCTTTCACGTTAATAGAGGCCATGCCCCCTTCTTTAGACGAACCACGTCTAAAGAAAGGGGCGCGGCTGCCATTAAAGTGAAAGCGCGGCATGGGGCACTTTTACAAAAAAAAAAGCATTTGTTTGTCAAAATGGCAAACAAATTCTTTTTTTTAGTAAAAGCGCCCCATGCCGCAGTTTTACTTTAATGGCAGCTGCGCCCCTTCCTTTAGACGCAGCTAGTCTAAAGAAAGGGGGGCGGCCTCTATTAACGTGGAAGCACGGCATGGGGCGCTTATAAACAACAAGAAAAAAAGTGAATAAATAGTCAAACAAAACATGCAGCCGCGTTCTGTGCCGCAAATAAACCAAAGGCGCGGCCGCCACTGCGGCGTGCTGTGCTATATATAAAAAAAAAGCGTTAGGTGAGAGCGTGTCTTACCTGCACCAGCAGGCAGTGAAAACAATTTAAGGAAATAGTGCTCGGAGGCTGTAATTAAAGCCTACCGAGTAACAACACACGTTAGAGGGCCAATCCTTATGGGAGGACAAGATGAGACAAGGTGGTACTAAGGTGGAACTACTAAGCCTATTGACCAAAGAAAAGCTACAGTTTACAAGGGACAATGAAACAAGCAAATGAAAAATATGGGCGAAGAGTGGGCGGAGCTTCAACTCCCTATCTGAATACAGCATGCCTCACAGAGCAGCCCATGCGCTGCCCAGGCTCGACCTAATAACGCGGACCAATGCTGCCGCATTTAATCTGCTAAAAGCAGCTAAAACACCTTTCAGAAGGAGTTGGTCTGCCATTCCACCACTCCAATTTCCACCACTGGTAGGAGTTCTAAAACAAGTGGGCGTCGTACAGAAGAAAAGAAAGGCACGTGGCGGCCTTGCTGAAAGATAAAGCGGGCGACCGTAAAGAGTGCGCAATGTTGATCAAGTGCTCTTTCACAATTAAAATTTGTTTTAAAAACGAGAACACAAAGCAGATGCATGCTACACAAGGAGCCCAATGTTCACTAGTGTTCACTAGTGTTGCATTTAAAAACAAGCAACAAGGGGGTACCTGGGAAGAAGCAGCAAGACTACGGAGGGTGACAGGGGGGGTGCAAAGCACTGGTAGAAAAAAGTTATATATTGTTTTATTGAAACATAATATTCATAGTATAAATATTCACTTTCATAATTAAATAGGAGGACTGTAGACTTCCCTAATGTTCTATTTTATTTGCTATATTGAGAGCTGGAAAAGTTCTATAATTATCCAGAAAAGCCATATAAAAATTTAATTTCCCACCATGCTTCCCTTCTGTGGGTGGTCAAATGAGGAGGCTAGGAAACCTTCGTATGCCTTCAACCAGTTGGTAATGCTCTCAGTCAAATAGTGAAAAAATCCATTTTTGTTGCTTGTCTTTCCTTTTGCATGACCCCGGAAGACCTGGACCAGAAGTGGGTCTTTGTCTTCTCAGTTGACAAGATGTACCAAAGTTATCCTTTCAATAAAAAAACAAACTGGAAAATGTCGGTGGCAGTTTACAAACCCTCACACTGGGCATGTCAGAAGAAGCAAATTGACAACTCCTACCCTGTCACGAGATCAGGAGTCAATGTCAGCACTGGAATTTAGTCTAGTGGTTAAAGTGCTGCATCTTGCAATCTCCATGAGTAAACAATGGATACATTTGTTGGCCCTTACACCAGCCCTATGAGGGTAAAGGCTTCTATACAGAGGACATTGTCATTGGCTGTTTTTCTAAGTTCATTTGAGGCACTAGCTCCTCTTCCAGCCTATTGTCAATGCAGATACAGCAGTTCCGTAGGGGTTTTGCATCTTTTAGGCAGTGGTGCTAAATGACTTTCTCCTTTTGAGATGGTATTTGCAGATGTGGTAAGGCTGGCAAGGCACCTCCTAATTTCTTGCTGAAAATAGATGTTGATATATCTCCTCCTATAACTCCTCCATTTAGCCTGAATGCAAGGGAAAGAGTATTCATCTTTGTGCACAACTGGAGGGTGTCAAGGAAAACAGCAGTATTTATTTATTTTTAGAAACTTATATAGCGCGCAGCTACCCCCAACGGGGTGTTCCAGCGCTGCGAGCAGCAAGCATTTGTAAGTGTCTCTATGCAACTAAGGGTTGGTAAACAGCCAGGTTTTTAAATTGCGTCGAAATAAGCATTCCGATTCTGTCAAACGGAGGGACAGTGGCAGGTTGTTCCAGGCTAGAGCCGTGATAACTGCGAATGCTCTACCCCCTTTCTAGAGCGGCGAAAATGGGGAGTACGTAAAAGGAAGAGATGATTTGATCTGAGAGAGCGGGTGGACTTGGCATGCTTCAGTCTGGCTCTCAGGTAGGCCGGCCCCTGACCCTGCATTGCTCTATATGCCAGGACCAGGGATTTAAACTGAATGCGGCTAGTCACAGGCAGCCAGTGTAATTTTTTTAAGTGAGGAGAAATTGAGTGACGATATGGGATGTTACAGATCATTCTTGCCGCCGCATTCTTCACAATCTGCAGATGTTTGACCAGATAGGCCGTTGCTCCGGCATACAGGCTGTTTGCGTAATCCAGATGAGATGTTATAAGAGCGTGGATAATGGTTCGGCGAGCATCCACAGGAAGAAAAGGAAGGATTTTCCAGATCATGCGGAGTTTACCAAAACAAGCAGAAGTGACCTTATTTATTTGGGCCTTACAGGATAGCTCATTATCAAATAAGAATCCCAGATTCCTGGCAGAAGCCACCAGAACAGGAGGAGGATTCAGTTCAGGAGGCCACCAAAGCAGGGGTGGAGGGATTTTTTTGATTAAAAAACAACACCTCAGTTTTGTCTGAGTTAAGCTTGAGAGTGTTGCATGACATCCAGGCCGAGATGTTGCTGAGACAGCGCCTGAAGTTCAAAAAACTGGCGTCAGACTGATCTCTAAATGAAAACACTAATTGTGTGTCATCAGCGTAAGAGATCACTCTGACCCCACAAGATTCTGCCACTGAAGCCAGTGGTGAGACATAGACGTTAAAAAACAGTGGGCTCAGGGCAGAGCCCTGAGGAACGCCACAACTGAGAGGTTTCTTCTCCGACACAAAAGGTTGGAGGTAGACCTGTTGGGTACGATCACTTAAAAAAGATCTAATCCAAGCCATAGGGGTGCCCTGAATCCCTAGACTATACAGTCTCTCAATCAATATAGCATGAGAGACCGTATCGAATGCCGCGGACAGGTCGAGGAGCACTAACATTGCTGCCTCGCCTGCGTCCACGCATTCGCGGATAGTCTCTGATACCTCCAGAAGTGCAGTCTCGGTACTATAGCCAGATCTAAAACCGGACTAAGAATCGTCGAGAAGTTGACCGGACTCAATGTAGTTAGAGAGTTGTTCTTGCACAACTTTCTCCTGGATTTTTGCTGGTTTAAGTAAAAGGGAAATGGGCCTGTAATTGCTAAACACCGATGGGTCGGCTTCAGGTTTTTTTAGGATGGGAATAAGCAAGGCCTGTTTCTAAGACATGGGGAAATAACCAGTTTGTAGGGAGGTATTCCAGAGCAGGTTCAACGGAGAAGTGAACAATTGTGCGCGGCAGGGGTCTAGAGGGGAGCCAGATTTACAAGACAAAATGTTTGGAGAAAAGGTATCAGTGGAGACAGCCTTAAAGGAAGTGAAAGCCTCCTGCTTGGTTACCCTTAAGTCGAGAACTGGGGGGTCCAAGGATTGGTTGAAAGTAGAGAAAATATCTAGGATTTTATCATGAAAAAAGTTGGATAAACCATCACAGAGTACTTGGCTAGGGGAGATCGAACTAGATAGTGCGGCTGGTTTAGAAAACTCTTTCACTATTTTGAACAGCGTTTTAGAGGAGTTATTAGCGGAGCGGACTTTTTCAATTTAATACTCTTTCATTATGGCCCGTTTCAATTTATGGAATTTCTTAATGGCAGCTCTGTAAGTAGCTTTTGCCACAGAATCATAGGATTGCCTCCAGATCCTCTCAAGTTTTTTGCAGTGGCTCTTCTCAGCACGCAAGGCAGAGGAGAACCATGGAGCAGAGGGTTTTGATCTGGAAGAATTTATCGATTGTAAAGGGGCAATTGCGTTTATGGCTGAAGAAAGCCAGCCATTAAACTTTGAGACATCAGTGTCTAAATCCCCTTCTGACTGCCACAGACTGTGGGCAAGTGCAGGGGCCAGCGAAGCACAGGTGATTTTACACCACTTCCTGCCAGAAGCCCTGGCCTTAACTGGAATGTCAGCGCGAGGGGTAGTAGCCAGACTAAATGGTATAAGAAAATGATCTGACCAAGTGAGGGGAAGGGGTGGTGAAGTGGTCAGATTAGGATGGTTGGTGAACAATAGGTCCAGCGTATGGCCAGCCAGATGAGTGGGGCCACTAACCCGTTGGGTGAAATTAAGGCCAGTCATGGTATCGAGGAGCAATCCTGCTTTGAGACAGGAGGTGTCATCCACATGCAAGTTAAAATCACCTAGAATAGTGAAGTGGGGGTGTTTGAGCGATAGTTCAGCAGCCAAAGTATAGAAGTCCATGAGGGATTGAGGGGGGGAATCGGGAGGTCTATATAAAAGAATACCTGCCAGAATTGAATGCGAGGCTTCAGAAATACTAAAATACATGGCTTCTAAGGAGACAATATTAGAGAGCTTCCTAGAGAAGATCTTCCAGCCCGAGCGTAAGATTACCGCGATCCCACCACCCACCTTAGAACTGGTACGATTAATCCCAACAAACCGATAATCAGGGGAGATAGCCAAATTATGGTCGGGATTAGAAGAGTCTTTTACCCACGTTTCAGTAAGAAACATTAAGTCCCACGCATAGGTAGTAAGGGAAAGCCAAACATCACCCGAATGGCGAGGTAGCGATCTACAGTTAAACAAGCATGCCTTGATGCTAGGAGAGAGGCAAGTGCGATCAGCTACCGGTGAGGCGGGAGAGGGGCAAGGTCTGGATGAAATATTAAGATCTGGCTTAAACGAGAATGAGCAAATATCACAATTAAAATGGGCTATGAAAGACCCAGAAAATTTACAAAGTGACGGAGCCCTACACCCTAAATCCTTCATTTCCATTAGTTGGGACCTAGTCCAGTGTATTCGTGCTCCGCCGGCGTAGCCGGCAGCATGGATGGCGCTGGCCGCAGAACAGGCGCGGACGGGCGCAGACGGGCTCGCCTTTGGCGCGCAATCAGCGCGCCCGCTGCGCGCGTCCGCTGCGCGCTCGCGTTTGCATCTGATTTAAATAGCCGCCCTTCCCTTCAGTAGTGGTCATTTTAGCCACAGGGGTGGCAGTGATAGTCTGTCAGCATAATTTAATATGCATGTCTCATGATGTACAGTCTCTCAAAGGGTATGTTAACAAACTTCAAACCTTCTCCAGGAATTTGGGTTTCATATAAAATGAGTGCAATCTAAGGTTTTACTGGCAAGACAGGTGAAAAAACAGAGAATTACTGGGACTCCAAAGTCGCATATTGTGAGGAAAGAGATCTATGTCATTATAGAGAAGGGATTAATTTCCCTGAAAGATCTTGACAGTATAGTGTGACTTCTGTTCTCTCCCATGGTAGCATTTATTCTCTCTCCACTGCATTACAGAACCATTCAGAGGCTTATAGTTGGGCATTAATGGAGTGGTCTACTCAATGACAGTGGCACTAGGACAAATCTTCAGGTGTGGTTAAATCAGAAGAAGCCTGAAATTGGTTAGGTTATTTCTGAGGCCTTGTTAGATTTCATAATTGAATCAGATGCGAGAATATATGCTTTGGGGGCTTCCTGTTATAATACATCACTGTAGACAACTGAAGTGAAGATACGTTAAGCCAGTTCTTTGTTATTGTACAAAAACTCCTTCACAATCAAGTGCTTAATCAAGCAAAAGCACCAGTGTTACATGTTTCTCAGTGTGTCAATATTTCAATCCTGATATATTTGAGACTGCTAATATAGCACAGACCTGTGATATGTTGGACACCTGATATATCACATGCTCGGTTTACATCAGACCTGATGAAGAATGTTTGATATTACTGTGTGTCACACCACATTTCAGATGGAATACACTCTGGGCCTGGTGAACATGGTCTGCAAACATGCTCTACAGAGATCTAAGCAGCTCTTGTACTCTGGATCCAACTTTAAAAACTCACATTTGTACATTCCACCATGAATGCTAAAGTGCCCCAGTTAGTCTTGGGACAGTTACAGTGGATTCCTTTCTTAAGGAGTCAAGGTTTGTAGTGAAGTATGCATCCCCACCGTTCAGAATGACCTTCGAAATCACAGCCCTATTCCAGAGATAGAACACATCAATAAGTGTTATTATTCCTCTGTGGACAATGGAAGCTTAATTACCAGCTCCACAGAAGCCTACTATGGAATTTCTGATCTATCTTTTACAGACTCTGCTTCTTTTATCACATATATAGTGTGTTACTCACCCACTCTTTCACAATGAATTCCAAATCCTCATGGGGTAGTGGGTTTTTGGGCAAGATGGGGTATCCTCAACCTTTCAGAGGAAGCTGACACATTTTAATCTAGAGATCTTGTGCTTTGAGCACCAAAAAATAATTATAAATCAGCCATGCCTTTGACTGCCTAGTCTTATCTAGTGTTTGACGTAACATTTCTAACAAGCTTAAGGAGATATATGATATATATTTTACAAGCTGTCAGCATGGCACCTTACTCCTTGGAAGCATGCAAACTCATCTGCGGAGGGCCTCAAGATTCATCGCTAAGCCCCACCTTCTTCATCACATATATTACGCTGCAATGCATATATGATCCCTCTGGCTAACATCATCTGAACACACAACATCAACAACCCCTCCTTTGCTGACAACACGCAACTCATATTCTCCCTCTCTAAGAAACAACTTGACCACCTGCATGACCGAAGTCGCTAACTGGATGAAAGCCAGCTGTCTTAAGCTCACCACAGACAAGACAGTAATTGTGATCTTTGACAACAACACCTCTCTATGGGACTCCAACTGATGGCTGATTAAACTCGGACCCATACCCTGCACCCATGTTAGGAACCTTGGAATAGTCATAAAAAGCAAACTGAACATAACTGCACAAGTCAATGCTGTCACTGCATCCTGCTTTCACACCCTAAAGATGCTGAGAAATATCTTCAAATGGCTCCCAAGCAACACTAGAAAAACAGTCAAGAAACTCACTTGAAGATTACAAACCATCCAGAACCTGGAAGCCAGACTTATCCTCAACCTCCCAGACAGAACTCACATCCCTCACTAGCTCCCGGTACGCATACATGTTCATTTGAAACTCCTCACACACACATTCAAGGCACTGCACAACATAGGCCCCTCCTACCTGAAGAAGCGCATCTTCTTTCACCAACCCTCCTGACACCTCTGCTTCGCAAGACTCCTACTTGCACACATCCCACGCATACACAAGACCAGATCAGGAGGACAGGTGTTATCTTACATCACCCCAAACGCATAGGACGGCCTCCCTTACCACATCAGAGCCTTCTCCTCTTTTCTTGAAGACTACTAGAAGCTAAAGAACTAGCTTTTCAATTAACCACCAATCATAGGTAGGGCTTGGTACACACAAATGCTCAGCACCAGGATCCTCTTGCAATGATAGTTCGCTTTACAAATACACATTGTGTTAGACCTGGCATCATTGGCGCGGGTCTCCCTTCCTCTTTTCGCTTCTGACCTTTTATGTTGGCTGGATTTAGATGCTCTGGGCGCTGTGCCACTGCCAATCAGTGACACAGCGCGAATGCTCCCTGTGTAAAGATACCTGTATGAATTGGGATAATCATAATTGGCTCGTTTGGTTTACCTGTCAGTACCTAGTATCAGTGCACTGTGTGTGCCCAGGGCTGGTAGACCAAATACTGCTGGTGGGCCGGCAGCGCTGATTTGCGCTACCCACCGAAGCAGCTTTTAAAGTATGTCTGTGTAGAATGTTCTAATAGCGAGTTACCCTCCATTTCACTGTTTACTATTGCGAGGCCACCCGTTCTCATAGGCCAGAATGTGTAGGCTGAGTATTACATGCCGTATTCCTACCTGCCCCCAGGAACCTGATAGGAACGTCGACTTTGATATGTTTAAACTCAGAACATTGAGATGCATCTTTTAGTAAGGATTATTAGCGTAGCCCGTGTTCGAAAATGCCTCTACTAGAAACGAGGTATTTTCTGGCCAGAAGCTTTCCTGTAGACTTTTGCTAGCGTGTGTATTGGCCGTCTGGTTTTGGAGTGGCAGGGCCAGCTGGGTCAGACCTGGCTGGAGGGAGAGATCGGCATTTAGAGTATGGGGAGGGGTGACTCTTTGATCCGAGCAGGGCCGTGCCGTGCCAGGCAAGGTGAATGATGGCTCCATCTCCCACTTAGGGCGAGAAAGCAAAAGACACACAATTGATGGACAGAATGCGGAACAAATCAAAACATTCACCCCCAGTCAAGAGATCTGGGTTAAATCCATCATTCTTTTGCTCACCATGCCACCCCAGTTTAGACCTGGCCATATGCAAATCAGTCTTGACCCTGTGCCTCATGGGAACAGTCCAGCCCGAACTGCCAAGTCAGGTCCTCCCTGGACCGGAAACAAGCATCCTAGGACCGGTTTTGGGGTTTCACCCCTCTTCAGCCAGGATAGCTTGATTCCAGTGGCACAGTGAGCCCAGGACCCACATCTGGGCATACCTGGCGCACTTAGGGCGAAAAAGCAAAAGACACACAATTGATGGACGGAATGCAGAACAAATCAAAACATTAACCCCCAGTCAAGAGATCTGGGTTAAATCCATCATTCTTTTGCTCATCATGCCACCCCAGTTTAGACCTGGCCATATGCAAATCAGTCTTGACCCTGTGCCTCATGGGAACAGTCCAGCCCGAACTGCCAAGCCAGGTCCTCCCTGGACCGGAAACAAGCATCCTAGGACCGGTTTCGGGGTTTCACCCTTCTTCAGCCAGGATAGCTTGATTCCAGTGGCACAGTGAGCCCAGGACCCACGTCTGGGCATACCTGGCGCACTTAGGGTGAGAAAGCAAAAGACACACAATTGATGGACGGAATGCAGAACAAATCAAAACATTCACCCCCAGTCAAGAGATCTGGGTTAAATCCATCATTCTTTTGCTCACCATGCTACCCCAGTTTAGACCTGGCCATATGCAAATCAGTCTTGACCCTGTGCCTCATGGGAACAGTCCAGCCCGAACTGCCAAGCCAGGTCCTCCCTGGACCGGAAACAAGCATCCTAGGACCGGCTTCAGCCAGGATAGCTTTATTCCAGTGGTACAGTGAGCCCAGGACCCACGTCTGGGCATACCTGGCGCACTTAGGGCGAGAAAGCAAAAGACACACAATTGATGGACGGAATGCAGAACAAATCAAAACATTCACCCCCAGTCAAGAGATCTGGGTTAAATCCATCATTCTTTTGCTCACCATGCCACCCCAGTTTAGACCTGGCCATATGCAAATCAGTCTTGACCCTGTGCCTCATGGGAACAGTCCAGCCCGAACTGCCAAGCCAGGTACTCCCTGGACCGGAAACAAGCATCCTAGGACCGGTTTCGGGGTTTCACCCCTCTTCAGCCAGGATAGCTTGATTCCAGTGGCATGGAGAGCACGGGACCCACGTCTGGGCATACCCGTCCCACTCGGGGTGACAAATGCAAAAAAAAAACAGTTGAACGACAGAATGCAGAACAATGTCATACATTCACCCCAGTACAGAGATCTGGGCCTAAATCCATCGTTTTTTTGCTCACCATGCCATTCCAGTTTGAACCCAGCCATATACAAATCAGTCTTGACCCTGTGCCTCATGGGAACAGTCCAGCCAGAACTGCCAAGCCAGGTCCTCCCTGGACTGGAAACAAGCATCCTAGGACCGGTTTCGGGGTTTCACCCCTCTTCAGCCAGGATAGCTTGATTCCAGTGGCATGGAGAGCACGGGACCCATGTCTGGGCATACCCGTCCCACCCGGGGTGACAAATGCAAAAAACAACAGTTGATGGACAGAATGCAGAACAATTTCATACGTTCACCCCAGTACAGAGATCTGAGCCTAAATCCATCATTTTTTTGCTCACCATGCCATTCCAGTTTGAACCCAGCCATATACAAATCAGTCTTGACCCTGTGCCTCATGGGAACAGTCCAGCCCAAACTGCCAAGCCAGGTCCTCCCTGGACAGGCACAGGGTCAGACTGATTTGCATATGGCCATGTCTGAACTGGGGTGGTGGAGTGAGCTAAAGAATGATGATGGATTAAACCCAGATCAGTTGACTGGGGGTGAGTGTTTGATTTGCTCTAACGCTCCGTCCATCATCCCCTTTGGTATCGCTTTGTTCGCCCTAAGTTGGCAGGGTATGCCCAGACGTGGGTCCCTTGCTCACTTTGCCACTGGATTCAAGATAGCCTGGCGGATGAGGGTTTTGAACCCGAAACCGGTCCCAGGATGCTTGTTTCCGGTCCAGGGAAGACATGGCTTGGCAGTTCAGGCTGGACTGTTCCCATGAGGCACAGGGTCAGACTGATTTGCATATGGCCATGTCTGAACTGGGGTGGTGGAGTGAGCTAAAGAATGATTATGGATTAAACCCAGATCAGTTGACTGGGGGTGAGTGTTTGATTTGCTCTAACGCTCCGTCCATCATCCCCTTTGGTATCGCTTTGTTCGCCCTAAGTTGGCAGGGTATGCCCAGACGTGGGTCCCTTGCTCACTTTGCCACTGGATTCAAGATAGCCTGGCTGATGAGGGTTTTGAACCCGAAACCGGTCCCAGGATGCTTGTTTCCAGTCCAGGGAAGACACGGCTTGGCATTTCGGGCTGGACTGTTCCCATGAGGCACAGGGTCAGACTGATTTGCATATGGCCATGTCTGAACTGGGGTGGTGGAGTGAGCTAAAGAATGATGATGGATTAAACCCAGATCAGTTGACTGGAGGGGAGTGTTTGATTTGCTCTAACGCTCCGTCCATCATCCCCTTTGGTATCGCTTTGTTTGCCCTAAGTTGGCAGGGTATGCCCAGACGTGGGTCCCTTGCTCACTTTGCCACTGGATTCAAGATAGCCTGGCTGATGAGGGTTTTGAAACCGAAACCGGTCCCAGGATGCTTGTTTCCGGTCCAGGGAAGACATGGCTTGGCAGTTCGGGCTGGACTGTTCCCATGAGGCACAGGGTCAGACTGATTCGCATATGGCCATGTCTGAACTGGGGTGGTGGAGTGAGCTAAAGAATGATGATGGATTAAACCCTGATCAGTTGACGGGGGGTGAGTGTTTGATTTGCTCTAACGCCCCGTCCATCATCCCCTTTGGTATCGCTTTGTTCGCCCTAAGTTGGCAGGGTATGCCCAGACGTAGGTCCCTTGCTCACTTTGCCACTGGATTCAAGATAGCCTGGCTGATGAGGGTTTTGAACCCGAAACCGGTCCCAGAATGCTTGTTTCCGGTCCAGGGAAGACATGGCTTGGCAGTTCGGGCTGGACTGTTCCCATGAGGCACAGGGTCAGACTGATTTGCATATGGTCATGTCTGAACTGGGGTGGTAGAGTGAGCTAAAGAATGATGATGGATTAAACCCAGATCAGTTGACTGGGGGTGAGTGTTTGATTTGCTCTAACGCTCCGTCCATCATCCCCTTTGGTATCGCTTTGTTCGCCCTAAGTTGGCAGGGTATGCCCAGACGTGGGTCTCTTGCTCACTTTGCCACTGGATTCAAGATAGCCTGGCTGATGAGGGTTTTGAACCCGAAACCGGTCCCAGGATGCTTGTTTCTGGTCCAGGGAAGACATGCCTTGGCAGTTCGGGCTGGACTGTTCCCATGAGGCACAGGGTCAGACTGATTTGCATATGGCCATGTCTGAACTGGGGTGGTGGAGTGAGCTAAAGAATGAGGATGGATTAAACCCAGATCAGTTGACTGGGGGTGAGTGTTTGATTTGCTCTAACGCTCCGTCCATCATCCCCTTTGGTATCGCTTTGTTCGCCCTAAGTAGGCAGGGTATGCCCAGACGTGGGTCCCTTGCTCACTTTGCCACTGGATTCAAGATAGCCTGGCTGATGAGGGTTTTGAACCTGAAACCGGTCCCAGGATGCTTGTTTCCGGTCCAGGGAAGACATGGCTTGGCAGTTCGGGCTGGACTGTTCCCAAGAGGCACAGGGTCAGACTGATTTGCATATGGCCATGTCTGAACTGGGGTGGTGGAGTGAGCTAAAGAATGATGATGGATTAAACCCAGATCAGTTGACTGGGGGTGAGTGTTTGATTTGCTCTAACGCTTCGTCCATCATCCCCTTTGGTATCGCTTTGTTCACCCTAAGTTGGCAGGGTATGCCTAGACGTGGGTCCCTTGCTCACTTTGCCACTGGATTCAAGATAGCCTGGCTGATGAGGGTTTTGAACCCGAAACCGGTCCCAGGATGCTTGTTTCCGGTCCAGGGAAGACATGGCTTGGCAGTTCGGGCTGGACTGTTCCCATGAGGCACAGGGTCAGACTGATTTGCATATGGCCATGTCTGAACTGGGGTGGTGGAGTGAGCTAAAGAATGATGATGGATTAAACCCAGATCAGTTGACTGGGGGTGAGTGTTTGATTTGCTCTAACGCTCCGTCCATCATCCCCTTTGGTATCGCTTTGTTCGCCCTAAGTTGGCAGGGTATGCCCAGACGTGGGTCCCTTGCTCACTTTGCCACTGGATTCAAAATAGCCTGGCTGATGAGGGTTTTGAACCCGAAACCGGTCCCAGGATGCTTGTTTCCGGTCCAGGGAAGACATGGCTTGGCAGTTCGGGCTGGACTGTTCCCAAGAGGCACAGGGTCAGACTGATTTGCATATGGCCATGTCTGAACTGGGGTGGTGGAGTGAGCTAAAGAATGATGATGGATTAAACCCAGATCAGTTGACTGGGGGTGAGTGTTTGATTTGCTCTAACGCTTCGTCCATCATCCCCTTTGGTATCGCTTTGTTCACCCTAAGTTGGCAGGGTATGCCCAGACGTGGGTCCCTTGCTCACTTTGCCACTGGATTCAAGATAGCCTGGCTGATGAGGGTTTTGAACCCGAAACCGGTCCCAGGATGCTTGTTTCCGGTACAGGGAAGACATGGCTTGGCAGTTTGGGCTGGACTGTTCCCATGAGGCACAGGGTCAGACTGATTTGCATATGGCCATGTCTGTACTGTGGTGGTGGAGTGAGCTAAAGAATGATGATGGATTAAACCCAGATCAGTTGACTGGGGGTGAGTGTTTGATTTGCTCTAACGCTCCGTCCATCATCCCCTTTGGTATCGCTTTGTTTGCCCTAAGTTGGCAGGGTATGCCCAGAAGTGGGTCCCTTGCTCACTTTGCCACTGGATTCAAGATAGCCTGGCTGATGAGGGTTTTGAACCCGAAACCGGTCCCAGGATGCTTGTTTCCGGTCCAGGGAAGACATGGCTTGGCAGTTCGGGCTGGACTGTTCCCATGAGGCACAGGGTCAGACTGATTTGCATATGGCCATGTCTGAACTGGGGTGGTGGAGTGAGCTAAAGAATGATGATGGATTGAACCCAGATCAGTTGAGTGGGGGTGAGTGTTTGATTTGCTCTAACGCTGCGTCCATCATCCCCTTTGGTATCGCTTTGTTCGCCCTAAGTTGGCAGGGTATGCCCAGACGTGGGTCCCTTGCTCACTTTGCCACTGTATTCAAGATAGCCTGGCTGATCAGGGTTTTGAACCCGAAACCGGTCCCAGGATGCTTGTTTCCGGTCCAGGGAAGACATGGCTTGGCAGTTCGGGCTGGACTGTTCCCATGAGGCACAGGGTCAGACTGATTTGCATATGGCCATGTCTGAACTGGGGTGGTGGAGTGAGCTAAAGAATGATGATGGATTAAACCCAGATCAGTTGACTGGGGGTGAGTGTTTGATTTGCTCTAACGCTCCGTCCATCATCCCCTTTGGTATCGCTTTGTTCGCCCTAAGTTGGCAGTGTATGCCCAGACATGGGTCCCTTGCTCACTTTGCCACTGGATTCAAGATAGCCTGGCTGATGAGGGTTTTGAACCCGAAACCGGTCCCAAGATGCTTGTTTCCGGTCCAGGGAAGACATGGCTTGGCAGTTCGGGCTGGACTGTTCCCATGAGGCACAGGGTCAGACTGATTTGCATATGGCCATGTCTGAACTGGGGTGGTGGAGTGAGCTAAAGAATGATGATGGATTAAACCCAGATCAGTTGACTGGGGGTGAGTGTTTGATTTGCTCTAACGCTCCGTCCATCATCCCCTTTGGTATCGCTCCATCTCCCACTGGGCGTCTGATAGCAGACCCCCAGATTCTTAAAGGGCAGGATGTCGCCTCGTAAACCAAGTGCTCCCCGACTCCACCGAACTGGTTCTGGCTGGATGCAGTGATTTGTGACTGCAGAGAACAAAGACTTTTTAGGTATAACACGCTGCGCTGAAACCTGTTTCAAGTGTGTTCCTTCTGGATGTCAAGACGAAACTCTGTCCGAGCGGACAGATGAAAGGACTTTGAAACTTTCACCAAGCTTGCCGAAGAAACTACCCAAGGGCCTGAATTGAGAGCGCCTCCTGCTGAAGTCTCAGGGACATTAGACTTCACCCCGTCAGCCGCCTGAATTACCTTGCTAGGAATTCTACTTGCAGGTGAGGCCTCCGTCGTGTAATCCGGAACCTCTAGTCCTACTGTGAGGAACGCGGACTGGTAACCCTTGTGAACTCTGTGTGTGGGCCGCCGCAGCTAAGAGAGAGCTGCCGCCGCTGAGTGCCTGCCTTAATTTGAATCTTCAGAACCTTCGCTGAAACTGTGTGGGCCGCCGGAGCTAAGAGAGAGCTGCCGCCGCTGAGTGCCCGCCTTAATTTGAATCTTCAGAACCTTCGCTGAAACTGTGTGGGCCGCCGCAGCTAAGAGAGAGCTGCCGCCGCTGAGTGCCCGCCTTAATTTGAATCTTCAGAACCTTCGCTGAAACTGTGTGGGCCGCCGCAGCTAAGAGAGAGCTGCCGCCGCTGGATGCCCGCACTTGTGTTAATTGTGCATCACCGAGGATTGCCCTTTGAGCCGCCGCAGCTAAGAGAGAGCTGCCGCCGCTGAGGGCTCGCACCCTTGCTAACTTTGCATCACCGAGATTTGTCCTGTGAGCCGCCGCAGCTAAGAGAGAGCTGCCGCCGCTGAGTGCTCGCACCCTTGCTAACTTTGCATCACCGTGATTTATCCTGTGAGCCGCCGCAGCTAAGAGAGAGCTGCCGCCGCCGAGTGCTCGCACCCTTGCTAACTTTGCGTCATCGTGATTTGTCCTGTGAGCCGCCGCAGCTAAGAGAGAGCTGCTGCCACGGAGTGCTCGCACCCTTGCTAAGTTTGCATCATTGGGATTTGTCCTGTGGGCCGCCGCAGCTAAGAGAGAGCTGCTGCCGCTGAGTGCCCACGTCTTTGTCAACCGTGCACCATCGTGAATCGTCCCGTGGGCTGCCGCAGCTAGGAGAGCGCTGCTGCCGCCGCGAGCCCACCACGGGGCTGCACGATGAGAGTCATCGCCAAAACCAGCCCGGGCCGCCGCAGCCGCGTGCTGCTGCCGCTGAGGGCCCGCCTGTCTCCGCTTCTTCGAGAAGCTACGTGCTGTGTCCCCGTCCAACGGCAGGTATCTGGTGCGCAACGGGTCGCGTAGACCGAGGCCTTGAATTCAGTCAGTGCCACGTTTTGGTGAATACGTATTGCTCTTTTTAAGTCCCTACTGATTTACATGCATGATGACTGGTTAAAACGCTTTTGAGAGTCTCGTACTAAACCTGAGATAAAGATACTATTTTTTCTATACCTACTTGAGTTGTGTCCTTTTGTGGTGTTGTTACTGCCTTATTGTGCATGGTCATAAATGCTTCACACACTGCCTCTGAGATAGGCCTAACTGCTCGTGCTACGTTACCACAGGGTTGAGCAGGGGTTATCAAAAGGGGTAGCCCACTTGCCCTGACTTAGGAAGAAGGGTCCCTATTTGGACAGTGGCGCCAGCCATTGGCAACTAGAGACCCCCATTTCTAACACATAACATAACCTAGCATAACATAGCATAACAATACATGGCATGGCATGGCATGACATGACATGACATGACATGACATGAAATAACATAACACATATCTCATCCATTGCATAGGAGAATATGGCCTACAAGACAATAAACTCATATGGGTAAACCATCAAATTTGGGTGCAAAAAGATAATCTACCTCTTGGTAACATTTAGTAAGAGACTTAAACAGAATCTGTTATATGTTTCTTGAATAGCAGGACAGTGCTTTCTCTCAAGGGGTGATCTTGGTATCATAGGATACTGCCTTGCCATGTATCCTCTAAGAGAGTAGCTGACATTAAGGCGATGCATAACTCAAAGATATCCTCCACTCACTAAGGGACTGTTTTATATTATAGCCTTATAGCCCGCCGTAGCGGGCTATACCAGCTATTAAAGGCCCGCACCAGCGCAAGGGAGCGGGACTTTAATAGCCGGTATAGCCCAGCTACGAAGGGCTATAAGGCTATTAGAACATTCTGCCACTAGAGGGCAGAATGTTCTAACAAATAAAACAAAGGCTTCAGGGAGCGCGAGGGGGTTGAAATCCCCTCAGGCTCCCTGAAGCCTTTGTTCACAGCCACAGCTGTGAACAAAGAAACATTGGAATGTTGGAGCTCCGGGCTTATACCAGCCATTATAAACCCGGAGCTACTCCATTGTTTTCAATGGAGCTCCCAACATTTCAATGTTCTAATATAGCCTTATAGCCTGCCGTAGCGGGCTATACCGGCTATTAAAGGCCCGCTCCAGCGTTAAAGGCCCGAGCCGAAGGCGAGGGACTTTAACAAGGGAGCGGGACTTTAATAGCCGGTATAGCCCAGCTACGAAGGGCTATAAGGCTATTAGAACATTCTGCCACTAGAGGGCAGAATGTTCTAACAAATAAAACAAAGGCTTCTCAGAGCCCAAGGGGGTTTAAATCCCCTCGAGCTCAGAGAGGCCTTTATTCACAGCAGTAGCTGTGAACAAAAGCAACATTGGAATGTTGCTCTGCGGGCCTTTACCGACCCGTAGAAGCACGGAGCACTCCATTGTATTCAATGGAGTGCTCCACATTACAATGTTCTAATATACTTTATACTAAGATGAACATGATGCCAGAATATCCAAGTTGCCGAGTTTTTTTTGAGATAAGGATGTGATACCTGTATTCCCAGCAGAACTGTCAGCAACTGATCTCCGTAACTAATCTGTGTTCCCCATTGCTGTCTCTTCCATAAGCCAGATGAGTTAAGCAGATCAAATAGAAAACAAAATTGGGTGTTTCAGTGTTCGGGCCACTCAACAAACAGGCTAAGGCCTCCAAAACGTTCCAGATGAGGACTTAGTAAGGGGATCAAAAGGGCTAGAATGGCGGAGAACTGACTTTCAATTAATTAGTTATTTTCGTTTGAGCATATTTGTCACATTTAAATACCTTCTTCCCTTTCCTGTGGACTAATCTAGAAATATTACTGCTAATGGTAAGACCTCTTTATAGTTGAAAGAAACCATTTGGAATGGAGGATGAAGTTACTTAGTCCATCATTTAGAGGTGGATGGTAGCAGGAGAGTCAGCAGTATAACATAGGGCCCTGCATCCATCACAATACAACAGGCTCCCAGGCTCCTGATTGGGGCAGGAATTGTAGTAAGCCACCTGTCCTTGTCTGAGGGATGTCCTCTCCCTGGACTCTGCCGGAGTTCCCCCTGAGGTTTTGTTGCTCTCCCGGGGATAATAAGTATTATAAATCAACTACTTACCAATAAAATCCCAACAAAAATAGAACCAAAACCAACACCACAGTAACATAAACAATTTTAAATAAATATTCAAAAACTAGTTTTATAAACCGGTCTATAACAAAAATATGATAATAAAGTATATTTTTAAACATTTATACACAAAATAATATACCAAATTTTTCATACATGTATTTTTTACATATAGTACATTGTGGGGCACATTTATTAAAAAATCAGGTAGTGCAGCAACCCACCTTGCTGCGCTGTGTGATAAGGATATGGCGGGAATGTGCTGTATTTAACATTATATAGGCACACAATGTGCTGCCTAGAGCCAACGCAGGCACCCTTGCACAATGGTGCAAGGGTGCCTGCGTTGTAAGCAGTATTGTTTTTGTGCATAAAGGTGCACTTTCCTGCACAAGAACAATCCTCTGAAGCATTTTTCTCTTTCTTTAGGAGGAAGAGGAAAAAAAACGAGGCGAAATAAAGATATTTCTTCTCGTTATGCCTCACCTGGGGAGGTGTAGCATTTTAACAATTTTTAAGTCTACCAGTATTAATATATCTTGGATGGCGGCAAAATCCCTGGGTGTATGAGTGGGAATACCCACCCTTCACCCATGGAACACCTCCCTGGGGCAGTGTAACGCAATGCAGTGATTTGCACTGCATTACGTTACTCTAGCTTTATCAACCTATGCATGGCCTCTCAAGGTGACTTGTGTGGCTTAGTTCATCTTACTTAGTAGTTGCGTTGCTATTGCACCCCATTGCGTGGTGCAAGGGTGACGTAACTGCTTAATAAATATGCCCCTGTTCTTTGAAATTTTTATGATGAATTTCTCCTAGTATATATTAATTAGTACTATTTATTAAAAAGTTATAATTGTATTGTACTATTTAATTTATACATATTCATTTGTATTTGTTTAATAAATTGCTTAACATATTTTTACACATTTAAGCATGTTTTTAACACAGTTTTTAACACCTTTTAATTTATTTTTGTAACATTTCTATTGATTTCTAAAGGAAGAGAGCCTTTTTTTCATTTCCATTTCACTGCCATTTTTTAACGCTACCTGTATTTTGTACTCTATTAGTGCCATTTTGAGGTGGATTTCCTTTGTGTCAATTGTGGTTCACTGTTGCTGTTCAAAGGACAAGGTAAGATGTGTTGTACTATGTTCGTAGAGTGGCAATGTTAAGTTTGTATTGTATTTGTATTGTATGTATTGTGAGGGTGGACATGCTATGTTTTTTCACAGGTTAGGAAGTCGGAGTGCAAAGTTTTCAGCTATTGCTATTTTTCATGTGTATTTGTTAAAAGAAATGTATTTGTTGTTTTTTATGGTTCCAAATGACTGTGGATTACTTCAATGAATTTAATTTGGACATTTAATTTTTACATTTTTGGGGAATTTCTTAATTCTTAATTTTTTTAGGGTGGGAAATGTTGGATGTGAGTTTTAATTTTTAGGAATATTTTTAATTTAATAACAAAATTAATTATTTTTATTTATCAGTCTTATTTTTTACTTTATTAATATATTTTTGTTCTAGACTAGATTATAAAAATACCTTTTATAATATTTATTTACAATTGTTTATGTTATAGTGGTGTTGGTTGTTGTTTTATTTTAGTTGTGTTTATATTGGGAGGTAGGGGGTTTATTATAGAGATTTAGATAATTTCTAGGTAGTCAAGCCCTTTATTATTTACAAAGAATCTGAATTTGAATTGTAACATTTCCTACATTTCCCTGGTGTGTTTGTTTATTTTAGATTTTATTTGGTTTACTGACTGTTCTATGCTTAGTTGTTGGTAGCTTTGTTCTTTTTTTGGGAGGGCTCGATGTAGTGTGGGTTGGTTTCTTTCTTGTGTGGCTTGGAAGGCATTGTGCCATCCTTTCAATGCGTTGTTAGTTTTGGGTTGTAGAACCATGGTGCTGTCGTAGACTTTCCACCATGGTATATGGAATTTGGCTTGGCATCTTTGTCCACAACGATGCAGTCTGCCAACCCGTGTCCTCGAAGTAGTCCATTAGTGGCCAGAAATGCAAGAGACACTATTTAATTTCAAAAGCAAACTGTCTGTTTGTCACATAGTCTACATTTAGTGTAAATTTGCAGATGTTTCTAAATATTTTGGTTGAAATGGTAATAGCAGCCTTGTATGGCTTGGTGTGGGTATAATTTACGTATTGTTTGCATCATTCCCTGTTCAAATTCTATTATCATTTTTTGCAGAGAGTAGTTCATTTTTACTTTGATGAGGTATAAAAGTTCATAGTAAGTTGCACTTTGTTAGGCAGCACTGAATAAATGAGGGGAATTTTAGTGTTATGATATTCATCATGTATGGTGTATATCTGTGTGAATGGTGGAGGGCACATTTTAAAAGTTCCGTCCATCATCCACATTTCTCATTGGCTTAGATTTAGGAGGTTATTTTCAGTTGCACATATGATTATTCTTCTGACATTATTTTGGTAGTAGTGTACGAGGAAGGGTTCTTTGTTACATGTAGTGGTTCGGTGGTCTGAAATCTGTGTGTCTTGGTATCATCTAGGGGCAGCAGCAGTTTCACTTGTGGCTTTTTAAAGAAGGAATTGCTGATAGCTGACCTGCAGTATGCTTAGGTACTTTAGGGAATATGGGGCATATTAGCAAGACCCACGTTAAAATTATCGCCGTTTTAGCGGCAGGAAACTGCCGCTAAAACGGCAATAATGGGCTTGCTAATATGCGTTATAGAATTCCAATAGAAGCCCAGGTTAGATGTGCAGGACATCTAACCTGGGCTTCTATTGGAATTCTATAACGCATATTAGCAAGCCCATTATCGCCGTTTTAGCGGCAGTTTCCTGCCGCTAAAACGGCGATAATTTTAACGTGGGTCTTGCTAATATGCCCCTTTGTCTTTTAAAATTTTAGTAGTGAACTCTTGGGAACTAGCACTTGCCTTAAATCTTGAGAGAAGTGCTTTACTTCTATATTTGTACATTTGGGTGGTGATTGTGTTCTCTAATGTTAATTGCAATATTGTTTTTGTAGTAGCCCCCCCTTAAGAAGAATTTGCATAATACTTACTACATTTCCAATCCACATTCTAGGTGCTTGTGCTTTTCTGGTTGTATGTGTATCCCATGTGCCAAAGCAATTGTCTGATTTGATCAAAGTCCAAAAGTTATACTACAATGCAGAGTCATAAAGGGCGATGTACAATTGTTAGAAATACAGAGATCATAAACAGGTGAACTAAAAAGGTTTTTCCAGCATCAGAATCTGGGCAGTAAATTTGTGAAAGAGCAAGATGGTCGAAGTTCAGCATAGGGTGAACAAAAGGTGATGAGACAGGCAGTTCATTACCGGTAGTTGAGGTACAGTAGTTAAAAAGGTTATTGAGCTAAACATTATAACTTTTCATTGCTGTGCATACATTCTGAAAGGAAGAAACAGGTCATGACCCAAAACATTATTCTAAAGTGCTCAATCATAAAGGGCCATGTGCTAACTATTGGCCTAGCTTTGGAGTCATGCCAGAGTTGTTACCTTAAGACCCTAAAGGGGTTGGGTTTGTGGCTAAATTCCTTAATGTTTTATCCCCTCTGCCCAAAAATTTGTCAAGTTGGCGATTACTTGCATATGGGCATCATTCAACAAGAAATCAACAACACCCTGTATTGTCCGAGTCCCTTGGTTGATAAAGCAGTGGTGAAGAAACCTTCTACGTTCATGAATTAATGTGGGACATATACAGAGAAGGTGAGGTAGTGACTCCAGAGAGAAGCTGCAGAGGCGGTATGTGTTGCTGATAGAACGGCACGCCCATGAGGGCAGAAAGTCTAATGAAGAGAAACAGCCCATGCGAAGGAGGCAAAACTTGACCTTGTAAGGAAATTACAGTAATTCAGTGATATATTTTTGTACCCTTCTGTTGGCATAGCTCCTGATGACAAAGTCTGCATGTTTTCTTCTCATGAGAGTTCATCAGTCAGAGACAAAAGATGCCTTGTGAACCTCTTTATCAAGAGCTATTTTGAACTGCTGGTGAGGCAGGTTCGAATTCCAAAGGGGTGCTGCACCTTTAAGCTCCAAGGCTTCAGAGAGAATGGTCTTCCAAGCATTAAGGGACGCCAAACAGTTTGCGGATATCAGTTCTTGCCAGATTAAGTTCTTCAGTGAGCCTTCTTTTGCAGCGCAGGCTGAGTGCATGTATTTTAAGAAACTGGCCTTCTGTACCAGGAGTTGGTCACTCAGCATAACCTCTAGCCTGATCTGGGCTAGTGAGGTGTGTTGTGGAAGCTTAAATAGTGTTCAGAAAGGCGCCACACTTCCTTGGAAAGTCTTCTGTGCTGTGCCCCTATGCAGGGATGAGTTTGGCCTTTAATATTTTCAGCAGTGGCTCAAGGGTGGGCTGTTTTGTGCATTTGTGAATGGCTTGAAAAGCAAATTGTATTGAGGCAGATTTTGGCTTTAATGAATTTAAATGAGTTAAAGAGCCTCCTTTATCATCCAACCAGCATCCCAAGTATTTGTATTTATTTGATTTAATCAGGTGACTGTTATTCAGGTACCAGGCACCCATTCTTTTCCTTTTTCTACCGAAAATCACAATGCTTGTTTTTTCAAAATGTACTATCATTCCATTGTAGTTGCTATGCATGTATAAGTTATTAATCAGCCTTTGTAGCCCCATAACTGTTTGGCTTAAGAGAACTAAATCATCTGCAGAAAGCAGTGAGGTTATAGGGTGATTCGCTAGTTTTGGTGCATCACTGATTACTGCCTGCAGAGTAAGTACCAAGTCTCACATGAGCAAATTAAAGGGCCGGGGCTAAGACACACCCATGTTTAATGCCTTGTTCAGTTTTCATATTTTTGAAGACCACGACCAGACTGAGAATTCAAACCAGCCCTGGCAATTAAGTTGGACCGGCTCCGGGGAGGGGGGCGGGGCTGGTGGCAAACACTGCTGCTGCTTTTGTTACAGTGGGCCAATATTGCGGCACTGCTGCAAAACCAGCCCCCAGTAACATAAACTGCCCCCACCGCTCCAGAACCGGCCCCACCCTTCCGGCCCACTGGGAATAAGCCCGGTGCCCGATACGGCCAGTCCGGCCCTGTCGGAGACTTCTGTATTGTTTCCCAATTTAACTCTGGCCCAGGTGTCTAAATGAAGTTGTTGAATACTGCAAAGTAGTGCTTCTGGAATGTCCCAAGCTTTAAGTGTGGACCAGAGCTGCTGGCGATTGACGTGGCCAAAAGCCTTGCTGTAATCCACAAAGCAGCAGTTGAATATCTGCTTTCTCGTAATCTGCTTTGCCACCAACATCCTGATGGATGCAAGATTATCGGCGGTGCCCAGTATAGGTCTAAAGTCAGTTTAGTTCAAAGGTATCAATTTTTTTTAGCTTGCCCATGCATCCAAGTCTTCCAATACAAGGGAGGCGAAGTATTTGGCCTCTACGTCCAAAAGGGCTATGTATCAATCCCTGCTAACATGAAGGGATGAATTCGGTGGTAAGGCAGGTTTTAAACAGGTTATCCATCAGCAGGGACCAGAACTCAGCATCCTGCTTATATACTCAGGAAGGAAAGCCATTAGGGCAGGGGGCTTCTTTGGCTCTACTTTTCTGGGTCAGGTTTGCTATTCTTTTGGCCGTGAAGGTTGATACATGTTGAAGGGGTTGTGCTTCTGTTTCCTCAGCGCTTCTGAAGGGGGAATTGAGCTTACTATAAGCAGGGTGTAGATTGGAGCATTCAAATGTGGCTTTTTAAAGAGTACGAATGTGTGTGATCCAGTTTTCAGAGGTGACATTATTCCCATTTAATTTGAAAGTTTCCGATTCTCTGCTGAAGCGATTGATAATCAGCCAAAACTCCTTTCGGTTTTTATTTTGGCAGGCCAACTAAAACTCAATTTGGAGTGCTTCATTGTATCTTCATTTTGCTTGCCAGATTCTTGTTTGTATCTACTACAAAAGATGTGTATTCCTGCAGGAATGATAGAACTGGATCAGGTTTTAATCGATCATATCATTTTATTGAGGGAGCTTTTCTGGATCTTGAAGTCATTTGTGAACCAAGGTTGCAAAGAGTTAGATCTAGGGGGCCTTGTTTCTGAACTAGGATGTTTGATACTAGCCAAAGCAGAAAGTGGGTGTTGCAGAAAAGGTTCCCAGCCATGAATTGTATACCATAAGGGATGACTCTGGTTCGATAATGTTGTTTTCCAGCTTAGGTATTTTGTTGCAGCTTCCAAGTTCCATTAGATTAATTTCCAGTTGTGATTAGTATGATTTATGCCGACAGTCCTTAAAGTGATGTGCACATTGCTGCAATTTTTCATGAGCAAGCTCTGGGGCATGTGGTCACTTTCACAGCTCAAGATGATGGAAAATGACTTAATGGCATTGATCAGTAGAATTGAGCAGAATGTTTAATCTAAAATAGCTGATCTTTTCGGGCGAAGTGTGTAGAGTGAGATGGTTAATCTTCTGGAAAGCGCCCATTCAATGATCTTAGTGACATCCCCTCTAAAACAGCTATCAGGGTGTGTCCTGTGGAGTCTGTTCTTTGTGGAATTATTACCTGTGATGGGATCAGCCACCGGGAATCCGCTGTTTCTTCCGAGCAGCCGTGGAAAGGATTGTGGAGCAGATTTAAGTTAAAATCTCTTGTCAAAAAGAGGTGCGATGATTGTGCCAATGTCCTAGATTAGCTGCTTTAGCTCCTTCACCGTACACTTTTTCCATGAGGCAGATGGATGAACATACATGTTTAGCATGAATAATGTAGTCTTTATGGAGTTGTGATTCCAATTTTTGATTCCCACACATAAAAAGTCTTTATGTCCTGTGGCGACCTCGGAGGCCGCAAAATCTCAGTGGGATGATAAAATGTGGGCAGGCTACCCATTGCATGACCTTTCGTATGCTGTCTAGTGGCAGGAGAGAAAATCTCATAATAACCTTCAAGTGGGGCTATTCATGCCCTGCCTTATTCCAGGAGATTAGGGATATGGATGCAGCCTCATTCATCAAGTTTGATATTAAACTGGTATGCCCTTTAAATGCCAGTCAGTTGGATGAGCATCTGGCTAAGGAGGCAGCAAGCCATCCCCAATCCTTCTGAAGTTTTTCTACTGAAGGGATGATGAACTTGCAGCAACTCCCTGCTTGATTGTGAGTGGAAACAATTAATGTTTGTAGTTTAGTAGCAGCTATTGATTGAAGAGGGCCAATTGCATTTCTGAGCAGAGATGATGGGTTTGAGTTTTGTCAAGGCTCATTGAATTTTGAGTTTAGCCATGATTGACGGGGCTGGCTGCTGGCTTGCACGGGTTCCTTCTTTGTAAAGGCTGTTGGGTATCGAGGCTTTGCAGTAAAAGGTATTAATATGCTGCACTCTTCTAAGATTTTATAGTTTTCACAAATTGCATTGACTGCTGATTGGGTAGACCATGTGACCGCAGATGCTTCCTTATGGGCCAGCAGATTTGAGGGAATAAACTGTATAGCAGCTATGTTATTAGAGTTTAAATGACTAAGCTTTGGGTGTGAGGCCAGAAGTTTGATACAGTGACCTTGATTCAAAATATCTTTATTGCCTTGAGAGGTGAACTCAGGGTGCCAGATTGTCATTAGAGAAGAGTTGTCTTAGGCTGTGTTATTATGACTCAAGGTTATGGGCAGACCGTGTGATTGTTCATTAAGATTACCGGCTCCTGGGTGAGGTGTGGCAATAGGGCCAGATGCTCTGTTGGTCAGATATTGATTTGAGGTGGCGACAACATTGGAGTACCGTCTTGAAGGAACTTGTTGTATGGGATTTGATGCATTTGTTGGCAAAAGGCCTAAACACCTAATGCTGTCGCAGCGGCCAGGGGTTGGACAGGGCCTGAGGGGTGTGGATTCACAGTTACCACCTTGCTTATTGTAGGAACAGAGTTAGTTTGTACTTTTTGTGCCACTATGAGTGTTGGGCTAATTTCGTCTGAGTTTCCGGTCGCTGGCCTTACGGAAGCTTGCATTCCGATTATTTGTTGTGTGGTTAGCGAGTTGCTTATGGCTTGAGAAAGGGCTCCTGGGGCGACTTCTTGAGGGTTTGAGGTATGAGCTGAGTCCGGTTCTACATTGGTCTCTTTTTTAGTGTTTTGAAAAGACATTTTGATCAAAGCGGCTAAGCTTGCCCCTCTCGTGGTCTTATCCTGTTTTTTATTCAATTTCCTCATTCATTTTCTCTTATGCCTCGAATGTTGAATGGGCGTGTGCAAGATAGGCTGATTATGGTGTTATCAGAAGGTGTTGGAAGGTTTATTGCAGTATTGGGTAAAAGAGTATCATCTGCTTTAAATGTCATTATATTGTTGTCTTCTAGGCTTTGTAAATTATTGGGAATAGGATAAAACACCACGTTGAGTTCCATGACATTGTTTGATGTTTGAGCTGTTGTAGGGGGATCCAATGTTGCCAGTGTTGGTGTCTGTACGGGTATACTTGGCAAGGTCATTGGAGGCAGAGACTTTTGAGGTTTAGCTTGAGGAGGTTGAGATCTGCCAATCAGTTTTACTTTCTGCAGTAAGTCCCACACAATGGCAGGTAGAGCTAGCAGCTTGTCCATCAAGATTGAACAAGCGCACTCTTGTGTGCTAGGTGCAGCAATGTGTGGTGGGTCATGAGCAGGTGGATTGCAGGAATTTGAAAGTAAGCTACTAACGGTAGCATTGAGGCGTTCAAAATGAGAGTCAATGGATGATGTGTATTGGACTAGCATCTCTAGTAATGAAATTTGATGTCAAATTTGTTGGACCAATATTCCAATGCGTTAGGCATTGTGTCAAGAGAGTTAATTAATTGCTGCCAGGTCCTTATGTTAAAGGGGAATTTATGCTAGGGTCTTGAGTCAGAGAAACCGCTTGGAAGTCAATTCATGTGTGGTTAAACTACTGTCAGTGACATTGTCGGGTTAAATGATGTGCTGGTTTTCCCATCCTGGTCCCTTGTTTACTGCTGTCTTAGAGACTAAAAGAGAGTCCGGGTTTGTGGTGAGACCCTCTACTCAAACTGGAAAATTTGATGTTGTGAGCTAGTGATGACTTCAGGTGCGTCATTGTTTATGTTGGCCATTTGGTCGTTTGTGGCTTTTGTTGTCACCTTATCTGGCGGTAGTCGAAGATGGCATGAGCGGTGACACTAAATGCCATCCCTTGAGGGTGAGAAAGGTGGGAGGTTTTGCAATAGGTTAGCAATTTGAGGCTCAATGCCAGAGGCCTTTTGGCCCTTCCTTTTATGCTGTACCAGATGGGAATTGCCCCTAGGTCTGCCTGACCGCATTGTGTTGGGCTTGTACCAGCGAGTTTGTTGAAACTATGGTTATTTCAGTACAGTATGGCATTTTAGGAGTCTGCACTGAGGAAAGTGGGAGTTGGATGATGCATTGTGGATGGTGTATTGCAAAGGATGCAGACAGATGGCGCTGCATAAACGACCACTCCAAAAATGCTTCAGAAACGCAGAAGATAAGGGCAAAGCGGGGGGAACACACGGAGTGGAGAAAACTGCACAGGGACCTAGCCCAGCAGCCTCCGCACCGCTCCGGCTCAACTGTGGGGCACCAGCGCTAATGCCGTGGCTACACTCATCACCGATCAGTCAATATGTAACTCACAACCACTTATTTGCAACCCTTCTAGAAATTGGTGCAGAGCAACTAAATATGCATAAACCATTTTTTTAACTCTGCAAAAACTCAGTTTCGCTGCTCTTGAGCTTCTATTCTCCTGTTCAGGCAGGTGCACAGCCAAACAGACACAATTCCCAGGCCTTCTTGGGTTCCAGATTTTGACTTGAGGCTCAATTTGGCATGGATTTAGCTTTCGACTGGGCTGGGAGAGAGCATCTTTGCAGAAGTGTTCAATGTAAGTGGGCTGCGGTACGGAGCCTCTGTAAGGGCAAGACGCCTAGACCTAATGCCGGCCGCTTCCGAACCTTACCTTCTACCCCACCACTGTCCACTTGTCCACTTGTGCCAACTCAGCTCCGTGCCTCACATCATGCTGCAGCCCTGCTGCTGCTCTGCGGTACTGGCCTGGGGCTCGCAATACCACATCATGTTGAGGCTGGGATCAGGGGTGGAGACGGCAACCCAGACCGTGACCCAGAAACCCCGGGGGACCAAAAGACCAGGGGCTGAGAGAATCAAGCACCCCGGTGCCAGAGGCCGGATGAGTGCGGTCGTTCTAACTGGAGCTGGAACTGGAGTTGCAATGCGTGACACCAGCGCGTTTCGGCATTCGGCAAGCAGTGGCTGTCTTTGATTTTTTATAATAATTTTTAAATTAATTATTTTGTTTGTATTATTTTGTTAAAAATATTTATTTTGTTTGCTGATATAAATTAAACATGCTTTCAAATGTTTTACTTTTTACACTTACATGGATGCTATTTATTGCTTTACGTTACAGTTGATTTTCTTCCTTTTTTCTGATGTCATGGGAATTTGGGTATGGTACGAGTTCCTTTTCTGTTGGTAAGAAAATGTTTGTTTTACTTATATGTTAAAAATGCAGGTTTGGTTAGGGTTGGTGGGTTAGTGGGGTTTTAGTTTTAAGTTTAACGCATAGGGGTTGTTGTATTTTTACAACAGTTTTCATTTTACTTACTGTGAAAGTGCCTTTGTCCAAGTTTGCAAGTGTGGAGTTGGATTTTTCAGTGTGCAGTGCCTTGTTTTTTGCTGAAGTGCTTCGTTAGTATCTAATGACTAATGAGAGTTTACAAATGTATTTATATATGTGAGCTTTAAAATTATGTAAGGTTACATTGTAGTTCATTGAATTTTTAAATGTACTTGTGAAGGTGCCTTGTTATTTTCTTGAAGTCTTTCTTCTGACTGTTCTTCATGCAGCTTGGCAGAGTGTTATTTCGTTGGTGTGGCTAAGATTTTACTGTGAGCAATACTGAGAATGTGTGCTCTTTTTATAGTGTTCACTTAATTATCTTTATATTTTAATTGGTTTGTTTTACAGTAAATGTTATTGTCCACTTTGTGTGTAGTTTGTTTTTTTCAGTTATCAACTTTTGTACTCTAATTAGTGTGTCTGTTTTAATGTTAAATATGTGCATTTGTTGGATTTTAGTATTATTAATATATTTTAAATGTTACATTTTTTTTAATGATTGTTTTAATGTCAATATTCTTCTAATAATATATTTTGTTAAATTTTTAATAGTAAATGTATTGAGTTTGAGAGTAGATATACATATGCATATATATATGTATGTATATATATATATATATATTTATATATATGAATAATTTATGTTTGCTGTTTTATTGTGTTATTTAGTGAAGTTTGTATATTGTTATTTTTAATATTTATTTTATTTAAAAAAGGAGCTTATAATTTGAAATACTTTTAGCGATAGTATTGTAGCCGATACTAGGTGTTTTCAATATTATTGATATAGTGTATATCTATTCAAATATTAGATTATATTTTGTTGTGTGTTCAATTTTATTACATTTCAATATTTTGACAGCAATATTATTGTCATCGATGTTTGTGTTTTTTTTGTGTTAAGTGTAGCATATCAATATTTTTGTAATCAATAATATTTTGAGGATATTTTGGTGAATCGATAATATTTTAAAAGATACTCTGTCACGAAACCAGTCCATTAAAGAATGAGATGGGTCATAGGCAAGGGGAGTTTTTATTAACCATATTGGATTCTTTTAACTGAACTGATTTCGGAATAATATAGATGTGTGGGCCCCAGTCCTGACTAGGGTATTAAACGCAGCAGTGTCATCATCTATGCCCCATTCCTGGTCTACTGCCATTATTGTCCCTATCTTCAAGAAGGGTGACAGGGATAACCCTCATTGATATCACCCCATATCCTTGATAGACTCTACTGTTAAGGTGATGGGTCAGGTCTTACTAAATAGGCTATCTGAGTAGGTAGATAAAAATCAAATTATTTCGGAGGTTCAATATGGCTTCAGAATAGGTAAATCAACAGTAGACCAATGCCTGAACCTTTATCTTTTGATGAGCAAATATACAATTGCAAAGCAAGCTCTATCTATTTAGGTTTTATGGACCTCACTGCAGCATTCAATAGATTGAACCGCAGTAAATTGTGGTTGCTATTAGATGAGTTAGGTATCGAACGTGCAATAATAAATGTTTTAATGACTCTTTATGCCCATACATCAGCTACAGTCCGTTTTACTCAAGAGGGTGGACTCACTGTTAATTTTAAATGTTCAAGAGGTATGCGTCAAGGATGCATTCTTGCCCCTTTTTTATTTATATTATATATTAATGGGTTCGAATCTGCCCTGATATCACTGAAGGCTGATACTCCGAGAATAGGAAGTAGACCAGTGCCAGTTCTGTTGTATGCGGACGACACTGTGCTCATAGCACCTACTCCCAGAGCTTTGCAAGTCCTAATTGATGGGTTTGTTTCCTTCATAAATGGGCTGGACTTGTCCCCTAATTTTACCAAGTCATTTGTGATGGAGCTAGGTTGCCGAGGGACTAGTTTGAAAACCTACAAGGCAGGCACTTTCAGCCTAGCCAAAGTCCCGGCCTTCACATATCTTGGTGTCCTATTTGACGCCAAATTAAATTGGAATAATCTGAGGGCAGAGAAGCTAAGGGACATGAAAAAAGCCCTGGGTGCTATTGAAAATTATGCACACAGATTGGGCACATGGCCTCCGGGGTGATCATAAAATTATATCAGTCCTTCTGTATTTGCAAGTCCTTGTACGGGAGTGAGATTTGGGGTTACATGGCAGCTGACAAATTACAGACAGTGCAAAATAAATTTTTAAGACGGATCTTCAAAGTCCCACAGGGTACCCCCGCTTACTCTGTACATGAGGAACTTGGGGTTAAGTATATCACTGATTTAGTTGTAGTTAAGCCTCTGCTTTGCTGGGTGAATGTTTGGTCTAACGGGGAGGCATCTTTTAATCAAGCAGTAATTTTGGACTGCCTCTCATTGGATCATGTTTTTAAAATTCCTTGGTTAAGATATATTAAGGAAACATTCTGTGCCCTCGGAAGATCAGACATCTTTACGAATTATAAAACTCTGAAGCGAGAGGATAAAAAATCAATTAAAGATTTGTTTTTTAAAACAGCTAGTGTAGAGCGTTAGGGCAATGGGCTCAGTAAGCCTATGGTAAGAGCACATGCTTTAGTCAAATCAGTGCAGGGAATGGAGTCTTATCTTGCCATTTTAACCAGTGCCCACAACCATTTTTTAATTAACCATTTTAGATTAAATGTTTCATCACTTAGTGGCCTCTCCTCCAGGCTTTGTTTCACGAGTCGAGGATAGAGGGCCCTGTGGCTGCGACAATAAGTCTCCACAGGATATTTTACAGTTTGTTTTTTAATGTAAATATTTTACGCAGGCTCGTATTGCACTTTTACACTTATAACTTTTGCAGAATGGCCGTACACTGTTTGTTGTTACGCACTTTTTGAGAGCAATGAAAAGATCAAGGAAATCCACACACGATTGAGATAGAGAGGGACATTTGTGATCTGTTTTGTGATGATATATGGTTTTAATGAAATGGTCATGTTTTACGGCCGTGCTTATGCCACAGGATATTTTATATGACTGTATATTGTTTGTTGCTATGAATTTTTGTGAGCTACACTAAGTCCAAGTAACTCTAGACACGATTGAGAAAGACTGGGACATTTGTGATTTTTATTATGATGAAATATGTTTTTAATGGATTTATTATTGTTTTTCTTTAAATTATTGTATCTTTTATGGCTGTGTTCAATGCCGAATAAAGATTGTTTATTATTAAACTGATCATTGCTGTCCCAATCTTGTTTACTGGATTTACTATTAGCTGAAAAATCTATACTAAGAAAAAATGTGTTTGACTGATAACATTACTCTGTAGCCAAAAAATAGGCAGGTTTCCATGTAGTCATTTATGAGGCTAAGAATAATGCAACAATAGCATTTTAGCCAGCGGTTTAATTGATAGGCTTCAGCCCTTTAGTTATAGCACAAGGACATCAATTAAGCAGCACTTTAGATTTAGTTTATTCAGTTGGTGCCAATGCAAGTTGCAGGCTGTTTTACAACCTGAGCTCACACCACACATTAGTATCTATGAGACTTTGTTTTGCTACGTTGGACCATTCTTGAAGCTACTGAATATCCTCTTATGGTCAGCATAAAAACAAGCACGTTAATCATTTCCGACACATGAAATACAAATACATGTCAAAAAAGTTTCAATTGCTACATTTTATCTGATGCTGTTGTGCCAGTAATAACATCCATAAATATGGGGCATATGTATCAATATCAGGAATAGCGCTTACCTAATTGTTATTATCTGCACATTGCAATTAGGTAATCAGTATTCCTAATGTATGAAACCCATAGAATTTCATTTCGCAATTCCTAGTGGGTCGCAAAACAACCTACCTCATGAATATTAATGAGGTAGGTTGCAATTTGTGACCCATTATGAATTGCTAAAATCACAGGGATGGTGACCTGCTGGGGTCAGCAGACCACCATGTCTGTGATTGCTTTTAGAGGAAGCAATCTTTTTTTTTTTAAATGCAGCCCGTTTTCCTTTAAGAAAAACGGGTTGCGTTTAAAAAAGAAAAATTTGGGGGCAGATTTACAAGCCCCTTGCGACACTTTTACGCCGCCGTTGCGTCACTTTTGTGACGCAGCGGCATTGTAAACAATGCGCCACGTTGCGACACATTTACAATGTGACACATCTAGGGAGATGCGTTACGTTGTAAAGCCCTGCATCACATTATACCTGCGTCAGGTATAATGTATGCAGGGTTGGCGTTCCCACGCAAGAAAGCCTCGTAAAAGTGTCGCAGTGAAATCTACAAGATTTCACGGAGTCACTTTTACAACGCCACTGCGTCTAAACTTTACGCCTGCTTGAAGCAGGCGTAAGGAGTGACGCAGCACAATAAGTATAGGCCGCCCCTGAGCATTGCTGGAGTTGCGTTGCGCTTGCGACACGACTCCAGCAATGCGTTACCTTTACGCCGACAGATGTGTCACGCATCTGTCAATTCTTGCGCCACGGTGCGCCGCATTGTAAATGCGACACATCCATGGTAGCGCAAGTGTTTTTTTACGTGACGCAAATTAACCGACGCATCTCTGCTGATATGCAGAGATGCGTCAGTTCTTGTAAATCTGCCCCAAAAAGTTTTCTTTTCATTTTTTAAGAGTAGACAGTGGTCCGTGAGAAAAAACTATTTTACGAACATTCACAAAGTCGAAGGGTCCCTTACCTTTTGCGAATGTGTAAAATGCAAATGTTTAGCAACCGCATTTTGGTCGCTATATATTCTTATATACCACAGCAATTTGATATTAGAAATGGACCCCCCCATAAACACGCCCCCTCCTAATACTGAATCAGTATGTATTCGCAATTTGGGAATGATACATACCAAAATTATTTTTTCCTGTCGTAATGGCTGTTTGCGACCGAAAAAATGCTTGATACATATGGCCCTATGGATGTTTTGCACAAAAAGAAAAATAATGCGCTACCAATATTATAGGATTAACAAACATACACATGTAAGGCTAGAATGGAATATTTTACACCAGCACCCCTTTCCGAGAGATGCTCCCTGTAAGGATGACGAAGAAGGGTGCCTGTGCAAGAGGTAGAATCAAGCTCCCCCCTCCCTCAAAGCCACATTACTCCATGACCACTGATACAGGATCGGTACTGTGGGCCTAACTGTTTACATTTCCCAGTTGTGGACGTTGGTAGAAAAGAGATTTGAGAAATGTATTGAAGTTGTTTTCTGCATATGATATAAAACAGAACAGCCTTTCGGACAATATCAAAGCAAGAAAATACAGGAAATACATAATGAAAATGTTAAAGAAAATACCTAAAACTATAAAATATCTGGTTCTTCATTATTACTATTCAAATCCTCTAGACCAAATGAAAAAATATCACATATCTTTAATATCGGAGACAAATAGTTCTGAAGATCCTTTATATGCAGCGCCACTCGAATTGTGCGGCAGGGGGGGACCAAATTATTCATCAGGGTTGGGTAAATTATGCGGCAAGAAAATGCAGATTCTGCTGCATTATGTAGCACATTTTGGGATAGTATTTTGTCATTTTTAAACTTGCTAACACTGTCCGGACATTGGTTGCAACTCACTAGTACCAGTTTAACAGTGTTAACACCCAAACACAGCAATAAGCTACAGAAAAGAAACGTTTGAGCTAGGAATAAAATGTTTTTTGTTAAAGTCTGCAGACTATGCAGGAGATGATGGATTATGTGGCAAATACGGCAAATCGATAATTATGCAAAAATCGCCATGGCCGCAAAATCGCATAATTCTAGTGGCCCTGCTTATATGAAAATCTGGCAACTGGAGCAGTCAGCCAATGCTTTAACTTTTGAGAGTCTCTACCTCGAGTCCCCACTCATTTCCTGAAATGACCCATTGTGTATGGCTTTAATTTGCGGAACAGCCAGCCGTACCTTTAACTTTTGAAGGTCTCTTTAAAACCCCAATGTCTTCTCAGGTATAATCCAGTTGATGTTGTGGCGATGTTCGAGAGGTCGCTGAGAAGAAAAAATATGTGATCATTGGTTGACCTGAGCTGCTCTGTGAGCAGGATGCTATTGAATGTGCTCATCCTAATGGGCTTGAATTTATGTACTTGCTAGACAGTTTGTTCCATCTGTAAGATTGAGAATTGCTTGTTTACAACTGAAGTAATTGGTTCTTAGTCAGAAGCCCCAGTTTTCAAAGTGCCGATGGCAGTGCTAGGCCAAGCCCTACTGTTTCTTTTGCCCATCACGTTGCTAATGTTGGTTTAGTATTCATGGCAAACTGTTCTTTCTAGGCCCAATCCACCAAGTTGTACTGGGTGTTCTCAATCTCTACGATCCATATTTTGTAGGAGTCATTTGGCAATTGACTTCAATTGAAAGAGTTGGTAGAAATTGCTTGTAAATGAAGTGGGCCAATGACATATCTGTGAGAGGCTAAAAGAGACACGTTAGGCAGAGCCTGTCAGTTTCCACTTTCTCCTTGCTAGCAAGTGCATTATGTGGGATAGTTCAAAATTATTCAAGTCTACACCGGTTGCTAACCCTTTTCATCACGGTCTGCACATAATGGCCTTCTGAGAAATGTCTTGGAAACCCAGACCCAAATTTAGGCTTAAGGGCTTTACCAAAGGGGGTAAATAGAGGCCTTGCTAAAGAAGCAGATGAAAGAGTGTGATTGAATATAGAGCTCTAAACATAACCTATGTATTTTCAGGGGTTCATCTAGAAATTTCTCCCTTCAGTCTGTTCAGACTGGAGACTCGGTTTTTGAATGAATCAGTGGAGTAGGGTGTATTATAGAAACCTCCACATCCCAGGTCTAAGTATTTTTTAATTTTATGCTCGCTTTTAATATTATCTATTATTTTATGCTGTTTCGGTTTTTTATTAAAGACTTGAGGCTGATTGTAAAGAGCCAGTGTGAGTATCACGTTGCATAGTGCCACTGTGATGGGTCCAGATGAACATAGCTTGGCACAGGGCTTTAAGTGGGAAAAAAAACTGGGGGTGCTCTAAAAGGGGCGTGGCAAATCTCTTCAAGGGGTGTGGCCTATCCGAGTAGGGGCGTGGTCTAAATCAAGATAACTAGCATTGTGTGCTTAAGAAAATCATGAAGTCGCATCCAGCAAAGGATAATAAAATAGGCAAAAAGGTATATTTATTAAGTATAAGCCATAAAAATACCAAACACTTTAAAAAACATGTACAAATTATTTACATTACTTAGAAATCTATTGCAGGGTTCCCCAAACCCTTGAAGATATTCACTGTGTCTATTTTGCTGGGGTTTCTCGGCGGAGTCAGAGGTGTGGCAGAAAGAGCAAAATATCCCAATTTTTAGTATTTGTTTCCCATTTCACTAACCGGTTACAGCTTATTACATTATTTAATTTAACCAATGGATACACATGTTTATTTAAGGTTTAATATGAGTTATTGACATTAAAATACATTCACAAAGTGGGATACGTTTCCAATCACAGAATGTCCCAAATATCCTTAAAAGTGGAATCGCAAGCCATTCGTCTCCCAGCCATGGAGTTTCTGTCATCAGCACTTCCCCACCCTTTTTCCACAAGAGCAGTTCAAACATGAATGGCAAAATATCCTAGTTTGCAAATGTTTTCCACATAATTATGGCTCTGCCATATTTGCCACATAATACTGCTGTATAATCTGACGATTTTAACTAATAAATTGTTTATAGCTCAAACGGATCAAAAGTTACAAAAAAATGTGACTTGTGTTGCTGCAAAGTAGATGGCCCATTGCAAAGGTTGACTGGTCAACTTTCTCACTGCTGCACTAGTATGTTCCACTGGTAATAATAAGGAAAAATCTTTGCGGATACTGTTAGCATGTGTAAAAATGTCAAAATAATAAAGTATCAGAAAATTTACAGCACCACTAATAGCAGTATAGGGTGTCAGAGCACTTTACATCACGTATGATTGCTTATCTCAGTGTAGTATATGTGTGTAAATCACTGTATAGGAAATGTTACATAAGACAAAGGACTATAAGGTGTAGGAGTCACATGACAACCATACTAGTAGGCAGCATAGTTTAATAGTGATTGGTCTGGAGAAACACAAACTCAGAATTTAAAACGTAATACCATGGTTGGGGGTTCTCTTTAATAATCAGAATTGATTTCTAACCAAATGAACTCTTTTTGCAACATTAGGATAATCAAAGACTGTGGAAAAAACATAACGCTCTAATTTATACCTTGCAGTTTGCATGCAGCTCTTACATGACAGTTAATAGCTCACTGTTCTATGTTAGGATTTTAACTTATTAACTGCAAGTAACAATAGGGTCTCTCTGACAAAGGCAGTAACCCACTGACCTATTTACATTATGTGCACTTTGTGATCTGCATGGTACATGTTCTTAGCAGTGGGCACATTAATCCTCTGCACTTCCTTTCCATGAGTCAAAACGTCCACTAGACAAAACACCATCTCTCTCTACTAAGAACATTAATCCCTGGAGTTATCATGACATTTTTATTGTTGCCAACAATTGTTGGAGGCCAGGAAGGAGACAGCAAGTGCTTTTAAAACCATATTATACTTGCAAACAGGACGCCCCCACCTGAAGTCAGTGCCACCCGCGGTCCGTGCAGGTAACAGCGGTGGGGCCGGGTAAGGGGGGGTTTCGAGGGATGATGGTGAAGGAAAATTTATTATTTAATTTTCCCTCGGCATCGTCCCTTGAAATCCCCCCTTACCCGGCCCCTCTGCCCCACTGCTGTTAGCTGCACGGATCGCGGGTGGTCAGCGCCTAGTGCGGTCGCACTGCCCTAGAGCCACCCTGCTCAAGGGTCCTTTGACCTCAGTGACCGAGTCACTGTCACTCTATGGTGTGCTGCTTCATAGGCCTGCCTGCAAGACTGGAGGTGAACTTCAGAATAAATTGTGGCGGACAGGCCTTCAAGGTTAACCCACACATGCCACTGCTATGGTCCACCTGCTGGTGCTAAGACACCAGGGCTTTTAAGATCTTGCGGGGCCTTCTAAGGTCTAGCATGGGAATGTGCTCCCTCAGCGGGAGTGGTCTGGTGGACTGGTCATGAAGGCTGAAGCTGGTTCCCCAGTTCCGAATTCCGCAGCTCTGACCATAGTGCCACATCCTCTCCCCCACTGAACATCATACTGCCCGACTGAGAGAAACTTGCACTGCACTGACCCGCTATAAACACCTGGATGTGACTCAATTCAAATTACGCACTAGACAAGAGCAATATGCTGCCTAAAAAAAAATGAACAACATCCTAGAAAAAGCAAACACTCATAGAGAATGCAAGATTAAGTAAAGCATGTGACATGTAAGCAGGTTACCTTTTTCTTTTTACACTCATTATTCAGAAATTAGTGAGTGCTTTTGCCTGAAAAGGTAAGGCCATGACTACAGGGCCCAGAAGGGACCCGTTTCAATGCCCATTGCTTATATCCTTACAAAACGTAAGCAGTATGGTTTAAAAAGACCACATTCGTGAACACACAGCCGCTGTACTCATTTTGTTTTCCAATTCACCCATCAAGTAGGTATTTCAGTACCTCCAGGAATAGTGCACTTTCCCACCCAGGGAAAACAATGTTGTTCAAAGAGAGACGAGAAAACAAAAGTAGCTCTTCACTGGCAAACACTGTAAAGTGGCGCTAATGTGTTTAGGTGTGAATAAATCAACCTGGCCACCTTGCAACCACTCTGTCTTGCTTTAGCTAGTTACTTTTCATATTTTGAATGTTTTAGTTCTCTCCACCCCGAGGCTGCACTTAGAAATTGAAAAAGTCAGAAAAAGAGGACGTTTCCAGCAAAAGTGTTTTTCTTTTTGGATCCATTTCACAGGGGAGCAAATAAACGAAAGCAGGAAAGAGAAAGTGATACCTGTTTCTAAAAGTCTCGGTTTTCACCATCCCACGATGGCACCACGAAGAGAAGGGAAATCCTGAGAGAAAATGGCTCTCTTAAAGGGTTTCCCTTCCTCCAACAACGCTCACCTGGCATGATGTCGTGCCGTGGACGTCATGCCGTGACCTCCACTACTCAGTGAGGAAACTGAGCTCTCAATGCAGTCCAGAAAAAAAAGAAAAAAAAAGAAAGGACTACCTTTGCCAGCCGCGAAAATAGAGCCCGATAGAGACCCGTTTCGAGGGCCCCAAAAAAAAACTGCCGGTGCTCAGACCCGGACAGACCCGGCCCACTTAAAGCCCTGGCTTGGCACTCAGCACTGGAACTTGCAGAGTCAGCAGTTGACGATTGGGTATTGCCTCATGCTATTACTCATAAAACTGTGACATAAAGGATACTGAGTGGCACAGCACCTACATGTTAGGGCCTGTTAAGGTTGTGGCAGTTCTGAAACATCTCCAATGCTGCCTTCCTCTTGATTGCTTAGAACCCTCGATAATTCTGGGGCCTTACATGTCTGAGTGCTCAAGGACGATAGAGTGTGGCAGGATTTCTTGCCAAATACCTGGCAATGGAAGACCAAGAGATTGAGGTTTTTGGACAAGTAAAACTTCGGAAAGTCCAAAAGCATACACAGCCGCAGTTATCCAAGGTGCAAGGGCTTGAAAAGGAGAAAAGAAAGTTTCTTTAAAAGATACATAGAGCAGAATATAGTAGGAGAATTGTGTGAAGCAGAGATGAAGGAAGGATTTACAGTTTGCAAGGGAGTTAAACTACCATAATGGAATTAAAATCATTAAAATCTCCTCATGTAACTATAAAAATAGCACTTAGGTTATAGGCAGTAGTATTGCAAAGAAACCCAAACCATTACTCCTATATTATTTCAAGATTCAAGCACACAGGAAGTAACAGTAGCTCTGATCCGATGCCAGAGAACCAGACATTAGTAGAAGAACAACACCCAGAGCGATCTCTAATGGTAAGAAACCCTATTTTGAGATACTGTAGGATGCTCCTACTGTGACAGATAGGATGGTATAAATTGTGCCTTGGTAAATGCTAAATCCATCAGGTTGCCTGGTAAGGAACTGAACAGGCTTATGCAGGTGAGTACATGAAAGGATGAATGGGTAGAAGAGGACTTGGCATTCTAGGCATCTAGCATATCTATGCTCCAGACCTTGTTGGATGATAAGAATGATGAGGGTGAAACTGTTGAGAGCACTGAGAGTTAGTGGGCCTTTGGTAGGCAATAGCCGACAAATGACTGGCTGTACCAAATATTATGGGGGAGGCCGGGGAGTGAGTTGTGAACAGTTGGGAATGTGGGCAGCTGTAATGGGAGGGAGGCAGTGGCAGGAGGTGGCGGGATGAGAACAGGTCCTGACATGACTTTATGCCTGACACTGATAAGTAAGCACCATTGTATAATGTTGACTAAAGCTGTGTACAACTACTGTGCTTGTAGGGGAGTGTACTGATGTTGTCCTGCTGATGTTACCTTGTTGAACTGCTAAAAGTACAGAAATATATTTAAACAAAAAGAAGAAGAGTACACTAGACATCATATGCATTACTGTGTCTTGTTTAGATGAAGTACCATGCTTACCTTACCTGAAAATTATAACCCCATCAGGCCAGATAGATATATTGGCAAAGTGCGAGGGAGATTGTTGTTATTTATAGAACAAGACTAAATATTTTCAAAGCTAGTGTTAACCAATCTAGATCTTTCGAGTCAGGGGGGTCAAGTTAAATATATAATTCCCCCTTAATCATTGATCATAATACTGATATTTCGGCAACTGAAAATAAATTATCACTTTGCAGTAGAACTATTAGATTAATCTCTCTCACACACCCTCTTGGAGATTTCAGTCTATGGTTTTCTGACCCAGGGGATAAAATAGTTACTGAAGTATGGACACCTTTCAGCAGTTGGGTTTTTAATTAAATCTCCATTGAATCAACTCATATTAAACAACCTATATTAATTGTGATCTTCACAAATAGTCAGCTACTTAAATATGATCATCCTAGATCTGGAATGGACTGATGACAAGGCAGTATCATTCACTATTGGCCCCTTTCCCAAGTTAGTAAAATTATAGAAAAAACTAAAACCTAGATGCCAAGAGAGGATTCTTATTAATGCATCACATTTAGAGATGCAATCAAACTATTGGACCTCACATCCTTGGTGTGGTTTCCCCCAACTTTTTGTCTTTCATACTCCTGTTTTTGCTGACTTTGTTTTGCTGGCCTTAGGACTCTGCAAACTTTACCACTGCCAACCAGTGCTAAAGTGCTTGTGCCCTCTCCTTTAGACATGGTAACATTGGCTTACATCCAAATGGCACATTTCAATTACTTGTAAGTCCTTAGTAAAATGGTACTATATGTACCCAGGGTCTGTAAATTAAGTGCTGCTATGGGTCCTGCAGCACCTATAGTGCCACCCACTTGGGTAGTCTTTTAAACATGTCCCAGGCCTGCCATTGTAGCCTGTGTGAGCAGTTTTAAACTGTCATTTTGATAATCCTCTTTCCAGGCCCAAACCTCCCTTTTTAATAAATATGCCACCCTTGGAGTAGACCCGAAACAGCCTACCAAGAGCAGGGTTCAGTGTATTTAAAATATTGGCCATGTACCTTTAACTTTTAAATGTCCTGGTAGTGAAAAATTCCTAAATCCGTTTGTCACTACTATGCTCCCTTATTGCATTTAATAAGTGCTAACTTTCAATTGGGAGCAGATAGGACTGCCAAGTGTGGTGTCAATGGAATTATAATTTAAAACCCTCTTGATAGTAAAGTTGAATTGTAAGTCATAATTTAGAAAATGCAACTTTTAGAAAATTGTCATTTTCTGCTCCTAACCATTTGGTGCCTACAGCTTGTAGCCTGGGTTATATGACTAGGTGTAGCTGGCAGTTGGTCTTTGTGTATTGCTCCCAGACAGTGAGACAAAGGAGGAATAAGTGTTGGCAGGATGGGCCAGCTCTGCGCTGATGAGGGAGGGGAGCTGTCACCTACCACACTTGCACATCACAAAGCCTCTGCCTAAGCACACTCACTAAGGGTTTGTGTGAAAGTTGATTTGCTCAGCACTACAATCCAGGAGAAGATGAAAGTTTGACAAGCTCTTTATTGTAGTAAGGAGAAACTCCTTCCACACCAGCTTTGCCTCTGCGAGCCACCCAACAATTGACAAACCTCAAGCCATAACACTCCCAACATTTCATAAAGAACATAACAACAATACATTTAGGGTAACACTTAGGAATATTCCATACCTATCATAACATGAATAGCAATACCACACACCCCTCACTTAAACCACCCACCGGTCAAAATTAAACAAAGAAAAAACACAGAACAAATTAATTACTAACAACTAATCTGTAGAAGTTCTAATTCTCCCATCATCCAGTTTTGCAGCTCCCTTGAAAACTTTAACAACACAATGGATGTTGCAAGATTCAGTGCATCTTCTTCAGCAATTTAACTTTAACCAGGTTGTCTACTTTGACATCTACTTTCTTGGTAGCTTTACAAACATCATAGTGTTCATTCCTATCTCTCTGCAATAAGAATTCTCTGGCCCTGCCCTTTACAATCTTTTCCCCAACAGTGGAAGACTGATCACAAAATGCTCTAATGCAAGGAAGGCACATTTTAGTATTAGCCTTACGTTTCCAAAATGCCTCAAAAGGACAAATTCCAGTTGTAGTACATGGACTGAACCTATAGTGTTCCATTCTGCTCTCGACCAACCTGACCCAGTCCGTCCCCTTCAGCCTTGCAATTCGGATGGTTTCTGCTATTGAACCTTTCCACCATTTAATTTGTTTCAGGATGATAAAAGGCACCTTATTTGTGGATAATTCCTCTCCCTGGTAAAAACTTCTCCATTTCCACAGAGGTAAATCGCACTTCATTATCAGTGAGGATGCAGCGAGGATTACCCTCTCTCACAAACACCCTAGACAAAAATGTAATTACAGAAAGAGTGGTGATGTCCTGCACAACTTTTAATTCAGGCCACCTAGACAACGTGTCCATTAGTACAAGTAAGTACTTACTCGTATTTCCTTTAGTTTCCAAAGGACCCACAATGTCGAGATTTATCTCCTCCCACACTTCAGTAGGTTTCTCAAGGCAAATCATGGGAGCTGTCCTCACCTTTTGAGACTCATCACTTAGTTTATAGCCATAGCACTTCCTGACACTCTCTCGATCTACAGATCCATGCCCAGCCACCAATACAAACTTCTCAAACTTTCTTTTGTTTTACAAATACCCTGGTGTCCCTCATGTGCTAAGCACATGAAATGATCCCTCACACACTGAGGAGGAACAAGCCTACCCCCTCGCATTGAATGTTTTTCACACAGAAAGCTCATTTATGACCTTTTCAAAGCCTCCCAAATTGCTACCTTGCCAGGTTTCCTTTCCAGCAATAATCTCAATAACTTCTTTGATATCATCTTTCTCAATTGTCTCTATCCATTCAACTTTTAAACACAATCACTAATGTTAGATAGTGAGTCTCTAGTTGGCAGTGGTTTTGCACCCTGTTCAAGTAGGGACCACAATCCTAGCCAGGGTAAATCAGCCACACACTTAAATTAGCCTGTGCTCACTCTCTGATAGTTTGGCACAGAGTAGTCAGGCTTAACATGAGAGGCTACGTGTAAAGTCTTTGGGCACACCTTAAATCCAGTAACACAGTGAAAACAACACAAAAAGACTCCACACTGAGATAGAATAATAGATTACTCTTTGCTGATCAAAACAAGACCAAACACACAAAAATCCAATCAGTGGATCTTACGATATGCTCCTTTAAAGTACATTTGCAAAACAGTGCTTAAAAGTCACTAATGATTTCACAAGGTTATTTGCGGTCATGCTAGACTGGGCTAATGAGAGACTTGATCACAATTGTGATGGAACAATGTGCCCAAAAGTCACTAGCGATCCAAGAGTTAATGCTGGTCAATTACATTGAGGTTATTACACCATTACAGCCACCCATAAGGGAGCGCAGGCCGGTGACAAGCACCCCATAGATCCTGCAGCACACAGTACCTTAATGGCAGGGGCACCGACATCGGCAGTGACACACCAGGCTCCGAGGCATGACAGCGGGCATGTAGGAAGGGCCCACGTCATCAAGTCTGTGGAAGAGGGACAGCCGACATAGCGCGCACACAGCATTGGTTCTCCTCAGTAGGAGGGCTGACAAGCCTCGCAGTCAGGACCTGTGTCACTGGCCCAACCCCTTGTAAGTCATGCAATGCATCACTGTTGAGCCACGCTGGGAGGTCTCCCCTCGGTGCAGCAGCGAGAAGGAATGCAGCAACTTTGATCAATGTGCAGCTATGAAGTGCTGCTCCTTGCCAAACTCAGCTGCCAATCGGACACAAAGCACTGATCTTAGACAAACTCAGCTGTGGGACTCACGAACGGCAGAGTCCAGCAACCGTGTAGGGAAAAACAAGGTCTTTGATATTCCTTAGACTTCCTGAACAGGGGGAACGCCAGCAAGCCCTTGGAGTTACTTAAGTTATCTTTGTAGTGATTGTATAGACAGTAGGTCCAGTCGTTCTCATTGCCAGGCAAGAAGCAGTAGGCCAACACAGCAGAGCAATTTCAAAGTGGTAGTCCCTCCTACAGCACATCAATTAGCTGGCAGCAGGCCAACACAGCAAAACAGGTAGCAAAGTGGCAGCCCCTCCTGCAACGCAGCAGCTCTTCTTCCTAGTAGAATCTCCTCAGGTTCCAAAAGTGAACTGAGTACATGGTTTCAGAGGTCTAGTAATTATACCCATTTTAGCATTTGAAGTGGGGGAGACTTCAAAGAGACCTTTCAACTTCACAAGGTCCATGCCCTTCCTTCCATGACTCCAGACTCACTACAGGGGGGTATGCAGCTCTTTGTGTGGGGACAGGCACAGCCGTATTCCGGTGCACGTGTCAGCTCCTACCTCCCAATCTACCTCAGGATGGCCCATCAGGATGCAAAAGTCACACCCCAACTCCCTTTGTGTGACTCTCTGGAAGGAATGCACAAAGCCTAGCTGTCACCCAACCCAGACGTGTATTCAGAGACAGGTAGAGGCACAGAATGGTTAAAGTATGAAAATGCCAACTTTCTAAAAGTGGCATTTTCAGACTTAAAAACGAATTTAGCAGTTTTTCACTACCAGGACATGTAAAACTCAACGGTACATGTCCTACTTTTTCAATACATTGCACCCTGCCCATAGGGCTGCCTAGGGACTACCTTTGGGGTGACTTATACATAATAAAAGGGAAGGTTTGGGCCTGGCAAGTAGGTTAACTTGCCAAGTCGAAATGGCAGTTTAAAACTGCACACACAGGCTCTGCAGTGGCAGGCCTGAGCCATGTTTAACGGCCACTGAAGTGGGTAGCACAATCATAGCATTTAATTTACAGGCCTTGGGCACATGTAGTGCACTTTTTCTAGGGACTTATAAGTTAATTAAATATGCCAGTTGTGGATAAGCCAATGTTGCCATGTTTTGAGTACAGAGCATATGCACTTTAGCAATGGTTAGCAGTGGTAAAGTGTCCAGAATCCTAAAGCTAGCAAAAATTAAGTCATCAAAACAGGAGGTCAGAAGGCACTAAGTCAGGGGAAACCATGCCAAGGATGTCATGTCAAACAACCAGAAATTTACACGCTCTAAACTCTTCTTTCTTCCACTAGGTACACCCATCATCCACAGAACCTCAGGCATCTTTGACTAGTTAAGAAAGACAATCCACAGCCTTATTCTACTCCTGAAATGTATACAACCAAACAATTGTAGTCTTGTAATGCATCCTCCCATTTTGTTATCTGGGATGAAACACAGTCCAACCCTTTTCTGCCAAAAACTTTCTAAAATGCTTGTCATCTGTTTCTACAATAAACTTACTTTCCACAAAATCTGTCTGAATTTTTGGATGATTCAACATGCTGATACTGCCTCATTTTCTATCATAGAGTACCTACTTTCTGCTCCCTTCAAAGACCTGGAGGCAAAGGCTATGGTAACCTAACCATCCTACTGCTTCTACTTCAACACTGCACCAAGCAACTTCTCACTGGCATCGGTAACAACACAACATGACAAACTCAGGATAAAACTCTTTAAATGTTGCATCAAAGATAAACTATCTTTAGTATTCACAAATTCCTTTTGACATGACTCATCCCAGTCAAATTGCACTCTTTCTTAAGCAGCTCTCGAATAGCATATGTAAAACTGTCAAAGTTAGGAACAATCCTACTATAAAACTTGGCCATCCCCAAAAATGCTTGCACATCCTCTTTCTTGTTAACATTTCTTGTTAGGATGAGGTAATTCTGAAATGATCATCCTTAGGTATCAAAAAAGTTATCTCAGGCAGGCAGAATTTGCATTTGCTCACTTACAGTGTAATTCCCTTCAAATAAAAAAGATCCTCAGAACTTCTCTAATCTTGTCCAGTTGAGCACTCAGATTGTTGCTGAAGATCAAGACATCATCCTGAAATAATTTTACTCCTGAAACCTTCCCCAAAATAACATTCATCAGTTTTTGGAAAACAGACTTTGATACAGGAAAGACCAAACGGGAATCGTGTTAAAGCAAAATACCACAAACTGTGTTATGAACGCAGTGAGGTCCTTTGAGACTTCACCCAGGTGAACCTGATAATAAGCCGAGGTGTGATCTAGCATGGAGAAAAACTTAGCACCGCTCAGCACCCCCTCCACCTTCATTATATTGGGAAATGGAAACATCCAAACGCAAAATGCAGACAATTGAATTCACCGACAAACAAAAATGTGCCCAAAATCCTCCTAAAAGTACAAATGTTTATAAAAAAGTAATATGGAGTCTTTCTACAAGTGTTCGATACAGATATCTGTCATCAGTTTTACCAGAGGACTGGATACAGAAGTCTGTCATCAGTTTCACTCGCAAACGTGGGAGTATCTAGTCTGCTCAAAGCTTCAGTGAAGCTGGAACAATCCTCAAAGAAGGGCACCACCGCAGCTCCGATACAGGAAGACAAAGATCCTGAAGGTAAGCGAGTGAAAACTAGAAGCAGAAACCTGACACAGACTAATGTCGAGGGAGCTCGAGAAGCTCGAGTATGCACTGTGAATTCCACTGTGTATGGCAAGTCAATGAAGGAGAAGAGAAGTACACCTCACACCTCACATAGATGATTTCCTGTAGTGAGTGTGAGACCAAGTGTGAGTGAATTCCAATGCACTCTGTGAATTCCAGTACGTCATGACAAGGCAGCACTGAGAACAAGCAGCGCGCACTGAGTAGCACCGCACACACTAGAACACGAGATGAGCTAAACAGAATGCATGCGAGTAGTGAGTTTGAGGAGCCAGAAGAGAGTAAGGGACATATTTATAAGCCCCTTTGTGTCGCTCTTGCACCACGCAATGTGGTGCAAGAGCAATGCAATGTAAAAATTATATTTACGAAGCCAAGCAAGGCCACCTTGCGCGGCCCTGAGTGTCTTCATAAATTTCAAGTAATGCAACGCATCGCAAATCGCTGCGTTGCATTACTTTGAACCTGGTAGACATATCCATGGATGTTGTGTGGGTGTCCGAATGCTACATCCATGGATTTTGATGCATTCCCAGATTTACCGGATGTGGTAGACCTTACAATGCGCAAAAAATCTATACCTCCCCAAGTGAAGCGTAAAAGCGCCTCATTTTTTCCCCTTTCTATGTGTGCTGCATTTTGCAGCACACATAGAAAGGGGAAAAAGCCTCAAGAGATTGTTTTTATGCAGGAAGGTGCCCCTTCCTGTACAAAAACAATCCTCCTTACAATGCAGGCACCCTTGCACCATCATGCAAGGGTGCCTTCATTGGTGCTAGGAAGCCAAAAGGGCGCCTGTGAATGGGAAAAGGCAAGAATGCACCGTATTGACTTAAGAACTGTGCATTCCTGCCCTTTCCCTGTTATGCAGTGTAGTGTAGCAAAGTGACTTGCTGCACTGCACTGCGTGACTTGGCCATAAATGTGGCCCTTACTCAGCAGTGCAATGGGGGTGCTAACAGATGAGATTCGCTCATGACACCTAGATGGAACACATTTGGGAACATAAAATCCAGGTGACAATGCAGCACCACTTGTAGTAAAAGTACAGTACCTTATGAGCTTAAGAAGAGCTGTAAAAATCTAAATAGATTACCGCAGTGAATTTGGATTTTTAAAAGAAAGTGTTGTAGTTTCTCCTGAAGGTTTGTAAGCACAAGTAGTTTCCACCAATCATCGCCATTATTAAAGTTGAAGAGGTCAGCAGTGAAGCCCAGGAGAAGATGAAAGTTTGACAAGTTCTTTATTTTAGTCCAAACCAGCTTTGCCTCTCTGAGCCGCCCAGCAATTGTCAAACTTCAAGCCATAACATCCCGAAATTCCATAAAGAACATTCCGACAATCATTCAGGGTAACACTTAGGAATATACCATATCTACCATCTACCATAAAATTAATACCAGTATGACAGTTTAACACTAGTCTTTTGTGACCCCTGACAAGCTGGAGTTAGGGCACGGAGGCAGGAAATTCCAGACACCTCTGAAAGTGGAAAACTCCAGAAACTTTTCCTACTTCAAAGTGGGCACCAGGTATATATATATTGGACCCTCAGACCTAACGCTTCAGTACTGTTCTAGACATGGGGAAGGCTCAGAAGGACTTCTGTGCAGCTTTGCAAGAAGGCTTGCTACACTGATTCCCTGCTACACTGTTTTCTGAGTGAAAAGGACTGGCCTGCATCTTGAACCCAGGACCAACAGACAGACTCCAATGGTTAGTTGTCTAGCCTCCTGATCAGAGCCTAAGGGGCAGAAAAAGCTCCAACCACCATGGTCCCAGCTCCTGAACTCTCCCTGCTGTGAGTCTTGCCCCTAAGTGATGTCAACCCAGTCCAGGATCCATGGAAGGGGGCCTAAAGGTGCTCTTCCAGCCTAACCTGTGGTCCAAGCAGAACTGAAACACGATTTTGCATAGCAGCCCGCAGCTCCTTGGAACCGCCGCTGTGCAACGCATCCGTGATGCATCCGCAACGCAGGACCTCATATCACAGCCCCACCGCTCCTCAGAAACGCCGCTGCACAATGCATAGATGACATAGGCCTTCACATTTCAGCCCCACAGCTCATCGGAACCGCCGCTGTGCAACACATCCTTGATGCAGGACTTTGCAGCTGCCATTGCGCAAAGCATCCTCAACATGGGACTTCACACTGCTCTGCAACATGGATTTAAAGTACTTTGTTCAGCGGGGCTCTCCTGGTCCCTGTATTTCTCCCACACTCGATTATGGTCAGCCTGAACTTGTGACTTTGTCCCAGTCTAGAGCGACCAGATAACCACAGTCGGGGCTTTGTGCTTCTAAGCACTGTTTTTCAATTAAATCTTACAAATTGCATATCTCAGGTTCTACTGATAGGATTTCTGTTGTTTTGGAGTCAAATAATTTATTACATTTTATTCAATTTTTCTAACATTGGTGTGAGATTTTTCTGTGTTGTGTTTTCACTTTATTACAGTTTGAAGTACTGCATACATACTTTACACGTTGCCCCTAACTAAAGCCTGACTGATTTTGTTTCAAACAGCTAGAAGGTTAAACACAGGTTAATTTGGGGTTTGCTTGTGTTTCACCCTGACAGAGATTTTAGTTGCTCAACCAGTAACCCAATTTCCTACACAGATCCTTTGCAATTCGGTTGTTAAGTTTGCCTCTAGCAAATTGATTAAAGTCAAAGAAAGATGGAAGCCAAAAACCTGGTTGACTAAGAGGCTAAATGAAAGGGAAAGGTACTTGAGAAAATCCAAAAGGAAGTGTCCAAAGATTAGTCAGAGGAAAGACCTTTGGCCCCAAAACAGAGAAAACAGTATACATAAGCAATGTTGAAAGAAAATCAATCTACATCTTTCAGTTTATGTTGTAAAAACATTGAAATAAACAAAGAAAACTACTACAACTCTGAAGAATTTGGCAGATCCTATATCCTATTGAAGATTGCCATGAATGGCTGCAGATAATGTTGTGATTCTGTCCATGAGTATTTTTTAAAACAAATTGAAAACATTGGAAGGAAATCAAAATAATATCAGGATCTGAGCCTGGAGAACTTTTTATAATCACAGATATGGAAACATTCAGCTTCAAAGAAGTGCCAAGGATGGTATTGTTAATATTGTCAACTACCTCAACCCCACAGTATGCCTCGGAGATCTATGCCCATAGTGAAGCAGAACATTGAGGTTCTAACTTTAGTTCTTCCTCAATAATCCATATGCCATTCCAAACACAGGAGCTACCAATGGAATGCAAGTGGACATGAGTATCCCCTCTACTAAAGAAGGAAAACTTGGAAAAGGGTGTCCCAAAAAATATAAACGATTAACTAGCATACCATTATTTTCAAGAGCATGAATAAGTGGCAACTCCAATCACTTATGAAAGCAATAAAATGTATTGCTTCATGGTTTTCAAGATTCAGAACTAGGAGAGGAAATGATATTGCACTGCTAGATACACAGATGACCATCGTGAATATCATGCATGGAAGAAACACAGTCCTACTCTTATTACTAGACCTGTTAATAGCCTTCAGTGCCCATGACCAAAATGTTTAGATTCAAGGATTGAGAGGGGTAGTGGGGTGTGGGATGTAGCAATGAACTGGTTTATATCTTTCCTGGAAAACAGAATAGCAAGGACCTGCATTGGTGATCTGTCATCAATGTATTTACCTTTCTCCAATAGATCAATGTCATGCGTGATTTGCTGCTGGTTTCTGAAGTCAACTTCACTTTTACAGATTCTAACCAGTGCTATAGTGCTCTCTCCTTTAAACCTCTTAAATTCGCTTTTCACTACTGCAAGGTCTACTTATCCTGTAGGTTAGCAATGGAGTCACCTTATTAAATTTAATAAGCTAAAACTTCCAGATGGGAACAGGTGTCCAGTTCATGTTGGTGTCTTTGGAATAATAATATCCTGAAATCCTCTCTTACGGGTAAAGTGGGATTTTAAATTACAATTTTGAAAATGCCATATTTAGAAAATTCGAAGTATCCTGGGGCACTTGATCGCGCCCCACCTGCCGCACTGCGAATGTGGGAAAGCTTCCCTCCTTTTATCCATTTCTTCCAGTATTATCCAATGTAATCTTGTGACACTCATAGTAATCATTATTTTTAAACACTTTTCCAAATTCATTAAAACACTGTTGAGACAGCATCCTTTCACCTTCCATCTTTATTTTAGCGTCTTCCAATGTTTACTGAGTGCCCATCGAGGCTTTTTCACAGCAACATAATCAGTCAAAGGTGAAACACAGAGTAGGCTCATCACGTTATGTTCCCAATGCATTTCGAGCCTCATGGGCTCTTCGTCAGGGGTTTCTACAAGTATAAAAGACAATTCAGCCAGTTGTACCCTACTAACCTTCACTGTTAAATCATAATCACAATAAAACGATCATACTACGCTCTCCTAGTGCCTAAACCTGCCGCCTCCCACTCAATCCAACATAACGTGATTTCCTCAATAATTCACCCGCCTGATCAAACAACATGCAATCCCCTCCCTCCCCTTTCCAACTCTACGTGCCCTCTCTCACTAAACTCCCTGAAACAACCAGATAAACTGATGTCTCATTCCCAATCTCCTGTGCTCAAAACCCACTTTTAAAACTGCCAACCTATTATAACTCCAAACCCTCTCGTATTTCGATTTCCCCTTCATTCGGAATAGTGCTAAAATACCTTGATGAAGCGTCAGCCAGCGACCTGACCTCCTCATCCACCTTCCCCAATATCTCAAAAAATCAGCTGAAGCCGTTAGTTTTTAACCACCTCCTCACCTGTTACCACCCAATCCTAGCTAGAATGTTAACCATGTGACCTGTTCTCCTACGCTGCGCCAGGTTATTCTAAAACTACTCTCAAACTACTAACCCCACAATGCACCCTACGCTACCCAATTCCCACTGGTGATGTGATCAACTGAATAAAGCCCCCCATCTCTACCTCGTCTTCTCTGTATAATATAAATGTGCACTAAAAGAAAAGTTGGCATTTTCCTGCCCTAGCCATTTCGCGCCTGCAGTCTGCTTCTGGTTTACATGCCTGGGTGTAGCTGGCAGTTGGACTTTGTGTATTCCGCATAGACATCCACACACAATAGAGAGCGTAGGTGTGCCTGGATGGGCCATCACTGGTAGGATGGGAGGGTGGAGCTGAGCACAGCCCTACTTATACTTGAATAAATTGTGTCCTGCCTCTACACAAAGGGCTATAGTTAATCTGGAGCCAGGGCAGGGGAGGCAGGAAACCTGTGCACTTCAAAAGTACACATCTAAAAGCTTCTCCCACTTCAAAGGAGGCACATGGTATAAGTATTGGACCTCTGACACCAACTCTTCAGTACACTTCTGGACCTGTGGATGACTCTGCCATGAAGAAGGACTGCTGTGCCGCTGAAAGGACTGCCACTCTGATGAACTGCTGTCCTGCTGGACTAATACCTTGCTGGATTGCTGCCATGCTGCCCTTTTGCCTGAGTCAGAGGGATTTGGACCTGCACCTAAACCCAGGACTCCCATAGTGACTCCAAGGGCTAGTCTGCTGGCCTCCTGTTCATGGCCACAGGGACATAACAGGTCCCAACACCTGAAACAGCAACCAAATCCAGCTGAAGCAAGCCCCTGACCCCCATGTGGTGCCCCTCAGGTCCTGGACGATTGGTGTGGCGTCAGTGGTGCTGAATTGATGTTTTGGGGCTCTTAAAGACAACAAACAGGACTGTTGGTACCAAAAGCTGGTTGCTCGCTCTTCCTGCCAACGTGAAGTTCCGTCAACCTGACCCTTCGTGCTACAGTATCGACTGGTCGTGGGGAGCATCGTCGTGAAATTCCAGCCACCCACAACAAAAACAGGATCTTCACTCTAGAAAGATGCCTGTCCGCGATGCCTGGCCTGTTCCTCGCGATACATCCTTTACTGGCCATGGTGCTTCCCTGCTCCTCACACCCCCTTTCACCGTGAAAGGAACTCTTTGTGTTGGACTGAGAAGGTAACTTTTCAGTAGGACTAACCTGGTCCCTGTATCTGACCTACGTTCCATGACCTGAACTTGTGACTTTCTCCCGGTCTTGCATGACCAGATAGCCACAAGTGGCACTTTGGGATTGTTGGTACTATTTTCACCTAAGTATTTAAAAGTGCAGATGTTTGATTCTACTGATTGGTTTTTTGTTGCTTTGCTCTTATTTTATTTATTAAAATCTACTCTATTTTCTAATCTGGTGTAGGATACCCTTTGTGGTGTGCTTTTTACTGTGTTACTGTTTGAAGTTTTGCGCAAATACTTACACACTGCCTCTTAGTAAAGCTTGACTTCTCTGGGCCAATCTTCCAGAGGGTTGAGCACAGGTTAATTTGGGGATTTGCTTGTGACTTCACACTGATGAGGATTGTGGTTGCTGCTTGAGTAGTCTTTCACCCTCTCAACCAGTAATCCAATTTGCTGCATCAGTCTTAATGATGGCAAGACTGAGTTTGGTGATGAGTTGAAATCTTAAGAGGAAATCCAGTAAGGAAACTTTTGCAGTTTCAAGGTGGGGAAGTTTTAGAGCTCCTTGGGTTAGGTTTAAACATTAGTAGTTATTTTTGATAAGAAGATATCCTTGAGTGGCCAATCCAATGCAGTGATCTCATTTACCAGTCCCTTTCTAAGTACATGAATGCTACTACTGAAGGATTAACATTAATAATGGCAGCAGATTACATAAATTAGATTACTGTAATGCCCTATCATTTGAGTCTTCAAAATATGACTAAAGGAATCTGCTGGTCTTACAGAACGTGCCAGTCAAGGCTGTTTGGAATATATCACCGAGAAACCATATGTCCCCTGTTCTGAAATAGCTACACTGGCTGCCAGTACATCAGCGAATTCAGTTTAATCTCCGTGCACACATTTACACAGGACCACAATATGTTAATTTTGCTCTTGGTAAAGCACCATAAGTGAAAGCTAGAATCTAAAAGCAACCTGTACCTAAAACAAAACAGAATACAAAAGATAAGGAAGAGGCTAGGAGCTTTCGCTATAAAAATGCAATCACATAGTAATATGTGCTGGATGACATATGTATATATCCTTATCTTCTCTCCTTTTTGAAAGCATTGAAAGCATGCCTTTTCTAACAAGTTGACAGCAAAAGTGCTCTACCAATGAAATGATGATAATGTTCAGGATGTTAAACTTAGAGACTTCACATTTTTATGGTCTTCAGTTTGGTTACTTTTGGATGTTTCTGCTGAGTGAGCGGGAAGTTCATATGACTGTTCACATTGGTTCTTCGGTTACATCTCTGACCGTTATTGACACCTGATTTATGGTCTGAATGGTTTCTGTGGATATGTGAAAGTCATGAAATAACGCAATATTATGCAGACATAACAGCTTTTCACCCGGGCCTAAATAACATTCTACCACATATCGGAAATTCATGAAATGGGTGTTTGTCATTGGAGCCAACTTTATAATCAGCAAGTCTTCACACCGACACTAAGAAGCCACTGGTGGTAGTCAATTACTCTGTAATTACTCTGTTAAAACAGGTAAAATAATAAACCCTAACAAAAAAGCAGAAAACATGTGGAAAAATTAAGGGGCATATTCTCAAGCCCCCATCGCCACCACAACGTCACTTTCAGTGACGTTGTGGTGGCGATAGGGGCTTCGCCCTATTCACAAGGCAGCGTTAAGCCACGTTTAGTGGCTTAACGCTGCCTTGTGAATAGGGCCCCATTCACGCTGTCTTTAGCGTGAAGGGGGTGTGCAGTGGGTGTTGCGGTGGGCGTTCCACCGCAACACCCATTGAGTTTGGCGCTACCTCCTATTCACAAGGGCAGCGTAAATAGGAGGTAGCGCCAAACTTAAGAGCAGAAAAAATCTGGGGGCATATTAACAAGGCGGCGATATGAAATTATCGCCGCTTTTGCGTCCGTTTTCGGGCGAAAAGAGGCGATAATTTCATCGCCTTATCAGCAAAGACACGCTATCGCGTGTTTTGCTGACGTAGCGCCCGTTCCCAGCACGCCTAACTTTGCATCGCTAATGAGATGCAAAGTAGGCATGGCTGTGAAAGCAAACAGGGATAATATCGCGAAGGCAGCTTCGCGATATTATCAAGGAGGGTTAGCGATTTTTTAAATCGCGTTAAGTATGCCTTAACGCAGGAATTTAACATCTCTTAAATTCCTGACTAAGGCATACTTAACATGGGGGGTGGATTCTGTGGCTAAGACCACAGGCCCTATCATCTAGGATATCGCCGTTTTCCACCATGGAAAACGGCGATATCCACGCTATCTCTGGAATTTTATCGCTTCGGCGATGCGCGTTGTTGATAACGCGCTAACCGGGCGATAAATTACAGAGATAGCCGGCGATAAATATGCATGCGCTAAGCGCGCTTTGCGATATTTATCGCCGGGCCTTGTTAATATGCCCCCTGGTCTTAAGGTGGCGGAACGAGGAGAAATGCTTTATTTCTCCTCGTTTCTGCTTTTTCCATGTGTGCTGCCTTGTGCAGCACACATGGAAAAGCAAAATGCCATGGTTTGTTCATGTACAGGAAGGTGTCCCTTCCTGTACATGAACAAACCTTTTTTTACAATGCCGTTTTGTAACTTACATGTGTGCTGCATGAAGCAGCACACATGTAAGTTACAAACTGGCATTTAAGGTTTGTTTATGTGCAGGAAGGGACACCTTCCTGTACATAAACAAACCTCCCTGCTTGCAGACACCCTTGCACTATGGTGCACGGGTGCCTGCGTTGGCGCTAAGTTGTGGAACTTAGCGCCATCGCAGGGGGAAACGCGAGGCTGCACCATATCCTTGAGAATAGGGTGCAGCCTCGCGTTTTCTAAGTGGCGGAGAGAGGCGTTAAGCCAAGAAGGCTAACGCCTCTCTCCGCCACTTCCTTGAGAATATGGCCCTGAGTATTTAACAAATATGTACCACAGCACTAAAACTCTAGTGTCAAAGGTTACACAGGACTGGTCGCAAATGGAAGCTCAAGCCACACCAAACACTGCCGGTATGACCTACCGTTTACTGCATGTACCCCAATTCTTTGTCTGGGAAGGACTGGAACAGGATTGTCAATAGTGTCAAACTCCATCTTCTGATCAATTCTGTAGTGTTCACTAGTATTTTTTCTGGAAAATCCCTCGTTGTATATTCGTCCGCACATAATTTGGAAAAGAAGTAGATACAAATGTATTTGCAAATATTTGAGAAAGCCTATTATAATAATGTCACATTGGTTTGAAAAACTGCAATCCATTTGATTGATCTGAATGTAAGCATTTCACCTGTAGGAGGAGCTAAATTTCCCATTCCATAAACAAATCTCTACATGAAATATCAGAAAATATCAAATCACTATTAAAGTAAGAAGTAAGATTGTGCATTCGAAATACCCTACAAATAGCCTCCCGGGCGTGGGCTTTGGGATGGCCTAGTTATTACCCTTTTCAAAATACATAGATAATCGAACTTGCAAGTGTATTAAGGAAACAAAATGAATATAAATGATGTAGAAGTTTCCAAATTTATTTTATAATATGGACTACCACCCATGCATGTCCAAAAGGCTCAGCACGAGGTATGGAAAAATGAATCCCTCATTATTTTGGGAACAAATCTGAAGTATAAAGATGCTGGATGAGAAATGCCAGAAGATCATGTCGAAGGAATTAATCATCATTTTAATTGAGTTAATTTAAGTTGAATATAGAGTCACAAGGAAGAAGCTTCTTAGAAGGATTGCCAAGCAGTTTGAATAGTCTGTATTTTATCACAGAAGGAGCTTTGTCAACTGGAATGGGAATTTTGCTTTACTTGTTAATCATGGGGTCAATGTTGATTGCTGAATGACACTGTATGTGCTGAGACTACTGGACACTAGGATGGGAATGGTGATTTTTATGCTTAAGGGCAATGTGAATTACTTGCTGATTATCAATGCAAATTACTGCCAGGAATGTTGTTTTACATGCTGTGGGTAACTCTGGATACTAGCATCATCATGGGGTATCTTTAAACATGATAGATAAGTTTACGGCCTGAGGCCCGCCTGTAAATCACTTGCACCAGTGCTAGCTGTTAGAGCCCCAAGAATGCTTGAGCTGCAATATAATGGAATGGAATAGTGAAACGTTCCTGTATATATTCAAAGTACCTTGTCATGGAATGGGAGAAACCCCGCTCATTAAAGCATGGGTTCTTTTCTGGCACAAGGGTTGTGATCAATTAAATGGCACAGATAGTGATGGAATTTGAGTCCTCCTAAAACTGCTGTTAATACTCCTGACGTGGGTTAGTAAACATCACTTCTAGTGCGGCACAGTTCCTCAGACAGACACTGTTACACCAGTGATACAAATATGTAGCTACAGAGAACTTAGTAGTATTAAAATGTTTCTTTAGTTCACCATGGCGTCTGCCATTAATATACATGGCTTTTGATCCAATACAGGTGAAAAACGATTCTACAAAATGCACCATTTACCCAAGTATTTCTTTTTAAAATGTTTTTTTGTGGGGGGAAACCATCCAAACAAATTTGGACAAGATTGGGCTTACTTGTTGTCGTCACTTATTTGGTGCATTGTGGTGTGGTACGAATATATTTTAGCGTTTTCTTAAGGGCTATATTTTATCTGGTCATTGGCGTGCACTAAGTACTGATGCAGCTAGCCCCGGAATAAAATTAGCCATCAGTAACAATTGTAGCAGTATTACAGCCCTGAGATGTGTCCCAGGTCGAAGCGTGACTTGCTGCTCCAGTCCTAGGTTTTTTTTTCAATTCTGGGACTTTTATGCCCAGATTAACAGACATTTTGCGCTGGGTTTGAGTCACAAAGTTGACACACACCTGCCCAAAATGCTTTTTTTAATTTCCTTTCCAGCACAAAACTTGTTTTACACTATAAAGTTCCCTCTAAGTTACACAAAGTAGCACCTAGCGCTGCTTTCCATTACTCCATGTCAAGGGGGCGTTCCAAGGGTGGTACATGGACGTAGACAAAAGTCCAGCAGGACAGCAGTTCAACAGAATTCGCACCAAAAAATAACACCACTCTAAAGTAGGCGTTAAAAAGAAGAAATGCTTTTATTTCTCCTAACATTTGCATGCGTGTTACCCTGTACAACACACATCAAAAATCGGAAAACTTTCAAAACTGTCTAAGCATGGTATTTTGTACTGGAAGGGTATCCTTCCAGTACAAAACCTACTATAGACTCACACAGACACCCTTGCATTATAGTGCGAAGGTGTATGCATGGTGCTCAGCAGTTGGATTGTGCGCTGCCACTAGGGAGAGAGGAGGAGAGCACCCTACCACTGTAGATATGGAGCTTTCCTGCAAACTCCTTGTCACGCAGCACAGAGCAGAACCTTTGTAGTGACGACTTCTTTGTAGTGACACTTTTTAAAATCTGGGCCATAGTCTTCCATTATAAAACAGGACTACAAATCCCAGAATTCAAAGAAAAAACCTGGACCTGATCAGAACATCAGAAGTTTGGCAGCTATGGACTATTACCATCTAATTTTTTTACATTAAAAAAAAACAAATTCAAGAGCTATAGTAGCTTTTGGCTATTTTATTTGTTCTGTACACTGACTTATATAGGCGCAGACAATAGCAGTTTAATGTTGATCTGGCTTTTGAAATGTAAAACACTGTCTAAATTTCCAATTACCTATAATGTCACCATTACTTTTAATCATGAACATCCCTGTGGCTCTACATTGGTCTAAAATCTTTCTCTTTGACACAGGAAAAGCAGATTAGTAGAGTTTACGTTTTAAAATAAGCCCCAGGGATTTACCATTCTTAATCTAACTGTAGAAAAATGCATGCCCTCATTGTAACACTTAAGAGTGATAATGGGTGTTCCACAAATGACATGTTGTGAAAGGAGAAGATTCCTTTACAACCCGCTTAAATGTCATAAAGAGATCTTTTATTACGATCAACACAATATGCAGGTGTGATGATGCTCACGCCCAGACTCTGTAAAGTATTGCACGAAAGAAGAACGGTACTGGCCTAGTAATTAATGTAATTATCTTGTTTAGAAATGAGGATAATTCCTAAAGTCATATTCAGGTCCTGGCTTGTCACCTTCCAAACCATATTATCACTTTCTCTGCCTCTGCTCGGTCTACTTCACTGTGTTAGCACATACCAACTGACCCTGTTGTAAGGATGCAATATGCACTAAATTGACTGATAAAAAATGCTACATCAGAAAGGGCGGTACAGGCTATCACTAATGAATGTAAATCGGTGCTTTAAATGGGCAGGTACAATCAGGTACTCATTACCTACACTTCTTTAATTTGGAAAGGATAGTATTGGCACTTATCAGCACTGCTTCAATGCTTTTAATGCAAGAGTACTGACACTTCTGAGCAACAAACAGGTACCTTGGAACAAGGAGTACCTGCACTTCTATTGTTCCATTTCAAGCACTGATGCAAACCACAGTCTAATGCAACAGTGAAAGGTTAGAAGTCACTCTACACCCACCTAGGTATATTATGCCCTCTGAAACTGAAAATACAGTGGAAATGCATAAACAAACGAACTGCTGGAGCCAAATAAAACACAGCATGCATATGTTTGTTTATATTGTTCATTATAAAGCATGTATTTCATAGGCATAAATTAAATATGTATTTAGGGTCTCATTACGATGTTGGTCGGAAAGCCTCCGAACGACAGTCTAATTCCCCTAAACCGTTTTGGAACCTATTCGCCAGACTCGGTCGGAAACATTTCCGACCGACCGATTAAGATGTTCTCGGTCGGAAAGGAAACTGTTTGGTCATTCCGAATCGGTTCCGACCGGCATTCGGAGACTCCGAGTCAGTCGAAGCCGAATCGCACAGCTCTACGAACCGAGTTTCCGACTGATGGATTACGATGTCGGATTCGGACAGCCTTTCCGACTCAGTCTGTATGACACCAAAAGGCTGTCGGAAATTGACTTTGGGGGCCCATAGCAGGCCCCCTTCATCCTGAGGCCTCTGGTTGGGGGGCCGTGAGGGTACCCATGGGACCCCCCTGTAAAACCATGGACAGTGTGGCAGGCACCATGGGGTGCCCGCCACAGGGTACAAGGTTTTCCGCAACCACCCCTTTTTTCAATGGGAGCCTGAGTTGTCGGTCGGAATACAGGCTCCCATTGAAGTCAATGGAAGATTTTCTGAACGGTGTTCGGAAGATTCGTAATCGGTCGTGCAGACTCGCCGTACGTAAGTCGGTTGGACCCGAATCAGACAAGGAGTCGGTCGGTTTGCTTTCCGACCGACATCGTAATGAGGCCCTTAGTTGTAAAAAATCAAGATTTCTAAACAACATTGCACAGTGTGGTTAACCTATCTGCAAGTCTCAAATATTCATTTGTGCTTCAAGGGGCTACTAAACATGAATGTCCAGGTCTCCTGACATGTAAATCTCAAGGCCCCTTGCCAACACTAGGGTCCAAAGAAAATGCTGCAGTATTAATTCATGCTGTGACAAGGTTAGTTAATGAGTCCCTATCATTTGGACTAATTACTTCCACCCTTGGGAAGGATACGGTGACCCTATTATTAATAGAAAAATTAACATAAAATATATATTAATAATACAACAATACAGTAAATGCACATATTTAAAATTAAAACAGAAACACTAATTAGCGTCCACCAAAAAAGGTAATAACTGAAAAAATCTAACTATACACAAAGTAGCCAATAAAATTTGCCATAAAACAAACTAACAAAAGTAAAAACATAATTAGGAAACTGACACTCTGCCGCACTGCACAATGAAAAGCCAGAAGGAAGACTTCAACAGAATAAAAAAAGGCACCTTCGCAAATAAGTTTAAAAATGTAATTACCTACAATGTAACCTAACATAATTTTATAATGCAAATATATAAATTAATAAATTATAAAACTCTCTGTTTTATTATGTAAACACTTCAGCAAAAATAAAGTATCCAACTCCACAGTCATAAACCGGGGCAAAGGCACTTTCAATTGAAGTAAAAAAGAGAGTTATAAAATTACACAACCCCTATATGTTAAACTTGAAACTAAAACCCCACCACCACCCCATAACTACCAAATGTGTTTGACTAAAACAAACCTTTTCTTACCAACAGAAAAAGAAAGCCCACCTAAAATAAATCTCAATTACTTCATGAGAAACAGGAGAAAATAAAGTGCAACTTAATAGCAAAAGCACATATATAAGTACAAAAATGCATAATGTTTAAAAGCATGTTTAAATTGTATCAACAGACAAAATAAATGTTTTTAACAAAAGAATGAATTACAAAAGTATGCTACTTTCCAACATTATTACAAAAAGAGCCACATATATCACAAGGCAAATAATTGCTTTCGTACATGAGATACACATTGTAATTGTAATTGCATTTATATAGCGCTTGTTACCCCTGATGGGGTGTTAAAGCGCTTTTTTTGGCGAGTAGCACGCTACACCGGAACCCATAAATGATTAGTGGTGAATTAGTATAGTGAAATATGAAAGTAATTTGAGTGGTGGATATTAGTCAGTTATTTGGATTGAGAAGGATAGCAGAGGGATAGAAGAGGGAAAAAAAGGTTTGCATTTATATAGCGCTTATTACCCCTAATGGGGTGTTGAAGCATTTTTTTTTGGCGAGTAGCACGCTACTCGGAACCCATAAGGATTAGTGGTGAATTAGTATAGTGAAATATGAGAGTAATTTGAGTGGTGGATATTAGTCAGTTATTCGGATTGAGTAGGATAGCGGAGGGATAGAAGAGGGAAAAACATAGAGCCAGGAAAGCACAAGCACCTAGAACATGAACTGGAAATTTACTAAGTATTATACAATTGCTTGTTATGGTAGGGCTACACTGAAAAATTATATTGTGATTAACACCAGAGAACCCGACCACTCCCCAAATGTAATAGAGATATAAGTAAGGTGTTACACTTTAGGGCTCTGATCTAACTGGTCACTCTGTAGACACTACATTACCCAGAATGCTGTAGATAGGGAAATTAGGTTGTGTGCACTCACAGACTCGGCACGTGACTGGTGAGTCATAAAAGCAGCCTTCTCCCGAGCCCAGGTGCTTGGCAACCTTCTTCCTGATGGACCACGCCTCCCTGCATCTGTTCCTCGTTTCCGTCCCTCCCTGGAAGCCCGTTTGTATTTCGGACGTGACATCCCTCGCTCCTAGCGTCTTCCGACGTGCTCCTCATGTGTTACTATACAGACCTTGGTGGTCCCATTACAGAATCTCCCCAAACGTGTCTGGGCGCAGCCTACAGTAACACAGTAGGCTGGGTGAGGAGGAATACGAATTCCATTTCTCTCACCGCATAGCTGGTCGTTAAGGTTGCGCGCGCGCGCACTCCCTATTTTGCTTTGAACGCCAGTGGGCGTTTCCGCATTAGCGTTTTGCAGAAATTTATTTTTTCCTTTCCCAAGGCGTCGGTAACCCTTTCTCGCATCCTGGCCCCTGAGAGCAGTTCCTTTTCTCAGTACGCTGCATTTGCTCTCACGGACGATACTTAAATTGTGTTGGGACAGTTTCTCCTTCACCGACAGACTTCAGTCTTTGCTGGACTTTTGTTCTTACCTGCACCTCCGGATTCTTGGCTGATCTGAGACATATCTGCACTGCTGTCATACTCCCCTGGCTGGATTCTTGTGCAACTTTACCGCAGCGTCTTGCGAAGGCAGACGGTGAGTCTGAGAGAGTACACAACCTGGGAGGGGGTATCAGTCATGGTGGGGCATAGGAGGCACTATTTACAAGCTAAATATATTTAATTCTCATCTGCCTTGTTTTTCTATTCTTTACGTAGAGCCTTCACGTATATACCCTGCCTATTGAGACTCCTGAAGATACCCTGCCTTCCTGTCCCCTGGGTGGTCCTGAGCTGTCTCTTCTCTCCCTTACGGGTATACAACTAGTATTCTGGTTGCAGTCAGATCTGGTGATACCCTGAGGGAGAGCGGAGGTTCATCTTCGCTCCCGAGGATTTGGCATTCAGCAGAGCTGGATTAGAAACCCGACATAAGGCACACACTTCAAGATTTAAAAGAGGCAAGCACTAGTTCCCAATACCCCACTACTAATTTATCAAAAGAGCGCTCTTGTATGCGTTGGGCATGCAGTAAGAGGCAGTCCTCTAGAGAGGTAGGCAACCAGAGGCCCCCAAAATTATTAGAAGTTCGTAAGGTTGTCTGTAAAAATGCCTGCCATTCGCTCCATCGCGAGCGCTTGCCATAAACGAGTGTGCCATTGGAGTATAGATGGGGCATCTTTCCTTTTCCAGGTCTGCGCTATTGTGATCTTCGCTGCCCCAAGACAGAGCCATAGTATAGAACGATCTCCAACAGTTTGATATTTAGGGGAGTCATCTCTGGGTCCCAGTAAAGTGAGCCCAATAGTGTTTGGTATAGGATATCCCAAGATGGCTTTAATCTGGGCCAGTATTTCCACCCAGAGCGAACGGATCACAGGACAATCCCACCATATATGTCTGAAGTCTCCCTGCAGTCTGCAGCCATGCCAGCACAAATCTGAGGTTTCTGGAAATATCTTCCTCAGCTTAGTTGGGTAGAGGTACCAGTCATATGCTATCTTGTAGTGCGCTTCCCTGATTCCTATAGAGCGGTTAAACTGTGACATAGCCCTCCAGTGCTCCCTCCACTGCTTGTCAGTGATTGGAGATTCTAATATGTTCTCCCAGAAGCCTTTGTAGCGTGAGTGCATGAGTGTATAAGAAGTGAGCAGAAGAGAGTACAGGAAGAAGATGCATACCTTTGATCCTTCCCCCTTCCATGCGAATTGTTCTATAGGTCGAGGATTCCTAGTAGCAGCCTCTCGAATGTCAGATTGAAGAACCCAGTGTTGGAGATGGGTCTAGTGGTAACATTCAGTTGCCGGCAGGTGAAGGTCTCTTTGGCAGTTCTCGAATGTTCTGAGATCCCAATTATGGAAAAGGTCGGAGATCGCAAGACATCCTCCCTGTCTCCATGTGTCGAACGGGCCTGCCTGTACGGCTTGGGGGAACGCTGGGCTGAAGTGTATCAGGGTGTGGGGGGAGGGAAAGGTCGTCCAACCTGATCATGTATTAATTCCATCCCATACCCGTAGTGTGGTTCTAGTGGGTGTACTGAGGTATACGTTGGGTGATCTATCTCCCCAGGGCTTCCAGAGTAAATCCCATATATATCTGCCTGATATCGCTCGGTCCATATGGAGCCAATGTTTATCGAATTCTCAAGCAGACCATTCTGTTCTGACCCTCAATTGAGATGCCTGGTAGTAGAGGTTAAAATCTGGGAGTGCTAGATCCCTGTTGTTTTTCGGGAGTCACAGCTGTTTGTAGGGGAGTTGGACTTGTTTTCCCTGCCATATAAAGTTTGTGACCATGGATCTTAGTGTTGGGAGCAAGCCCCTGTCTAATTCGATGGGGAGACCCTGGAAGAGATACAACGGTCTGGGCAAAATATTCATTTTAATTACTTGTATGTGCCCCAGCCAAGAGATGTACATTGTTGGCCATCTACGGAAGTCCTCCTTAAGACGGCGGAGCAGGAGGGGTAACTGGCCCTAAAGAGGTCTGTGATCCGGGGTGTGATCCTGACGCTTAGGTATAGTATGTCTTTTCTGGCTTCACAGAAGGGAGTAGCTGCCACCACTTGCTCCATCTCCTCGCGTTTCACCGTGAGGTTAAGGAGAGAAGACTTAGTGACGTTGATACGAAAACTGAATACTCCCTCGGAAGCCCGTAATTCCAATTGTATTGCAGTGAGGGAGGTCCTGGGGGCCGTCAGTGTCATTAAGACATCATCAGCAAACAGTGAGAGTTTGTGGTCATCCGCTCTAAAGGGGATGCCCCGGATCAGGGGGTTCTCATGTATTTTAACAGCAAAGGGCTCGATGCTAAAGGCAAATAGTGAGGGCAAGAGGGGGCAGCCTTGGCGCGTCCCCCTCTTCAGTCGGACGAGGTCCGAACTCACTCCATTTACTAGGACACGAGCACTCGGTTGTGCATAGTTAGTCTTAAGCATAGTGATGAATTTCTGGCTAAATCCAAAGCGATGTAGTGTAGAGAATAGGAATTACCAGTCCAGTCTATTGAATGCCTTCTCTGCGTCTAACGCAGGTAGGACTGAGGGGACCGATTTCTTAACCGCCTTTTCAATTAAATGTATAACTCTTCAGAGGTTATCATGTGTTTGCTTACCAGATATAAACCCCGATTGATCCAGGTGGATCAGCTCCGGCAAGATGGATTCCAGCGGTGGCTAGTATTTTCGTGTATAGTTAGGCGTCTACATGAAGTAAAGCTTTCGGTCAGTAAGAGCCACATTGCTGTGGGTCCTTCCCCTATTTGTGGATTACTGACTTTATTGCCATGTTTGTATGTGGTGCGTTTGAGTCGTAGGAGTGTGAGCTCTGCTCGGTTGGGGTATAGAGCCGTAACCTTTCTCTGCAAAGGTATTGCCGGGTGCCCCTAATGTGCCTGCTCTGCCTGAAGGAGTTCAGTCTCTAGGGCAGTTCTATCTTTAGCTCTTTCTTTGTTGAGGGCGGACATCAGCTCTTTGCATTTGCCCCTGATGGTAGCCTTGAAAGAGTCCCACTTATTAGCATGATTTGTGTGTTGCAGGTCATTAAATGAGAAATATTCCCTTATAGCTACCCTGAGTTCATCTCTCATCTTACTATCTCGTATTAATGAATGGGGGAAGAACCATTGTCTGCTCTTCGGGGGTCCTTGTTCCCATCTAAGGGTCAGCGAGATTGGGGCGTGATCAGAGATAGTGATCGAGTGAATCATGGCAGTTTGTAGTATCGGTGCTAGGGCCTGGCTAAGGAATATGTAGTTGATTCTAGAACAAGAGCGTTGGGAGTGTGAAAAAAAGGTGTAGTCTCGGTCGTTGGGGTGAAGCACCCGCCAGGCGTCAATGAGTCCAAGTGGGCAAAAGTCTTTTTTCAATGTTTTAGGGAAGGAGCCCGTGGTTGCTCTCTGGATGGAAGAGCTGTCCAGACCCACATCGCAGGTGAGATTGAAATCTCCCATCAAGAATAGGTCTCCCTCAGCAAAGCCTCCCAGTGTCGTTAAGATAGAGGAGAGAAACGGTCCCTGGTTCGTGTTGAGGGCATATATAGACGTAAAAGTACATTGGCATCCGTGGAGCCTTCCTTTAACCAGAATGAACCTCCCCTCTTTGTCTGACTTGCTACCCTCTACTTGGAACCCTAGAGAGGAGTGAAAGAGAAGTGTGACTCTGTTATGTTTGCTAGAGGACGACGACTTGTGTATAATTGGGTACGCTCTGTGCCTCAGTCTGTGGTCTTCCGTCATTTTCAGGTGGGTCTCTTAAAGCGCCACCACATCGTATCTAACATCTAAAAGGTATTCCCATAGCTTGTGGTGCTTTGCGGTAGAGTTGAGCCCCTTAATATTCCATGTGAGTGTAGTGATTACCATCATCTTTTACTTAGATGGTTTCTCGATCTCTCCATTGCCCACGCAAAGCCGTTGGCCGGTCTCCCCACCTCCCTGTGTGCAGCCCCTGGTGTCTCCTTTGGGCACCACCCCCCTTCCCACACACCTCCATCCCTCAAATATAAGACCCATCCCACACACCATAACCCCCCCCCAAACAAAAGAAGAAAGAGAAAACACATTCTCCAACCCAACTTCCCTAATGTGAACAACTGGGGAGATTTCCCCCCTGAAAAACAGGTGAACAATCAATAAAGCTTCCATAGTGGACGACTAGGTCATTAACCGCTAATGCAAGGTGGATATAGTTGCCTGAGTTAATGAAAGATGTTCTAACTGTAACCAGTACTGTCCATCGTTCTTACTATTAGTTAATTAAACATGCCATGGAGGGGGTCTGCCTCCCACTGCTCCAGGGATCATGGAAACGGGTAGTGTCTCTCCAGGGTACGACGAGGAGCATACATGAGTCTCTAGTCTCTGGTTTGCCTGTCCCGTGGTGTGGTCCTCGACCACAAAACCCCAAGTCTCCGGGGATTTAACTCAGGAGAATCAACCCCTCCACTATGCCATTCGCTTCACATGTGGCGTTGACGATTCCTAGCTTGTATTTTCCACTGCTTTCCCTCTTCTCTGTTCCGTCGTGGACTCCGGATGCCTCGCTCATCCTCCTTTTCCGGGCTGAGGCCAGGGAGTTCCAGACTCACCGTCCGTGCCGTCTCGGCTAGGTCGGTTATATGGTGGCTCTTGTTTTGGAAGGTGAATGCCAGCCCAAATGGGTATATCCATCGTTATTTGACTTTGTCTCTGCGAAGCTTCTCAGTAATAGGTCTAAATTGTTGTCTGTGCGCCAGGGTGGTGGGGGCAATGTCCTCGTAGAGATTGCAGGTGAACCCTTGAAAAGCGACCTCACCCGCTTTGCAAGCTGCCCGCAGAATTTACTCCTTCCCTTTAAAGGAGTGAAGTTTGGCCAGGATATCCCTTGGTCGGCCTTTGGTATTCTGTCCAAGAGGCCCCACTCTGTGGACTCTATCTATCTTGACTTTCGAAACCCGTTGGACCTAATACTTCTGCAAAGAGACCTGTCACAAATGCCGCTAGGTCAGGGCCTTCAGCTCCCTCTTCCAGGTCCCTCAGCCTTATGTTGTTCATCCGGGATCTGTTTTCTAGGTCCTAGCATTTTAGGAGGGAGTTTTGAAGTTGGGCCTTGACGGTATCCATTGATTCATCCATCTGGTTTGCGTGGCGGTCAAGTTCCTTCATTTTTGTTTCAAGGTCTAATGTGCGGTTCCCACCAAGTCCACATCTTGTTGGAGGGAGGTGAGTTTGCTGTGTATGCCGGCACGGAGTACTTCTAGGGAGGTCTGTAAATCGGCATTAAGTTCTGCCCTTAGTTATTTTTTGAAGCTTTGCAGAGAGGAGGTCTTCTTTAGTTAGCGCCATGGAGAACTCCGCCTCTTTTGGAGGGCTCTTGTCCGGTCCAGTAGTTGGGGCAAAGTAACTGGAGACCCGGTTGGCTTGCGTTTTCTTAGGCGGTGTTGGACTTGGCCCTTTTTGGCTAAAGTTCCTTCCTCCTAGACCTTTTTCTGACATTATGTTGCCGACTTAGATGCTTTGGGCACTTTGCCACTGCTGATCAGTGTCAAAGGGCAAGTGCTCCCTGTATAAAGTGTTATGGTAATTGGTTGTCCATAATTGGTATGTTTGCCTTACTAGTAAAGTCCCTAGTAAAGTGCACTATGTGTGCCAGGGCTGGTAATGCAAATGCTACTAGTGGGCCTGCAGCACTAATTGTGCCACCCACACAAGTAGCCCTAAGAAGAGATCTCAGGCCTGCCACTGCAGTGCCTGCGCGCAGTTTGTTAACTGCCTTGTTGTCCTGGAAAGTGCACCCACTTGCCAGGCCTTACCTTCCCTTTTTATGCACATCAGACACCCCTATAGTAGGCCCAAGGTACCCCCCCCCCTGGGCAGGGTGCAGTGTATGTGAAAGGTAGGACATGTACTGAGGTGTGTACCATGTCCTGACAGTGAAATACTGCCAAATTCGTTTTTCACTGTTGCAAGGCCATGTTGCCCATAGGACAGAATGGGGAATGCTGAGTCCCATGTTTCCAGCATATCTTCCCATAGGCATAAGATGGAGAGATGGAGTTTAGTGTGCCTGAACTCAGAATTTAATAACACATCTTTTTGTGAAGAGGGTTTTTGAATTGTGTGTTTAGAAACCACGCTTTTAGAAGTGGCTGGTTTCTTGTCTTAAACCATCCTGTGTGCCTCTGCCTGGTTGTGTATTGCCTGTCTGGGTTTGGATGTGACAGGGTCTGGGAAGTGTCCTGACCCCAGGGAGGAGTAGGTGAGACAGCAACAGGCTGGCCTGCATTTGATGTGGGTGGGGAGGAGTAGCCCCCTGCATGTGAAGAGGGCTGTGTTGCTGCCCCCAGAGCATGGCTCCACCTCCTGCTGAGCGTCTGGGCCCCAGACCCTGACTATCAAAAGAAGAGGGTGTGCACAGGCAGGAAGACACCCAGGTCTGGTTTGAACCGGGGTCAGAGCCCCCTGAACACAAAGACTTCAAAGGCATTTAGGGGTATAAATGTAAGAGCTGAAACCCCTGAACTCAAGACTGAAATCCATACTGAAAAACGATCGAAACTACTTCATGCTCAAGAGGAACCTCTGCCAAAGAAGAACAGCTGAAGAGACTGAAGAGAAGGACTGCCCTTGCTGTGTGTTCTGGGGCTGGCCTGCAGTTTGCTGATTTGACTGAGGAGAGGACAAGGGACTTTGCTGTGTGCTGTGTCCCCCCTGCTTGAGAGGACTTTGCTGTGTGCTGTGTCCTGAAGTAACTTGTCTCCAAGGGCCCGAGGAGAGCTGGTCCCCTGTTGTGGAAACTCAGGAACATAAAAGTTTCCAAGTGTGTCTCAGCAACGCTGTGTGCGTGTGCTTTTTGCATGCCTGAGACTGCCGTGTGGTCCGTGGTGCTGTTTACGAGGTGCCCCGTGACCGCATTGCCCCCGCAGCGTGAAACATCGTCCACGCTGCTGCATTGCTGTTTGTGGCCCGAGCCGTCATCGTAACTGAGGCTGTGAGTAAATATCGCCGCCGCCAGCCCGAGCCGCAACGTGCTAAAGGATTTGTTGAAGCTAAGGAAGCTACAAGGTGAAAGGGATCGTGATCATTGTTCGTCGAAAGGAATCTGCCCAAGATCGTCAACGAAGGAGAAGGCAGCGCCGTAACCCGTCCGGCTACAGCGTCGCCTCGCAACAGAGCTGCAACGTGATCGGGATCGCCCAGCAGGACGTCCGACGAGCGGAGAGAGAGAGCGAGGCAGCGCACCCCCCAGGTAAGGCTTGGACTCCGGTCAGGAGCCGCAAGCGTGTGTGGCCTGGGGAGGCGTGCAGGAGGAGTTCAGGAGTGCACCGAGCTCTCTCCCGCTGCACCGCGTTAGACGCGCTGAGTCCCCGAGCGGCCCGTACCTGCCCAGCAGTACCGGGGCCGCCCCTTTAAACTTACGACCGTTGTCTCTGTTGTTGGGGCCTAGTGGTGCCCGAGTTGACCGCGCAGATTGGCTAACCGCATTATTTTTGCATTACGAACTGCCTGATTCTTGCATTACGAACCGCGTTATTCTTGCATTACGAACTGCCTGATTCTTGCATTACGAACCGCATTATTCTTGAATTACGAACTGCCTGATTCTTACATTACGAACCGCATTATTCTTGCATTACGAACTGCCTGATTCTCGCATTACGAACCGCATTATTCTTTCATTACGAACTGTCTTATTACTACATTACGAACTGCATTACGAACTGCATAGCATTGCATTAGGACTGCATTAGAGATCGTGAATTGCTCATTTAATAACGCAAGAACCTACAAGTGATTGCTGGCCTAATAACCGGCAAAACGAAATATTACGAATACGCATATGTTGGATTTCTATCTTTTGGTCTCATCGTATTCCTTTTATAAAGATACCGCTATTTTTATGAAACCAGTGTGGTGTCCATTTGTGGTGTTATCACTGTGTTACTAGGAGTGTGGTTGCAAATACTTTACACATTGCCTTGGAGATAAGCCTGGCTGCTCGTGCCAAGCTACCAGGGGGTGAGCAGGGGTTATCTAAGCGTGTGTCCCTCCTTACCCTGACTAGAAGCAAGGGTCCCTATTTGGACTAAGGTACATACCTCAGCCAACTAGAGACCCCCAGTTCTAACAGGCGGCATAAAGTCGGTAGCCGGCTGGTGCATGGACTGCAAGTAGACTCCTCAGGTGGCCAACGAGGCGACCCCCAACACCCCACTGCGCCATCCTGCCACTCGAGCTCTCGGTTGTGCACCTAGGAACTTGGAGTTTTTGCTACTTACAGGTGCTTGTCTCGCACTCCTGGAGGGTTTGCTTTTCCTGTAGCTCTGGAGGCCTCCTGTTCCTGGTGGCAACTGGGTTCAGTATCACTGTGTGAGGCCTACTTTAACTGTGCCGGCTAGTATTAACGTTGGTCTAGTCCGAATGCAGGGTTCTGTCTTCCCCGTGTAGGTAGCGAATGTGACAGGTTCTCCCCACTCAGCAGAGATTGTGCATCCGCTGGGGGTGGGGCGGTCACCAGCCCCCCCTGTGAGTTCTCTGGATGCCTCTGGAGATTTGGGCACCAAATACTGCCTATTTTATTATGTTGTGGGTTGCAGGAGTGCTACGTAAGGAGAGGGCCCGTTTACTTCCCTCCCCGTGTAGTGGCAGCGCGCACGGGACATTGGCAGCAGAAACAGTCTCTGGTGTACAGAGGTTGCTACTCCTCTTCCTCTGGCCTCATGATACACTGCCCTCATTTCCCTCAACACTGTGCTGTGGGGGTCAGGCATCTTCCAGGGAGGCCACCATTGCAAGGTCAGGCACTCCAGTTGTCTTCTTTGGTCCCCCCCTGCTGTGCGTGTTGTTGCCCAGTCCCAGCCTCCTTACTTGCCCAACTGTCGCACTGTGCCCGTCCTCAAGTGCCGGTGCTGGAGTTCTATGTCTGGGGCCACCTCCCAGTCTTTTCCAAACCGCGGCTCAGCTACTCCTCTTTCACCCAAGATGGCGGCCTGGGGTAGGGGATGCGCCCGTCTCTCTTCGCATCTCCTGGGCTCTGTCAGTACTCCGCAGTGTAGGGGCGCCCCCCTCGCACCACGCCGCATCCACACGGCTCGCAGCAGGTGAGCGTTATCTCCAAGCGTTATCTCCAAGCACGATCTTCGTCACCCGCCTCGGTGCACCTTAGTTGCCTGGTTTCAGGTCTCTGGTGTTTTGGTCGCCAATTCCCATGTTAGACTGTAGAGTTCCACTTCTACATCTCTTTTCTCCCTTTCAACAGTCAAGCTCTATGCATCGGTGGACAGATTCCGGTGCGATGGGTGAGGATACTACGTATTTCTGCTTTCCTTGCAGCGGAGCCTCCACAGATCACATCCGTTCGGCCATCTTGTTCGGCCATGCCTCCCACGAAAACATTTTTAACTTTTCTACTTTTCCAAGAGCATTTCGTTAAACTAACCAATGTGTTTTTCTTTCCTCATTTCCTTTTCTTCCTTTTATATGTTATTTTATTTTTTATTTATATTAAGTTGGTTGATTCTGAATACAAAAATGTCCTTTTCATATTATTTTTATTTGCAATTACTCATTATGAACCTCATAATAAATCTCTTAAATACTATTGTATATTAAAAAATTAGAAACCTTTCATTGTTAATGCCTATATGGCTTAATGTGCAGAAGCTAAAGTGTCTGAGCTTCTTAGATAAAGTGCTCTCAAAGTAAAAACCTTTTATTAAATCATCCAAAGTTGGTAATCAATATCTGGTGCACCCTGGAACCAGTACAAATGCTACATTTCATACTAGAAGTGCATAAATTATCTCATAAAGTGCATTCTAATAAAGTGTATTGAACAGACTTATTGTAACATTAGGGGTTTCCTTCTTGTTTAATAGCCAGAGGCCAGATGTATAAAGCATTTTTACGATTGCAAATACTTGGATTCAGAGTTAGTAACTGCAAAAATACTTTTTTAATTAACTATGTCCATTTTAGGAGTCTGTAAATGTTTAACAACTCCTAAGATGTGCTTGCAACCTCATAGCAATTCAGTTTTTGAAATGGCATGTTGTAGGCACTTCTTCCAAATACTAAATCGGTATGACATGTGTCTATGTTTTGGGACCAAAATTTGGTTGCAAAACATTGAAAAATTTTAGGCTCCTTACTTAGGGTGATACACTATTTACAAAAGGGACAGTGTCCCTTTGATGTCCCTTCAACTTTGTTAATGTTAAAAAAAGTTTGTTGGGGAGTAGAGAGTGGTCCTGGAGACCGCTACCAACTTTTAAACAAAATTTTAAAAAACAAATTAAAATAAATGTAGCACTGTTTTCTTTAAGGAAATTGGGCAGCATTTAAGAAAAGGATTACTTTAATAAATGGTTATCAAGACATGGTGGCATGCTGACCATTGCACTTCACCTTCTCTGTAATGGCCACCAATTAGAGTGTCTCCCAAATTGTTACATACCTCATTAGTATTCATGAGGTAAGTAGAATTACGACCCAATCCAATATAAATGTTTTGGGTCAGTTGTACGAAGTTTTTTGGTGGTCACAAATGACCCGCTCCACAGAATCGCTTTGTCTGTGATTACAAAAATTCCTTTTCTGATGTAAAAGCCACAAATTGTGATTTGGTAGCAAGTTACCAAATCGAAATTTGAGTTTGCTACCCAATACCAATTCAGTTTTTGGAAAGGACATGTTTAAGCTGCCCCTTCCAAATAACAAATCACAGTAGTATGTTTTAATGTTTTGTGACCCAAATCTGGTCGTAAAACATTACTATTTACCACCTCCTCAAAGGAGGTGGTAAGCCATTCACAAACTGAATGTTGTAAATGTTGAAAAGAAATATTTTTTCAAAGTAGGCAGTGGTCCGGTGGACAACTGCCTACTCTTAAAAATGTTACCACTGCCTACTCTCAAACATTTTGGTTTAACTTTTCATTTATTTTTTAAACGCATTCCATTTTTCTTTAAGGAAGAGAGGTTGCATTTAAATAAATTGCTTTATTTAAAAGCAATGACAGACATGGTGTTTTACGGACCTCAGTGGGCCACCATAGCTGTGATTGATAGTTGGTCGCAATCTGCAACCTACCTCATTAATATTCATGAGGTAGGTCGAATAGCAACTCACTAGGAAACTATTTTTTGGGAATCGACCTATTATATTAAGGTTGGATCTCAACATGAAACACTGGTCGCAAAAATACTGATTGCAAATTGCGACCAGTATTTTGCAACCAGTTCTACATACAACTGGCCCTTTATGAACAAAACTATTATAATATTCTATACTGATTTCAAATTGCAACCAATGTTTTGTGACCAATATTTTATAATCTGGCCTCAAATCCTGATCCATAATGAACAAATCTATCACACTAACCGCAGGTTTCTCCCTCTTTCTTAGCCTGGATAATATCTCCATATGCATTACAATATTGAGCTTGCTCCACCATTCTAGGAAAGTTGGTGGAGCATTATCTTTTCAATGTTGAGCAAATACATTCTGGCTACTAATAATGCTACAAATGTAAATTCATCTTTGAATCTGGAATCCATGTTGTATCTCCTTCTTCTAATTTCAAGCCCAGCATAGCACATTTTATACTTGGGTAAATGGGTGCCTCCAGCCCTTCTGCTCTCCTTACATCGAAAGACAACGGCAGCAATCAGAAAAAGTTCACCTGGAGATCATTATAAACAGTGTGTTCCTAATCCCCTGTCTGGGTTCCACATTTTGGGCATTTATTACTGGATTTGGGGAAGTGGCTCAGATTCTCCCCGAGGCAATTATAATAAGTAAATATAAAAAACGTATGAATCTTAAGTTGGCTCCAATGAGTGTCTTATGTATCATCGTATTCTGACATTCCCACTCATTCTCAGTAAATTTTAATCCCTTTTTCACGCCATTGTCTCAGGATATCTTTGGGCTTAAGAAAATATGAAATCATTAAACTTTTTATACATGCTTGATACAATATGATGTAAGCAATTTTAAAAAGTGCTTAGTTGAAACCGATTAAATTGTGATTGAAGAACCACAAAATATTTACATTTTTGATCCTTCATCAACTGTCCCAGCCTGTCTATAACCTGTTAAGACAATGGGTGGAAGGCTTCTGGGGCCACCAAGTCTAGTAGCTCCAGATTACTCCATAGCAAAGACAATTCATGCCATTTAGGCAACTTTTTGAACTTCTTACTGGCCAACCAAATCTGACATAACGTTTGCCGTACCTTAAATTTGATCTTTCGTAAGAATTTATGATTCTGGAATTTAAACAGGAAGCCTTGAAATTCTTGCTCTTCCATCATTTTCTCCAGCCAATCGTTATTAAAGACCATAGCAAGGATAAATTCTCATATTCTTTTTAAAACTATGGGGCATATTAGCAAGACTGGCGATAAAATTATCGCCGTTTTAGCGGCAGGAAACTGCCGCTAAAACGGCGATAATTGGCTTGCTAATAAGCGTTATAGAATTCCAATAGAAGCCCAGGTTAGATGTGCAGGACATCTAACCTGGGCTTCTATTGAATTCCATAACGCATATTAGCAAGCCCATTATCGCCGTTTTAGCGGCAGTTTCCTGCCGCTAAAACGACGATAATTTTATCGCCGGTCTTGCTAATATGCCCCAATATCTTTGCAGCAGAGTGATAATATTCATATATAAGAGGCCAGACTACTCTTTCTAGCAGACTTGCAAGCTTCTGGTGATTAATCCACTGATTTTAACAAGCCAGATGAATGTAGTAATCAGGCTTTTATTAAACACAGAAAATAATTTCCTAGTCAGAAGTAAGAGGAAGCATGGAATGATGAAATTTTTATCAAGTGAATCCTCAAAATTATTGATAATGGCAGCTATTTTCGGGATTTCCAACTGTAACTTTCTTCTTACTAACAAGGGCTTATGATATCAGTGATATAAAATGTTATGCTTGGGCGTAACTGTTAACTGATGTCCCTAAATATCTAACTTGGTGCAAAGTGTTTCAATAGGTAAGTGCTGGGGGAGTGCATTCTCATTACTATAAACTAGAATTAACTTCAGTTTTGTTGCAACTGATCTTATAACCACAAACCTTTTAAATTGCTAGATAGCATGAATTCCTATCTCTCAATTCTTCCACGTGGGTGCCAGATAAAGTGCCATGCTGTGTGCATAGAGATGAATCCTTGTCCCAAGGGTGTCATTAGTCCTAAGATAAATGCTGTTGGTCTTACCATAACTTCCAATGGATCTATAAATAGAGAAGAGTGGAGGGGAGACAATGGGTACACTTGCGTGGTGCTTCTTAATATGTCTATCTATTCTGACCTAAGGCCATTGAGTTGGAGGCTTACGGAGACTCCTTCATATGGTATGCTGATTGACTTGGTGAGGCTGGGGGTAAATCCAACTTGTGCTGCTATACCCTACAAACGTTTCCTGTTTACCAGGGCAAACACGTTTTCTGCATCCAGAAACACTGTTGCCTTTTGGATCTCCTTAATGCGAGCTGCTTCTAGTGCCTCAATGAGATAATGCATGTTTGATGCTTATTACCTTGCCAGTATAAGACCAACCTGTTCTCTTTCAACCAGGTACTCTACAATCCCTCTCCGTTTATTTGCCATTTTCATCAATAATTTATAATCCACAATAAAATGTATAGGGCAGTAGGAGTCGCAACATAGAGGCTCTTTTCCAGGTTTTAAGAATATTGTCTCTAAGGCAATTACCGAATTTAGGCTTTTAGATCATTTAAATCCTAACATATCCCCTCCAAGAGACTTTCCACTTAGTATAATTTGAATAGCCTATTTAACTTTAATCTCCATGATTTTCTCAAGCAGAATTCCCACCAGGAGTGCAGAGAATTTTAGTAGCTATTGCCATCCCAGAAATTCCTGTTTTGTGTCTCCTCTATCACTTCCTACTCTTTAGAGAGGGTCTAATAAAATCCCCAAAAAGGTGTTTACCACCTCTTACTGTTTTAGTTTTCCTACGTCTATGCTGTTTCAATTTTATTGTTCCTTAAAGAGTGGCTATGAAAATTCCAAACAATGAATATCCAAGCAGAGCCATCGTTTATATAAAAGAAAGGCCTAGCATCTGGTAGGATTGAAGGATAAATAATAAATGGTCGATGTTGGCTATACTCTTGAAGGGCCCAACCTCAACTACTAATGTAATTAAGTTGTGATCTGCAAAAAACATAACCTTAATCTCTGATCTCTACCTGCTCTGATCTCTATCAGATTTCTATAAATCAAAAAATAATCTATACATGACTTGCTCTTTCTAAGAAAGGCTTATTTGATTTAGAGAGTCATGGTTCGCTTCTTGCACTTAATATATATCTGGCTATTTTCCCCTTCAAGAATAATACACCGATTATTGCATCTGCACATTATTAGGTTGCAGCCTACCAGACAGCTCAACTGTCTGGTTTGCTGAAGACATCTTGGGGACATTCAGAAAGTTGACCTAGGAATGCATTCAGCCCGACGCTTACCATTGGCTTTGTGGTTTGTAAACCTAAATTTCTGGGTTTCTATTTGCTGGCTTTATTTGCTTTAGGCTGTCCAGCTCGAGTTGGTCCCTCCTGTGGCCCAAACCTTGTATTTTCCACAAACGCGCTTTCTGTACACAGGCCTTTAAAATGTGTTCTTATCTTGTCACATTTGCTGTTCATTCAAAGACAGAGGTCAAATGTGAAGCTATCTTCCGAGGACCTTTGTACTTTTCTTTCTCTGGAAAAATTTGTGACAATTTTGCTGAGTACACATGTAAGAGGAGAGGGTGTAGGATTTTTCTTTTTTTAGCGCACAACAAAATACAAAATGAACTGTGCTGATGTTTCAGAATATATCAGAATTAGTCCAAATAAAGCACTTTTGTATTTGTAATTCTGAAGTGTGGTGGAAACAAATATTTGAATATAATCAAAACACATCAAAATACTAAGGTATGACATTTGCACACATTATCGTTTGTGTGCAGTAAAAAAATATTTTGGTGCAAATGTAATGGTCATTTCAATTGAAAATGTGTTGTCTGTAATGGCAGTGCACTACCACTCCATGCATACTCTACACTACGCCTCTCCACTCCACTCTACTACATGCACTCCACTCTAAGACTCTCTACAACATACCATGTCACTCGTCTCCTCATCACTCCAATCTACGCCACTTACTCCATAACACAACAGGTCACTCCACTCTGCGCCCCTCCACTCCACACCACTTACCCCACTCCACTCTACCCCACTCAATCTACCCCACTCCACTCCAATGTACCACAATCTACCCCACTCCACTTTGCTACAATCTACTCCACTCCATTCTACCCCACTCCACTCCTATCTACCCCACTCCACTTCAATCTACCCCACCCCACTCCAATCTACCCCACTTCAATCTATCCCACTCTACCCCACTCTATTCTATCCCAATCCACACCACTGTGATCCAATCTGCCCCAATCCCACTCCAATATACCCTACTTCACTCAACGCCAATCTACCCCACTCTAATCTACCCCTACTCCAATCTACTCAACTCCACTCCAATCTACCCCACTCCACTCAATCTAACATAATCAACCCCACCTCACCCCATCCCAATATAACACACTCACCTCAATTCTGCTCCTCTGCTCAAATCTACCCAGTCTACCACACTTCACTCCAATCCACTCCAATCTACCCCACTCCAATGTACCCCAACTCTCTACTCCATGGTACCCCAATCCAACCTACTCCACCCCAAACTACCCAACTCCACTCCAATCTACCCCACTCCACTCCAATCTACCCCAGTTCTATTTACCCCATTTAATTCCAATGTACCTCACTCCACTCCAATCTATCCAACTCCTCTCCACTCCAATTTATCCCACTCCACTACTATCTACCCCACTCCACTCCAACCTACCACACTCCAATCCACCCAATCTACCTACCTCCACTCCAATCCACCCAATCTACCACACTCCACTCCAATCCACCACACTCCAATCCACCACATTCCACTTCAATCTACCCCACTCTGCTCTACCACACTTCACTCCAATTTACCACACTCCTCAAATCTATCCCACCTCACTCCAATCTACCCCACTGTACCCCAATCCACCCCACTCACACCCAATCCACCTCTCCCCAATCTACCCCTCCCTAACCCACTCCCCACTCTACCCTGCCCCCAACCTACTCCACTCCAATCTACTCCAATCTATCCCACTTTACCCCAATCTACCCCAGTCCACCCCACTCCAACCCACCCCAATGCAATCTACACCACCTCACTCCAATCTAACCCACTTCAATCCAATATACCCTACTCTAATCCACCCAAACTACCCCACTCCATTCCAATCTACTCCACTCCATTCCAATCTACCCCACTCCATTCCAATTTACCCTACTCTAATGCACCCAATCTATCCCACTCCAAACATTCCAATCTACCTTACTCTAATCCACCCAATCTACCCCACTCCATTCTAATCTACCCTACTCTAATGCACCCAATCCCCCCCACTCCATTCCAATCTACCCTACCCTACTCCACCCAATCTACCCCACTCCATACTTCTCCTAGTTTATCTCACTCCACTCCAATCTCGACTCCACTTCAGTCTACCCCACTATGCTCTACCACACTTCACTCCAATCTACCACACTCCTCAAATCTACCCCACTCCACTCCAATCTACCCCACTCCACCCCAATCTACCCCACCTCACTCCAACGCAATACATCTCTCCCCAATCAACCTCCCCAATCTACCTCTCCAATCTACTCCAATATACCCCAATCTACCCCAGTCCACCCCACCCCACCCCAGTGCAATCTACCCCACCCCACCCCACCCCACTCCAATCTAACCCACTTCAATACAATCTACCCTACTCTAATCCACCCAAACTACCCCACTCCAATCCAATCTACTCCACTCCATTCCAATCTACCCTTCGCTAATGCACTCAATCTATCCCACTCCATTCCAATCTACCTTACTCTAATCCACTCGATCAACCCCACTCCATTCCAATCTACCCCACTCCATTCCAATCTACCCTACTCTAATGCACCCATTCCACCCCACTCCACTCCATTCCAATCTACCCTTCCCTACTCCACCCAATCTTCCACACTTCTCCCAGTTTATTTCACTCCACTCCAATCTCGACTCCACTCCAATCTATCCAACTCCACTCCACGCACTCCACTCTACCCCAATGTGCCCCACTCCAATCTACCTACTCCAATCCACCCAATCTACCCCAGTCCACCCCACCCCACCCCAGTGCAATCTACCCCACCCCACCCCACCCCACTCCAATCTAGCCCACTTCAATCCAATCTACCCTATTCTAATCCACCCAAACTACCCCACTCCATTCCAATCTACTCCACTCCATTCCAATCTACCCCACTCCATTCCAATCTACCCTACGCTAATGCACTCAATCTATCCCACTCCATTCCAATCTACCTTACTCTAATCTAATGACACGGTGAACCATCAGATTCTGGTCCACCGTCTTAGGAACACGGGAGTGTCAGGTTCGGCTCTCGCTTGGCTCCAATCTTTTCTGGAAGGCAGGACTTTCCAGGTGTTTGAAGAGGATATCTCGTCAGACCCTCTACCCCTGATATGTGGAGTGCCTCAGGGCTCTTCCCTGAGTCCAACCCTTTTAATGTCTATATGGCCCCTCTGGCGGACTTAGTTGCCCCCTTTGGAGTCCATATTGTGTCTTATGCAGATGACACACAGCTAGTGGTGGCACTGAATCAAGTTGATAAGTCACCCACTAACCTCCACGCTTGTTTGGAGGAAGTGGCAAAATGGATGAGTCTGTCTCATCTTAAACTGAATGGTGCAAAAACAGAAATTATGATGCTCGGTAACTCCCAAAGTGTCAACTTGAACACCCTCTGGCCCTCGTGTATGGGTCCTGTTCCGGTTCCTAAATCAGAGTTAAAAAGCCTTGGAATCTGGCTGGACCAAGACCTGTCCTTCAAAACTCAAGCCAGGAAGACGGTTGCTTCCTGCTACGGTCTGCTAAAAATGATCCGTAAAATTCTGTCTGTGTTGCCCCACTCAGCAAAAAAACTAGTGATTCAAGCCCTGATCCTTTCTAGGATTGATTTCGGTAATGCTCTCTATCTGGGGGCCCCCAAGGCAGTAATTGGGCGACTTCAGATTGTTCAGAATTTTGCTGCAAGACTACTTACCGGCACTAGTCGGCGATGCTCGGCGCAACCTGCATTGCGCTCTTTGCATTGGCTTCCTGTTCAGGAGAGGATACACTTTAAAGCTCTTTGTGTGGCACACAAATCCTTGAGAGGGGAAGGACCTCCCATAATCAGGGATTTGATTCATTCGTATAAAGCTCCTAGACACCTCCGCTCTAATTCCCTTCACTTGGCAAAAATTCAGAGAATCCAGAAAGTGAGAAAGGGAGGTAGGCTTTTTCATATAATGTCTCCAGGTTGTGGAATACCCTTCCACTCCATCTCCGAAGTGAAGCGAACCACCTTAGCTTCCGTAAACAGCTGAAAACTTGGCTATTTCCATAAACCCTTCTGTGTTCACCATTTAACGCCCGCTAGCGCTGGGATGCTTCCGGGTAACCATGCGCTCTATAAATCCTTATTCATTCATTCATTCATTCATTCAATCTATCCCACTCCATTCCAATCTACCCCATTCCATTCCAATCTACCGTACTCTAATGCACCCATTCCACACCACTCCATTCCAATCTACCCTTCCCTACTCCACCCAATCTTCCACACTTCTCCCAGTTTATTTCACTCCACTCCAATCTCGACTCCACTCCAATCTCGACTCCACTCCAATCTATCCAACTCCACTCCACGCACTCCACTCTACCCCAATGTGCCCCACTCCAATCTACCTACTCCAATCCACCCAATCTACCCTACTCCACTGTACCCCAATTTACCGCACTCCATTCTACTCTACCCAATCTATCCCACTCTACTTCACACTAATCTACCACATGCTACTCAAATCGACTCCACTCCAGTCCGACCTAACCCACTCCACCCCAATCCACCCCACTCCAATCTACCACACTCAACCCCAAACTAACCTACTCCAATCTACCCCCACTCAATTCCAATCTACCCTACTGTAATCCATCCAATCTACCCCACTCCACTCCAATCTACCCCAGCCCACCCATCTACTCTTCCCAATCTACTCCACTCCACTCCAATACATCCCAATATATCCCACTCCACTCTACCAGACTATATCCCCCTCCTGTCTATTCCAATATATCCCACTTCACTTTATTCCCAACCTACCCCACTCCAATCTACCCCAAACCAGCCCACTCCAATCTACCCCACTCTAACCTACCCCAATACAATCTACCCCAATCTACTCCACTCCAGTCTACCCCACTTTACCCTAATCTACTACTTTCCACCCTAATCTACCCTACTCCAATCTACCATGCTAATCTACCCAACTCTAATCTACCCCACTCCAACTACCCCACTTCAATCAACCTCAGTCCAATCTACCTCACTTCAATCTACCTCAATTTACCCCATTCCATCCAACTCCAATCTACCCCAATTCATCCCACTCCATTCTATCCCACTCTACCTCCACTGCACTCTACACCAATCTACCTCACTCCACTCCATTGTGTTGTTAATGTGTGTAAGTGTAGGTCTTTGTTGGCAATTAAAGTATACCTACACGTATAGGGGCCGATTACAAGTTTGATGGTGTGGCTGCGGGACCGCTTCTCCGTCGCACCGCCAAACCCGCATGAGTACCGCCAGGCAAATAATGACTTTTTTGTCATTGGCGGACGATTCCTTTGGTGTTCCCACAGTGGTGCCTATGAAATAGGCACCGCAATGGGAACATCAAAAAAAGTAAGCGCGGCATGGACTGAAAAGTCCATGCCGTTTTGGAACTTTTGTGCATGCACACAGGGGGGCACATGCTATGCCCCCCAGTGTGCATCCACAGGGCATGGGGCACAAAGAGACCCTGTAAGGCCCCCTTTGTTTCCTCTCCGCCAGGGTTTTCATAGAGGAAACTTATAATATGCTTGGCGGGACCACATAGGTCCCGCCAAGCATAAGGATGCCCCTGGACTGCCGTGCTTCGCCAGGGAACAGTGGTTCACCGCCAGGGAACGGTGGTTCCCTGGCGGAGTCCACGGTTCCGGGGCGGTATGACCACTAGGGTCTTAATGTGACAGTCGTAAGACTGCCACCACTGCCCACTACGAGTCTTGTGGTCCGAGGACTGCCAGACTCGTAATTAGGCCCATAATGTATTAAAAAGGGAAAGAACGAGTTTGTAATGGGAACTAACATGGTGGTGTTTCAAATGTCAGCCTGTCAGTAAGATATTTCAGTGTACAAGTCTTGTAATGCATATTGATATATACAGCTGACTAATAAATCTTTATCTTGTTAGCTTAAAGAACGGGAATTTGAGACCTGTAATATTCCATTGATAGGTATTTACTAAATGAGTTGCTGTTCAATGCTTCAATTACAAGGAAGATTTATGAAACAAGAAGCTGGAAAATACTGGAAACCAATTCATGTTGCCAAACTATGCCTTGTGGTTGCATCCACTTTCTCAAGCACACATAATCTATCAAAAAGTATAGTGCATGTAGTCATGCAATGCTTCTATAGTCCAAAAGGCAAATAACTTATGCCTCTATCACAACAAGAAAATTGTCATTGTAATTGTAATTACATTTAAACAGCACTTACTACCCCATACGAGATGTCGAAGTGCTTTTTCGGTGAGTAGCACGCTACTCTGGAACCCAAAGAGGGTTAGTGGTGAATTAGTATAGGGAGATATGAATTTTTTTTAAAGTTTTTTTAAAAATCATTTTATTATAGAAACAAAACAAGAGCAGCATAAACAAAGAATAATAAAGTGCGGTGCAATGCAATCTTCATCAGTTTCGACAGTCCCAATGCAGTAGAACAACATTTTTCATAGCAAATCAACAGAACCTTAATACGATTGTTTGTCATGTACATTACATCGTGTGCAGGCATTACTCAACATCTTGGTCAACTGAGAAAGGGGAAGCATCATTAAAGGGGGTACATATCATCCCTCTGCGTACATTCCATGGTCCCCAAATTCTAGTCCATTTTTGTGGGCATCCCCTGCCTTCATAAATCACTCTTTCTGCCTGCATACACCAGTCCATGTCTGATTCCCAATCTCCAAAACTCAACTTCGTCACTCCTTTCCAAGTTCTAGCTATGTTGCGTTTTGCTACCATACAGCCCAGGGAAATCCACAATCTCTCAGGTCTGGACAAATCGGTAGCCTCCCAAATGTTAAGAAGGCAGAGGCGGGGTGACACTTCGATGGGTTTATGACAGGTGGTGGACATCACGGATGTGACCCTCCCCCAGTACCCCTGAAGGAGCGGGCATTCCCACCACTGGTGGAGGTAGGTGCCGGTGTGGCCACACCCACGGGGACATGCGGGGGAGCCCAACACCCCCATTTTGACAAGCACCGAGCGATATAAAATTTATTTGAACGGTGGACATGTGAGTTTGTTATTTGAATTGAAAAAGGATAATGGAGGGATAGAAGAGGGAAGGGTTTGCATTTATATAAAGGTGGCTACCCCTGATGAGGGGTTAAAGTGATTTTTGGTGGGTAGCACGCTACTTCGGAACCCAAACAAGATTAGTGGGGAATTAGTATAGGGAAATATGAAATTAATTTGAGCGGTAGACATGTTAGTCTGTTAGTTGGATTGAAAAGGATAGTGGAGGGATAGCAGGGGGAAGGGCATAGAAAGTGTTAAAAGTGTTTTTTGGAGCTCATAGCAGTAGGAGGAGGTTTGGGGTGAGTAAAGGGGAGGTGGAAGGAATCTAAAAAGTCTTGTTTGGGAGATATGAATAAAAAAAGAGGTATGAGATGATGCAAGGAGGGCTACAGGAGGGATGAGTCTAGAAGGGGTTATTTTGGAGATCATAGTAGTAGAATGGGGTTTGGGACAAGTCAGAGAGTGGAGGTAGAGGAAATATTGAGAGCCATAGGGTGAGAAATAGGGCAGTGCATTTGAGAGAGTAGTTGAACGAGGTTTGAAATGAGTCAGAGAGTGGAGGTAGAGGATATATTGAGAGAGGTATAGGATGAGATATAGGGTAGTGCATTGGAGATGCTAAATTAGAAGTAAAGTAATAAATATAAAGATATATAAGTGCATGGGAGGTATATATGTATAAGGAAGGTAATATATGTAGATTTAAGTTGTATTTAATAAACTCAGACTTTCAAGTGTTGCTGTACTTTAAGTAGTTCTTTTATTTTTTTTGTTATTCAATAGTGACGCAATTGTTGATAAATAGTTATGATAAAGATTACTTATTTTTGCAGTCGCCTATATACATGTTACACATAGAATAATATAATTATATGTAATATGCACATTTGTTAAGCAGAACTAATGAATATCTATATATTTGTAAACATAATTATTATACACGTTTATACAAAGCAATACATATATGAAGGTGCACATATATAGTCCAAATAAATTCTTATATACACAGGGATATGCTGTATATTTATGTTTGAGTATGGCGGTTATGTGGGGAACAGCCAACTCTTGAGTAGTCTTCTGAAGATAAGGTAGTTATCTGTGGATCCTATGCTTTGGGGTAAAGAGTTCCATAGTTTGGCTACTTGAACAGAGAAGGATGTGACACCTATGTTTTTTTATTGTATGGTGGGATTTTAAGGCAAGGTGCCAATCTAGAGTGGAGGTTCCTTTGTTGAATGTATTTGGTGATTTTATTCCTGATGAAGAGCGGTCCTGCTCCATGTATCATTTTATGAGTGATACAAAACAGCTTGAATGTGGATCTTCTGGCAACCGGTAACCAATGTAGGGACTTCAAGGCAGGGGAGATGTGGGCTTGTGGCTTTATATGGAAGAGTAGTCTGGCAGCAGAGTTCTGAATCCATTGTAGTCTTTTTATAGTTGTTAAAGATGATCCGTGATAGAGGCTTTTGGCGTAATCGAGTTTAGACAGAACAAGAGAGATAGTAGCCTGGACCTTGTGTGGAAATCCCAGGTGGGGTAAAATGGTCACAGTGTTTTTATAGTAACGAAGCTCGATCTTGCTAGTTTGTCCACTTGGGCATTCATTTATAGCTTGGAGTGCATAGTAATTCTGAGGTTTCTTACTTCCTTTGATACTTTAGGCGGTGTGCCCAGATCGTCAGGCCAAGCGGCGAGTGGGCCATAATTTCTCCAATCACTACATGTGAGTATTTCTGTTTTGGAAGCATTCAATTTGAGATTGCTCCATGTCATCCACTGATCATCGGCTCTGAATTAATACTATTTTGAATTAGGTATTTGTAGTTTTACTTATTTAATGTCTATTCCATTGAGCACTGAAGACAAGTGGTTAAACCCTCTTTTGTGGAGGTGGCACTCCTCTTTCAATCCTAACACCTCTGCCCTCTCAAACATTGGAGCACCTAGAGAAATGAAGTGGTGAGCATCTGTAGGAAATCTAACTTTTCTGCAAGGCTTACAGTTTGCTATGCCATTTTCCACATACAATTTTTACTGGACTTAAAGCTCAGCACACTGTTACCCCTGCTTACCAGGAGTAAAGCTCCTGTGTGCCTCCTTTAAACATGGTTAAATTGGCTTATTCCTAAGTGACATTTTTAACTTACTTGTAAGTCTCAAGTATATAGTGTAGAAAGTGCACCTATGGCCTGGAAGTTAAATGCAACTTATGAACTGCAGTACCTATTGTGCCATCCACTACAGTGGCAGTGCAAACATGACTACAAGTTTACCCTGTGTATCCTGAGTGCTGCAGTGTTGAACCTTCAATTTAACCCGTCCAAATAACGCTTTCAACAGGTAGAAACCTCCCTTTTAAAGATTAGCAAGTCACCCCTATGTAGGTTTTGTAGCTCACAAGACAGGTTAGAAGTGAAGACAGGTAGAAAATTAATATTACCATGTCTCTACATTGACAAGGCCCAAGAAGCTATTTTGACTCTGGCAGGCTTAGGTGATGTATGTAAATAACCAGGGTGCAGATTAAAATACTAATACTTCTAACATGAGAAAGGGGCCTGCTACAAAAATAATGAAACCTCTATTTTTAATAGTTACTGAAAATCCAATTCTATGGTTAAGTCTGATAATAAATATTAAGAAAAAGTATATTTTAGAAAGTTACCCTTTCACTGCCTGAAATTTCAGAAAGCTGATAAGCATTAGCCTCTGCCAACACCTCGCCTTTGCTCAGCCTTGAATGAGATATGAACGAGGTGGGAATTTTCTCCCAGGAGCTACATAATATGTTGACCTGAATTGGTAGGGATAATCTCTCTAAGCTCAGAAGAATCTTCAGGATGATGACTGCCGGCATTGTGTTGACACTATGGGTCAAATCCTGCCTGACAGTTCTGCTTGAGCCACAAGTAACACTTTGGTGCCCTTGAAAGTACAACATGGGATGCCAGCAGAATTCTTATGTATCCCCTGTCTGTGTGCTGTAGGACCTGCCTTTGTCCTACCAGACTTCTGTTTCCTAGTTATTTACAGGTACAGGACCTACTTCAAACTGGATTATAGCTTTAGATGTGGGAGGACACTAGTGATTACTGTAGTGCACTCCCCTACACACCCACAACCTTCGGAGCACGTTTAGTGTGGCTGAAGACTTTTGCCATATTGAAAATACCATGACACATGGCATTTTGTGTCTGTTTGCAGTAAGGCACACAGGAACTACTGAAAACGTGGGTAGAGTTGCACCTGGAAACTTTTATCCCATTTGTTAGGGAGTGCTCAGGAGTCATTCTCAGCCACTAACTACTCAGACATAAATGTGGCACCCCGAGGCGCCCCATCAGAACACCTTCTGCACCTGCAGAACATCAGAAGAGGACTGGGCCTAATGTCAGTAACTTGCAAAGAGCCCTGAAGGACTGGACCTGCTCTCTCTTGCACCCATGTCAAAGAAGTGGAGTCCAAAGGTTAGTTGGCTTACCTTATGTGTGGCTACAGGGACACAGCAAGCTGCAAGAAGCCATTTTTTGGAAGTTCCCAGCTGACCAGTGGCAACTGGACCGGGACTGGACTTTGCTGTGGGTCTATTCCTGACACTCTGAGAATCTCTAAGCACCCTCCCCTGAGGTCCTGGGGGCCTTAGTAGTGTACTCCTGTGGTTGTTCGGGTATCAGAAGAAAGTTTGGAAACTTTGAAAACCTTTTGTTCCCCAGCACCAGATAGACCTGCGGGAAAAAATATCTGACCTGCAATTCCAAAACATCACATTGAGTTTCATCTTCGTCCCGGCCAAGGCTCCAAGCAGGTCTCAAAAAACAACTAAGTCCAATTCTACGTTAGGACCAGGTTGGAAACTTTTCAGCAAGAAGTCTCCAAAGTTTCATAGATCCATCAGGAACCAACCTGCTTCAATTATCTGGCCTTCGGTTCCATAGTAGCGGCTGCAATTTCAGTGGCAGCCCACTCTGTGGATTTTTCTTCTCAAAAAGTGACAAAGTCCTTTTCTGCATTTGGACTAAGAAACTTTTAAAAACTTTTTGGACTTCCAGACTTTTCACTGGCACCAACCCACTTAGTGTGTTCGACCAGGGCTCCATCGCGATCTACCGCAATTTGAGCCTAGGTCCCGGTCTACGGCTTTCACAGACTACCATTGGCACTTTGTGCTTTTTGGTACAATTTTCACTTAAAACTTTAAAAACTCACATCTCTGGGTTCCATTTTTAAAATTTGTCAGTTTGGTGTCAATTTGTTAAATGTTTCTCTACTTTTCCAGTTTGATTTGTGATTTTTAGAGCTTGATGTTTTTATTTTATGACTGTTGTAGTTATGCTTAAATACTTTCCACATTGCCGTGAGTTAAGCCTCTCTGCTCTGTACCATAGCTACCAGAGGGTTGAGCTCACATTAATTTCATGATTTTGTATGTTCACCCTGACTATAGTGGTGATTATTCCTTGAGGTGGGCAGTCACTCATCCCAAGAAATAACCCAATTTCTTACAGTACCATTTCTTCCAGCTCTACCTCTCACCATTTCCCTATTCGGCTTATAGCCACATGCATAAACATATCAATATATCAATCAGGGAGTGGCCGCTGACTGTCAGAGGGTGGAGGCATTGCCCCTTGCTCCTCTGGGACCCTCCTGATCTGCCTGTATCAAAATGCATGCACATACACACAAAGTGCCTGTTTCCATGTCTTTCACACTATCTCTCTCTTTTTTTTTAAAATAATTTTTATTGAGGGTTTAAATCATCCAAACACATTACAACAATACAATTATGTCAGTATTCCCAGTACAGTGCAGTCTTGCAGAGTCGGAGCTTCGGGCATTCCCATAACATGTGCAAGAATGGGGCTTCATTATATCCGCACTTGGGGCAGCAAGCAGAGCGGTCCGGGTATATTTTGTGGAGCACTTGCGGGGTCAGATAGGTTTGATGAACAATATTAAATTGTGTAAGCCTGAATCTGGTATTGGAGCTAATCTGTTTAACTCCTTCATATACCCTTTTCCATTCGGAGTCAGTTAAGGGCTCTTCTAATACTGCATCCCACTTGGCTTGAACCGGAAGCGGGCGTACCTCGAGGTCCTTTCTTAGTGCCCTATAAATATGAGATACCAGTCGACAGCCTCCAGCCAGGGTCACAAGGGCCTGAAGGGTGGCGGCAATAGGCGGTTCCTCCGGGAACATCGGCCATATATCTTGTGCTACCGCCGAGATCTTCGCGTACTGTAGGTACTGACCTCTACCCAAAGCAAACGCGGATTCTGTTTCCTCTCTGGTTATAAACCGCTGTCCCATATACAAGTCGCCCATCAGCCGACAACCGCCCTCCACCCACTTTGCAATTGACATAGTTTGACTTATTTGCCCAAACGGGACTACTGCCCGAAGTGGGGCTTCAGGGGCATAAGGCGCTTTACGTACCGCTACCTTGAGTGCCAATTCCCAAATATAGGCCACATGTCTAATGATATATGGGAGCTGTTCTGGCCCCCGCGATCCCATCATAAGGAGATCCGGGAGAGGAATCCCTCGATGAGTACCCAACAACAGCTGTTTTTCCCAGTTGTTGTTCTCATCAAACCATTGTACAGCATGTTGGAGCTGTGTTGCCATATAATAGAAATCCAACCTAGGAACCTCCAGTCCTCCTCGTTCCCACGTTCTCTGCATTGTGGTCAACTTTACTCTTTTTCTTTTATTCCCCACAGTAGATGAACTACCAAACGATCCAGCTGGAGGAAGTACGCCTGTGGTATACGATAGAGCAAGTTCTGCATTATATACAAGCATCGAGGAAGGACCACCATTTTTATTAGGGCAACTCGCCCCATCAGGGATAAGGGCAGGTCATGCCAGAACCCCACAGATTTGCAGATACCCTTCACACATTTCCCCATGTTATGTTCCAAATAAGCGTCCTGCGTATGTATCAGCCGGACCCCTAAATACCTCACCGTGTCCGTGACCCAGGTCATCCCCACATGAGGCAACTCCCTCACTTCTTTATCCCTCAGGCTTCCCATAGGGAAGAGCTTAGACTTCCCTGGATTAAGGCCGAGGCCCGAAATCGCACCAAAAGCAACAAACTGAAAGAGTTCCGGAACCGCCTCCCTGGGATGGCGGAGATATACCAATGTATCATCCGCGTACATTGAACCAACATGCACTGTTGGACCCAACTGGATACCCCACCTCATCATCTTGCTCCGCAGCGTAATCGCCAAAGGCTTCATTGCTAGAGCGAAAAGGAGCGGTGACAGGGGACAACCCTGCAGTGTACCCCTCTGGAGCTCCAGACTATCAGACACTTGATTGCGAAGACGGACCCGAGTCGTCGGTCTATTATACAGCAGTTTCAACCAGCTCAAATAATGGTCCCCCAATCCCATCCTAGCAAGTACCGCCCAGATGTATCCCCACTCGACTGAGTCGAACGCCTGTCGTATGTCCAATAGACACAGGGCCCAATCTGCGTCTTGCAAGTCCGGCGCATGCCAAACATGCGCCAGACGTCGCAAATTATGTGTGGTGTTTCGACCAGGGATAAATCCGGCTTGGTCCTCGTGGACCAGTCGGGTCATATATGGTTGAAGTCGTGCCGCCAGTACCCCTGTCGTGTGGTTTGTGGACTCATGGTCTGCATTGCTAAGTTAGCTTAGGCCTGGCTGCCATGATGCCTCTTTGCGCACGTTACTTTGTGCCTTTGTTTTTCCAGCCTCTGCTGTTTTGGAACTGTCTGCCTTTCACCTTTCTTCCTATTCCCTTTGGGTTTCGTCTGCACATCATGTACAAGGTCGAAAAACAATGTCACTTGTTCTTGCTGATCTGGTCAGCCCCTCGCACTTAGACATAACACTGAATGCAGCTGCACTGGAGAAATTCGTGTGCTTTTAATATTGTGATTTCACTGTTAGAGACACTTGGAGAAAAATCTTTCCAGAGAGAAGAGCTGTGCTTGTCTGATGATGTAAAACTTGCATCTAGATATTGAGGTATGAGGGTCCGCCTGACAAAGCCTAGATGTCTTCTATTTTTATAATAAACTAGCTACTAGCACGGGGAGGGTGGTATGGTCATTTAGCCCTTTATCCACTGCTTTATGAAATGCTTTCCCGTTTATATTCTATGGAATTGTAACTATGCTTATTGTTTTGTTCTTATGCATTATGCTGATAGTACTGGCACGTGTACTGCATCTCAGAGCACGGTAGTTGAAATAAACATTTCAAACTATACAGTGACTCTTATTACGCACGTTGTGGACATGTATGAGTGAGTTATGAAAGGGTGTTCTTGCTCTCTGCGAGTCCTGAGAGAGAGAGAGACCGTGTTCTGGGTTGTCTAATCATTGGTAGCATTGTTGCTAATGAGACGCTACTGCTAGTCGGGTTGGGATTGTGGGTACTAAGGTGTATTGTTGGCTCACCACTATACTCCGAGGTCCTATTATCCTGTGCATAGCTCTGTGTATGTGCAGAATCCCTACAACATGGCGCCCAACGTGGGGCTGCTTATCTGCGAGATGCTTGAGTAGTTCTTGTGCTTGTCCACAACTCCCTTCACAGACGCCTCCAGAGGCGTGTGTGAGGGCGATACCTCCTATATTGACATTTTTATAGGTTCTTTCAAGCTTGAAGTTGTTAAAAAAGGTTTTTAAACACAACCCTATATTGTGCTGCCTCATACTAGGGTGTCGATCTGATCTTTGTGGTACAAGCAGATCCAGCTTACCACTTTGAGGTGTTTTACTCTTGGATCACCTTTCCGGCGGTGGATGGGACTGATAATTTGTTCCATGAATATACAGCCACCACTGTTCCTAATCACTATAGACCGTATAGGAATCTTGAAGTACCGCTCATGGCATGGCAACAACGTGTTTGGTTTGATGGCGCCCTCCCCCAACCGGTTACCTCGGTTTGTTTAGGCCCCTTATCGATTGAAGGCCAGGTATACCCCACATCCGCGTTATATGACGCTGCCGGTCGCTGACCTGCGTAATTTACATTCGTCTTTGATACGAGTGCATAGAGCTTTAGTACAGTATGTTACAGGCAACATACAGGCAGCCCCGCCTGGAGTTGCAGTGCATCCAGCAGGACCGGGCGGTGTAACCATAAGTCCCGTCATGGTTAATTCGTTGATGGGCAAGCGCCCACAAAATAAGGACGATTTTCCTTATTGGCTCGCAGAGAAATTTGACCAGCTGGAGGCAGTTTTTCCAAATACTTCTCCTGTGGAAAAACACAGGATATTGACGATTAGTTTGCCAAAAGACCTAGTTCCCGAGTTGGCAGATTTCAACAACTGGGGTAAGGTATTCGCAGCAGCATATGCGATGAGTTTCGGCACTCCTTCCATGACGGTTCTCCCCTCTGTGATTAAACGAGTACAGGATGAGCATGGCCCTGAGGCGGATGTGGAATTAGGGATGAGACTGGTGGGAGTGTTCGACGTAGTAGCCGATTTGATCCTTGCGAATGTCAAGGGCGATGCAGTTAACTTCCAAGTAGCTAATGCTTTGGCTTTAGTCCCAGAACTGGACAGGCCGCGCGAATTACCGAAAATTATTGCACAGGCTTACAAAACCATTGGCCATAATAGCCTGGGAGTCAAGCCTTTTGCTAAGACGCAAACACAATCGCAACCACAACCAAAAACTCAGTCTGAGAAAGATGAGAAACCGTTCTTTACTAAAAAGAGCTGGAGGTTGAAAAAACAGGGTAAGCAACAGAAGAAGCCGGGGTCGCGAGGCGCTTCCCCAGTTTCAGTCTCTTCTGAACGCACATATGATTTGCGCGATAGAGCGAGAATTAAATCTCCAGAGAGATTTAAAGTCCCTGATCCGCGTTCTCCTCATTCTTCACAGGCACCGTCGACCTCCCAGACAGGTGGAGGAGATCGCCAGGATAGAGGTCGGGGTCGAGAGGCTCCACAGGGACGAGACCAACCTCGACAACAGGTCCGAGGGAAATCAGAAGAATTTCAACGTTCTCGCCCACAGTTTCAGAAGAAAAAGTTGCAGCAGTAACAGCGAGGTATGCCACAGACGGTGAGAACGAGACTCCTGAATTGGACGTGGGCAGTGACGCTCCTAGACAGCGCTGCGGAAGTTACCATAGTGCGGTAGGCACTACGTCCTCATGTGGAGGCGACAGCAACTGATATATTCATTACTGTCGAGACAGCTGACACCAGAGTGGCACCCCCTGACATACTATATAATATTGTCATCCAAATTGAGGGTGACATACAGCGTGTTATTAAAGGGATTTTTGGGAAAATCTGACCTCTTCATATGACATTTTGTTAGCAGAGGCGGATTGGCCACCCCCATTCGTACTTGCTGCACGTAGAGGGAGGAGGTAATCCTTCCGAGCTTTCGCCATGTCCCCAAGGACAAAGCGGAGGCTCTTGCAGCTGAGTGGGCTGTGTCCCTGGCTCCAGCGTTATACCGCAACCACGTGGGCTGGGATGAGGACTCACCCCCATGATATTCCTTTGCGGTCGCTGCCACAGCCACAACCCCAATATCCCATCAAGCGGGAAGCTAAAGGTCCCGTTTCCGAAATTCTGACACAGTTAGAATATCAAGGTGTAATTGAAACATGCGTATCACCCATGAATAATCCCCTTTCGCGGTTTCTAAACCCGATGGATCGTACCGCCTAGTTTTGGATTACCGGCATTTGAACTCTCATTGTCGGACCTTTGCGGTGCAAAATACCCATAGTTCTGCGCTTGTTTACAGTCTTGTTCGTAAAAAATATAAAACGACGCTTGACTTATCCAATGGATTTTACAAGCACAACTTAGCCCCGGAGTGTAGCCAATGGAGCGCTTTTACCTCCGGTGGTAAACATTTCAAATTTCGGCGTTTACCTATGGGCTACAAAACAGTCCAGGCGTATTCGCTGCCCGTGTTGTCTCTTTGTTAGATGGCATAGACCCAGATGCATGTTCATACGTCGATGATATTTATCTGACAGACGACGAATTATACCCGCATCTTTCCAGAGTGGACCGCATTATTTTAGAATTTGCGGTTTTATGTTACAAGTTTAACTTTGCCAAATCTCACATTGCTGAATTTACCATTTTGTTTTTGGGCTATGAGCTCAATAATGAAGGTAAGGGCTTAGCCCCCCATTTCTTGGAGAAATGTGCACTTTTGTGCCCTCCAACCACACTGAAGAAACTTCAGTCTTTACTGGGTTTTTTGAACTTCGGGCGTACTTACATTCCCGACTATGCCCAGCGTATCAAGCCGCTTTATGCCTGGATACAACCAAACTTTTCGAAGTCTTGCTGTCTTCCTGAGCATTCCTCTATACTGCAGTCTTTGCAGACAGACCTACTTGAATCTAAATTCTTGTTGACGCGTGACAACCACACAAACCTGGTGATTAGAATCATTCCAGGGGCAGTGGGTTTCACGTACTTGACCTTTAATGAAGGTGACACAGTACCGATTGCATATAAGTCACATCTATACACCTCTGCAGAAATGCGCTTTTCCTCTGTGGAAAAAGTTTTGACTGCAGTGCAAATGGCGATTCTAAAAGAACGCGCACTGGCCCAGGGAAAACGCATTTTGGTGGTAACACCCTATCCTGCCCTTGAGGCAGTGGCGAAAGCAAGTGTACCGAACTCTAAAGCTTTGCACCCCGTTGGATACAATGGGCAACATCTTTGACGTCCCCGGATGTCACTTTTATCTTTGATTCTTCACTTCAGACGCAGGAGTATTTACAGTATGAATTCGCTCATCCTCCTCCTCTGTCTTTGCTACCGCTTGAGGAGTACGAATGTATTATCTATACTGATGGTTCGGCACAACCGGCCACGGGTTCCAAGCATGCTTATTCCGCTGCATGTGCTATTGTTGCAGGTGTTATGGTGAACGGAGAGTTCAAACAGACGGTAGTGCACACTCAGGCACTAGGAGACAGTACTGCACAATTGGCCGAGCTGCGTGCTTTGGTGCTCGCACTTGAGTTCGCTAATCCAGATGTGACTACTCTTATTGTATGTGATTCATACTACTGTGTACAGTCTTACAATGACAATCTATTCTTTTGGTCACAAAATGACTATAGAGATGCAAAAGGCAGCACAATTAAGCATAAAATGCTTTGGGTTCGAGTGGCAGAGCTACAACAACGTCTGCCTCTCCCACAGGTGATTCACACCCTTGGCCACCAGCGTGTGGGCGCACACGCTGTAGGTAACGGTTTGGCAGACGAAGCTGCCAAATCAGCAGTAGCCACGTGTTCAGTCGCAGCCGTTACAAGATCCATGACTAAAATAGATAATGATATCTTGGCAGCTATCGCTGCGACAACGGAAGGTGCTAACTACCCACGGGGTTTCCCTTCCAAATACTCTTATCAATTAGGTCCCGAACAGGCTCCCTATGTAAGAATTCCGGACGTTGGTGATCGGCTGATTCCCAACGCGGACCGCAGACTTTCCTTGATAATGGCCGCACACGAGGGCATGGCTTCGGCACATGCTGGCGTGTCTGCGACGGTTTCCATCTTGCAGCAGCGTTATTGGTGGCGTGGTTTATATAAACAGACCCATACTTATGTGCTTTCTTGTGACGTTTGTCAACAAATTAAGCCTTCCACGGTTACACGGCCACCACAGACACCGCTCTGCATTTCAAACAGACCTTTTGGTTGTGTTTACCTGGATCACTGCGGTCCCTTTTCTTCTGACACTGCATATAAGTACATGTTGGTTGCAGTGGATTTGTGCACACGTTTCATCTGGGTCTGGCCACAACGGAGTGCTGACGCTCGAAATGTCATCAGGGATTTGCGTGTCTTTGTGGGAATTTTCGCCTGTGGCACCTTGCATTCTGACCAAGGTCCAGCGTTCGCCTCTAAGGCTTACAAGGACGCAATGGGGTCACTGGGGGTGCAGGTGAAATTTTCGTCTCCATATCGGCCTGAGGGCAATTCGATTGTTGAATGAATGAACCGTGACTTAAAGCAATCCTTGACAGCTAGAGTCCTAGGTACTGGCAGGAACTGGCTGGCCCACTTGTATACCGTACAACGTGCACTTAATAATCTCCCTAGAAGACCTCTGGGTGGGCGGACCCCATACGAAATGCTCTTTGGCATAAGAATGTTTGTGCCTGACCTTGATGGTCTAGACATGGCGGCGCAATCCGCAATCTTTGACGTAGATAATCATTCTACTATGTTACAGGACTTACAAGAAGCCCGAGACAAACTTGCAATTGAACATTTACCTTCAGCCACAGACGCTGCTCTGCAGATTCCGGTTGCCGGCTGGCTTCCGAAAGTTGGAGACCTGATCCGAGAGAAGGTGGAGAACAAAAAAGAATTTGGCCCCTCTTATCGTGCACCGGTTCCAGTCCTTGGCTTGAAGGGTACTCGTACAGTCATCTTACCACCGCTTCCTGGTCGCAAGGAAAACAGATACATCTCAGTGGAAAATGTCAAGCTACAACATCTGGCCGATCCTGAATAGTGTAACACCAGCGGTCTCTTGTCCAGTCATTTCTAGGATGAATGTCTGTGGTCTTCCAGCCCGAACGGTCACTGATGTAGCCATTGAGATGGTAGATTTGCCTGATCGCCTGCTCGACTACCCGCATTCCCCCTGCAATGAGGAGACCAAGTATACCTACCCCACCACCGAGTCCATGGCTCATCTACCAACAACGCCACTGAGCCAAACACGTTATTCTTTTGACTCGGATTCCATCTCTGCACTTATCCCGTCCAGATTCAGAATTTTTGTATCCTGGTTCAGAGACAATTTTTTGACCCCGCCATGGACATACATCTGGTTGGTACTATTCCTGATTTTTCTGTTCATGTCCATTGGTTTTGTCACAGTATTTTTTCTACTCATTAATGGTCACTATTTACCAGAACGCTGTGCTGTGAACTGTGTCGCTGGAACTTTGGCTCCGCATTCTTCTTCACACATCATGAAGCGTGACCACACATTTGTGAACATTTCAGCTTTCCCAGTCGCTGATGGCATCGTATGGGATGCGGTAAATTTCCAAATTCATGGACCAACCGAGATTATTAATGTACCAAATGTCCTCCGTGTTTCAATGAGTGATGTCGTTAAAAGTAATATTCATTCTGACGATTGGGATGTGCATGCAGTTGAATCGTTATTTACTGATTTGAAATATTATGCTGCTTTTAATGCTGAAGATTTGTACATGAATTCTGCAAGTTATGCCGATTTATATTGTTACCAGCATTGGGGCAACCATTTTCTCCATAAACCCAGTACCCTTCAGGGTCTTTTTAATTACACCCAATGGGAACATTGTCCGACCCCTTTGCCAGGTAGCTCCCAAACTCTTAGAAATAAGTTTACTTATTTTACGGATTTTGATAGATCGAACCCTGGGTCCTATTTCTTTAAATTAAACACTTCATCTACTCAGAAAATCATGTTGACCCACACCAAATTGCTGTATTCGGGTTCCTTTTTGCACGCCTTAGCTGTGGGTGGGTATGAACATTGGCGGGACACCATTGACTTAAAATCAATTTGGGGTTCCAGAGCATGGCAGGTGCAGGGCACAGAAGCCTTGCACCATGCTTGCCTCATCCCGGCCCAAATTTTATTTTTGAATCAAACCATTTATCAAACGACCTGTTGGGGTTTGGCTACGTCCAAACAATTAAATGCCCCATCCATTCCTGTATTGTCTTCCACTCCAAACGAAAGCCTGCACTTCAATATGTCCCTTACAGATTTGCAAGTTTTGTTTCAGAACAATTCGTTTAATGTCTCTACGTTTGTTCAGTCACCCTGGTTGGCTTGGCCCATTTATTTATTTATTTATTTATTTGTTTATATAGCGCTAGAATCGACCCCCGAAGGGGTATCTCTGCGCTTAGGGCAGACTGTGAGGGTGTAAAGCAACTCCAGCAGAATTTAGCAAGTGCGAAAAAGATTGGTCTTGAGCAACTTCCTGAATTGCAAGTGATCCAGACACTGCCTTAAGGGCAAGGGGAGCTCATTCCAATAACGAGGACCAAGATGGGAGAGAGCTTTTCCTCCTGATCTTGCCTTGCTTACTCGAGGCACCACCGGAAGGTGTTTAGCACTCGAGCGGAGGGATCTTGATGTTATATAGGGCGTAAATTTCTCGGAAAGGTAGGAAGGGCCCAAGTTAAGCAGTGACTTATGAATGGTGCAGCAGATTTTAAATTTAACCCGTTGGCGGATGGGGAGCCAATGCAACTTCAAGAGAAGAGGGCGGGAAGGGGTCCTGGAAGGGACATTGAGGACCAACCGCGCCGCCGTGTTCTGAACTACCTGCAGTCTACTGAGTGAAGCATCATTAGCAGAGACCAGCAGGCCGTTACAATAGTCCAGACGACTCAATACCAGCGCCTGGACCAGGGTTTTCCGGGTAGAATCAGGCAGCAAGGGGAAAACTCGGCGGAGCAGGCCAATTACATGGAAAAAGGAACCAGCTGTCTGAGCGGCATGCTCCTTCAGACTGAGGGCTTGATCCAAACGGACACCCAGGTTTTTGACAGTAGACCTGGGGGCAGGATGGGGACCCAAGTCGATCGGCCACCAATCTGGGCTCCATAGGAGGGGGGCCTCTCCAAAGAGCATTATCTCTGTTTTTCCCACATTACACTGGAGGAAATTATTCTTCATCCAGTGCGATATGGCTCTCATCCCATTAGAGAAGGCCAGTCGGACCGCTGAGGTGAATTTATCAAATGGAAAGAGTAGCTGGGTATCGTCGGCATATGATATGGGGATGAACCCATGTGTTCTCAAAAGGTTGGCCAAGGGAGCAATATAGATGTTGAATAATGTAGGGCTCAAACAAGAGCCCTGGGGTACTCCCTTGGTCAAATCTATAGGAGCCGAACGATACGGGCCTAGGTTGACAATCTGGGAGCGATCAGACAGAAAGCTCCTCATCCATTGTAAGGCTGATTTTCTTAGCCCAATCTCTTCCAACCTTTTGATCAGAATACTATGGGAAACTGTGTCGAACGCTGCGGATAGGTCGAACAGCACCAGAATCATAGAGTGGCCTTTATCTAGGGTCATCCTGATGTTATCTGTGACCGCTAGTAATGCTGGTTCGGTGCTGTATTTGGGCCTAAAACCAGACTGGGAGTGGTCTAAACATTCTGTCAGTTCAACATAGTTGGAAAGATGGGTATTGACGTGTTTTTCCATTAGTTTGCTCAGGAACGGGAGGAGTGAAATAGGACGGAGGTTAGAGAGATCCGTCCATGATGTTTTAGTATTCTTACGAATAGGTCTAACCTGAGCAACCTTCCACTCCAGCGGGACATGGCCCTCCGTTAGAGAGAATTAATAAGAGATTGTACCGAGGGAGACAGGTGTTTAGCCAAAGACGGAATGACTTTAGCTGGAATCTGGTCAGAAGGGGACCCAGACTTTGTCTTGTGGATCAGTGATTCAACCTCTACCAATGTAATTGCGGGAAAATTCTCTAACAGCTGTGAATTTGTTAGATTCAAATGGTCCAAGCCCGTAGGAATCTGCTGCAGGCCTCCTATTGCGGTAATTTTACCATAAATAAGCTCTATCTTTTGTACAAAATAAAGAGCAATATCATTACACAGCAGTTGGGAGGGGCCTCTGAGCTTTCACAAGCCTTAGGGTTAATGAAAGACTGAAGAATCTGGTGTAGGGTTTTAGAAGAGTTGCCAGCCTCGGCTAACTGAGCTGTTATATGAGTTTTCCGTGCTATCTTTATATTTTTATGATAGCTGGATAGAGTGGAATAAAACCGACCTCTGTCCGCCTCATTATGAGAAGCACGCCAGATTCTCTCCAGCTTCCTGCAAAGTTGTTTTTGATCTCGCAGTTGAGTCGAGAACCAGACTGCCCGTGGGCGGTTAGAGTGGCTCAAGGAAGATTTCAGAGGTGCAATATGGTCGATGGCTGTTAAAACAGCCGAGTTATATTTGGACAATGCTTCCTCAATGTTGTCCGATGCAGAATTTTGAGGCCTCAAAAAACTGTTTGAAAATTTTCCGCAGAGACTTTCTGCCACTGCCTGCGAGAATAAAATGTAGCTGGTTTAGATATTTTAAGTTTTAGAGGGTCCTGAATAAAAATTCAATGACTGAATGATCGGACCAAGAAAGTTGTTGGGGGGCTCGCACTGAATCTTAGAAGAATTTGAAAATATAATATCCAAAGTATGACCAGCTATATGGGTGGGGCCTTCATTAAGCTGGGATAGGCCGAAAAGGGATAGGTCAGTCAAAAGAGTCTGTGCATCTGAGTTAGAGAGACAATCACTATGGACATTGAAATCTCCTAAGAGTAGAAAGTTATTACATGCATTCACATATGGGGCTAATAGTTCAACCAGTTGTAGAGAAAAATCAGCTAGAGGTCCCGGGGACGATAAATTAACGCCCCTTTCCAGCTAGCCTGCAAGGGAGGATCTATTCTAAAGACTAACATCTCCATAGTGGCATCGCCACGTTGGTCTAATACGGAGACATTGATTCCATCTTTATGCACAATGGCGATTCCACCCCTACCTTCATAGATCTGTCCAGTCTAACCATTTTATACCCCTCCGGTATGCCTAACGCTATAGCGGGCACAGAGTGGGATTTGAGCCAGGTCTCGGTTAGAAAGCCTAGTTCAGGTTGAACCGAGGACACTAGGTCCCATACCTCAGCAGAGTGTTTGGGCAGCGATCGAACATTGCATAACAAATTTTTCCACCCCTTCCGTGAATTATCCATGGAAGTATTAATAACCTGACCAGGAGAAATATGATTTGCCTGAAATCGGCATACTCGGCAAGAGAACGGACCTTCTGGATGAGGCCAGATTTCTGCCCGACAAGTAGGGGTTACATTGGTCTGTAGATTAATTAGCTCTTGTCTGGTATAGTGTATTTGCATAGGGGGACCGTGATTGACATGAACTTGACCAGGGTCTCCTGCTCCTAGCGACGTCCTGGCGCGGACAGGCGCAGACGGGCTTGCCTTTGGCGCGCCGCCGGCGCGCCCGCTGCACGCGTCCGCTGCGCGCTTCGCTCTGCATGCCCCTTTATGTGCAAATGAGGGTGGGGACTAGACCACCAACCCTCGACTGGCCGGAAATGACTTCCCTCCACACAATCGAGATTGAGACCCGCTATGGACCGGGGGAGTGAACCGGAAGTGTGGCTTTGGAAGGGAACCTCACAACATCAGGTATTCCCTCGTAAACTTTAAAATGTTATTATTTTAAAAAAGATGAGTGCACAAGATATTAATAGTTTAAAAGTACATGCGGTACATGCAGCAAGCGTCATACAACTAGCGCTGGGCAGTATAACAACAATACAACTACCTCACGCGCGTCCGCTGCGCGCTTCGCTCTGCATGCCCCTTTATGTGCAAATGAGGGTGGGGACTAGACCACCAACCCTCGACTGGCCGGAAATGACTTCCCTCCACACAATCAGGATTGAGACCCGCGGTGGACCGGGGGAGTGAACCGGAAGTGTGGCTTTGGAAGGGAACCTCACAACATCAGGTATTCCCTCGTAAACTTTAAAATGTTATTATTTTAAAAAAGATGAGTGCACAAGATATTAATAGTTTAAAAGTACAGGTGGCACATGCAGCAAGCGTCATACAACTAGCGCTGGGCAGTATAACAACAATACAGCTACCTCACGCGCGTCCGCTGCGCGCTTCGCTCTGCATGCCCCTTTATGTGCAAATGAGGGTGGGGACTAGACCACCAACCCTCGACTGGCCGGAAATGACTTCCCTCCACACAATCGGGATTGAGACCCTCGGTGGACCGGGGGAGTGAACCGGAAGTGTGGCTTTGGAAGGGAACCTCACAACATCAGGTATTCCCTCGTAAACTTTAAAATGTTATTATTTTAAAAAAGATGAGTGCACAAGATATTAATAGTTTAAAAGTGCATGCGGTACATGCAGCAAGCGTCATACAACTAGCGCTGGGCAGTATAACAACAATACAGCTACCTCACGCGCGTCCGCGCATCTAATGCCTGCCAACTGCGTTTTCATGACACGGATCCTGGCTACAAACAGGATAGGCCGGACCCCAGGTTTTCTGACTCTCGTACTGTTACAACATATTCTGTTGGTAAATTGTGTAAACAGTGATTGCAGCACTCTTCCTTAGATTCTGTTAAACAACATTTATCCCTCCTATCAGGCAACATTGATCTGTCCGACTTTGTTCTGGGGCCTCGTGGTCCTCGACCAAAGAGATTCATTTATGAAACTTACAATGAACTCTGGAAGCTTTCGCAAATTGAAGCTGCTTCCCGTCTTCGGGAAATCGATCAAGCAAATTTAGAAAAGGTGCTTGCTGTTGTTGACAATAGTATTAATACCCTGTCTTCCCGCATTTACACATTAGAGAATATTATTTCCTCTGTTGTTGATATTGTACAAGATGATGTTTCTGTGTTATATCATGGTCAAAATCAATTGCGTTCAGTAATGCAGTTTGCATGGACTTTGCAAACACTTAAAATGGGGAAAGTTCCTTGGCACTTTTTGAACACCTCTGCCTTATTCTTACCTTTTAATTTGACGGAGAAACAGCGGTTCATGTCCATGAAAGATGCAGCATACACTCTGTTACATATCGAGAAAATAGAGCCCTTACCATTCTCTGTTGCAGAATTAGATTCTGCTGTGTGGCTAGTACACGGGGTTATCGCTTTGCCTTTTTCTTTATTTGAGTTCAGTTCCTGCATGAAACATTATCCTGTTGGCCGTTTTCAGCCTTTCAGGAAGTGCTTTCCTGCATGAACTTTGGTCCCTGCCTTTCATGTATAAATGTCTTAGGGACGGGAAGGAAGTTTTTCTCACGGGGAGTCATGCGATTCTACTGTGGGTCATTCCCTTGTTTGCAAACACATTAGAGTACACGGGGCTTGTAATGTTTCGGCTCCAAATCTTGCTTGTGTTTTAAAGGGCATTCCTGCTCCTGCTATATCTCCTACTTTCACTGTGCTTGCAAATGGTAGCTATCTCCTTCTGAATAATCAGGACTGCTGTGGCATGCTTGCCGGCATACCGTATATTGTAACTGTTTCCCACTGGGTTGTCTGATGCAAAAATGTGCTTTTTCCTCCCCCGCACGGCATTGTAGATAGTTCCATTTGGCCTTCCATTCCGACTTTGAAGGCAGATTTCAATAAATTGAGCAGAATAAAGGCACTATTATTGAACCAGGAGGTTATGGTCACATCCGCCCGGGAGACATTCATTCTCCAGGTGGCGAGTACCCACAGTGAAATACAGGCCCTGTTGAACACAAACCTCCCACAACATTTCGGTGAACTGATTCACCGTGTTTTCAATGCTTCACGCACCGAAGGTCTTGTGCACTTTTTTTAAGTTGTGGGCTCTGGCCTTGTTACCTCCTTTCAAACTATATTTGGTGTAATACCGGCTTTTATTCATTCCATTTTTTCCAGCGTCTTTGGAGGCTTTCCGTTGATCCTCGCCTTAGCGGCTGGTGTTTTGCTTTTGGTCTGTGTGCTACGCAATGGCTGCACTTCCTGGGGTCCTGCTCGACCACGGTCGACTCCGGATGCTCCGTGAGCACATCCTCGCCGCTTTCGGCGTCCTGCCATTGGCGACACTCGGTGTGTCATATAGACTTTCTTTTCGCTTTGCGTATTTCACTTGCGTGCAACCTGTGATGTCTTGCATCCACTGTCCTTTCTCATGGACCTTGGATTACTGCCTCTCCAATACGTCTCTGTCTCGCCCGGATTTTGTCCAGTTGGTGGGTCCCCTAGAGGCCCATGAACGGGACTGTTCCGGAGCTGGCTATATGGCGCGTGCGGCTGCACTTGGAATTTTGGCACAATGGGATGTATGGGTGGCTGCTCAGACTCTCCTACAACAAAGTTATATGGAGTATCACGCAAGTTGTCCCGCAATGCTGTTCGCTGCTCCCTCTTGCGAGGAACATGAATGCAGTTTTGATTTATTGGACTGGATGGCTTCTCTTTTTTCTGACGATTCCAACGACGTCCTCTTGGAAGGTGTAGCGTTTTTCTGCACCTACACTTTTTTGGATTAGGGGGCCTCCGCTTTTGGCGTCCCGCCTCCCTGGACATTTTTATTCAATTTTTTTCTCTCCCGTTCATTGTCTTCCATTTGGGCACCTTCAGTCACAGTTTGCCGTTCTGCTCCATCTATTTGAACTCTGTCTTTGTCCTATGTCTTCGCCGATGGACTGACCAGGGGAGGGTGTCGTGTGGTTTGTGGACTCATGGTCATGCACTGCCATGATGCCTCTTTGCGCACGTTACTTTGTGCCTTTGTTTTTCCAGCCTCTGCTATTTTGGAACTGTCTGCCTTTCACCTTTCTTACTATTCCCTTTGGGTTTCGTCTGCACATCATGTACAAGGTCGAAAAACAATGTCACTTGTTCTTGCTGATCTGGTCAGCCCCTCGCACTTAGACATAACACTGAATGCAGCTGCACTGGAGAAATTTGTGTGCTTTTAATATTGTGATTTCACTGTTAGAGACACTTGGAGAAAAACCTTTCCAGAGAGAAGAGCTGTGCTTGTCTGATGATGTAAAACTTGCATCTAGCTATTGAGGTATGAGGGTCCGCCTGACAAAGCCTAGAGGTCTTCTATTTTTATAATAAACTAGCTACTAGCACGGGGAGGGTGGTTTGGTCATTTAGCCCTATATCCACTGCTTTATGAAATGCTTTCCCCGTTTATATTCTATGGAATTGTAACTATGCTTATTGTTTTGTTCTTATGCATTATGCTGATAGTACTGGCACGTGTACTGCATCTCAGAGCACGGTAGTTGAAATAAACATTTCAAACTATACAGTGACTCTTATTACGCACGTTGTGGACATGTATGAGTGAGTTATGAAAGGGTGTTCTTGCTCCTGCGAGTCCTGAGAGAGAGAGAGACCATGTTCTGGGTTGTCTAATCATTGGTAGCATTGTTGCTAATGAGACGCTACTGCTAGTCGGGTTGGGATTGTGGGTACTAAGGTGTATTGTTGGCTCACCACTATACTCCGAGGTCCTATTATCCTGTGCATAGCTCTGTGTATGTGCAGAATCCCTACAACATGGCGCCCAACGTGGGGCTGCTTATCTGCGAGATGCTTGAGTAGTTCTTGTGCTTGTCCACAATCCCCTTCACAGACGCCTCCAGAGGCGTGTGTGAGGGCGATACCTCCTATATTGACATTTTTATAGGTTCTTTCAAGCTTGAAGTTGTTAAAAAAGGTTTTTAAACACAACCCTATATTGTGCTGCCTCATACTAGGGTGTCGATCTGATCTTTGTGGTACAAGCAGATCCAGCTTACCACTTTGAGGTGTTTTACTCTTGGATCACCTTTCCGGCGGTGGATGGGACTGATAATTTGTTCCATGAATATACAGCCACCACTGTTCCTAATCACTATAGACCGTATAGGAATCTTGAAGTACCGCTCATGGCATGGCAACAACGTGTTTGGTTTGATGGCGCCCTCCCCCAACCGGTTACCTCGGTTTGTTTAGGCCCCTTATCGATTGAAGGCCAGGTATACCCCACATCCGCGTTATATGATGCTGCCGGTCGCTGACCTGCGTAATTTACATTCGTCTTTGATACGAGTGCATAGAGCTTTAGTACAGTATGTTACAGGCAACATACAGGCAGCCCCGCCTGGAGTTGCAGTGCATCCAGCAGGACCGGGCGGTGTAACCATAAGTCCCGTCATGGTTAATTCGTTGATGGGCAAGCGCCCACAAAATAAGGACGATTTTCCTTATTGGCTCGCAGAGAAATTTGACCAGCTGGAGGCAGTTTTTCCAAATACTTCTCCTGTGGAAAAACACAGGATATTGACGATTAGTTTGCCAAAAGACCTAGTTCCCGAGTTGGCAGATTTCAACAACTGGGGTAAGGTATTCGCAGCAGCATATGCGAAGAGTTTCGGCACTCCTTCCATGACGGTTCTCCCCTCTGTGATTAAACGAGTACAGGATGAGCATGGCCCTGAGGCGGCTGTGGAATTAGGGATGAGACTGGTGGGAGTGTTCGACGTAGTAGCCGATTTGATCCTTGCGAATGTCAAGGGCGATGCAGTTAACTTCCAAGTAGCTAATGCTTTGGCTTTAGTCCCAGAACTGGACAGGCCGCGCGACTACCGAAAATTATTGCACAGGCTTACAAAACCATTGGCCGTAATAGCCTGGGAGTCAAGCCTTTGCTAAGACGCAAACACAATCGCAACCACAACCAAAAACTCAGTCTGAGAAAGATGAGAAACCGTTCTTTACTAAAAAGAGCTGGAGGTTGAAAAAACAGGGTAAGCAACAGAAGAAGCCGGGGTCGCGAGGCGCTTCCCCAGTTTCAGTCTCTTCTGAACGCACATATGATTTGCACGATAGAGCGAGAATTAAATCTCCAGAGAGATTTAAAGTCCCTGATCCGCGTTCTCCTCATTCTTCACAGGCACCGTCGACCTCCCAGACAGGTGGAGGAGATCGCCAGGATAGAGGTCGGGGTCGAGAGGCTCCACAGGGACGAGACCAACCTCGACAACAGGTCCGAGGGAAATCAGAAGAATTTCAACGTTCTCGCCCACAGTTTCAGAAGAAAAAAGTTGCAGCAGTAACAGCGAGGTATGCCACAGACGGTGAGAACGAGACTCCTGAATTGGACGTGGGCAGTGACGCTCCTAGACAGCGCTGCGGAAGTTACCATAGTGCGGGAGGCACTACGTCCTCATGTGGAGGCGACAGCAACTGATATATTCATTACTGTCGAGACAGCTGACACCAGAGTGGCACCCCTGACAGACTATATAATATTGTCATCCAAATTGAGGGTGACATACAGCGTGTTATTAAAGGGATTTTTGGGAAAATCTGACCTCTTCATATGACATTTTGTTAGCAGAGGCGGATTGGCCACCCCCATTCGTACTTGCTGCACGTAGAGGGGAGGAGGTAATCCTTCCGAGCTTTCTCGCCATGTCCCCAAGGACAAAGCGGAGGCTCTTGCAGCTGAGTGGGCTGTGTCCCTGGCTCCAGCGTTATACCGCAACCACGTGGGCTGGGATGAGGACTCACCCCCATGATATTCCCTTGCGGTCGCTGCCACAGCCACAACCCCAATATCCCATCAAGCGAGAAGCTAAAGGTCCCGTTTCCGAAATTCTGACACAGTTAGAATATCAAGGTGTAATTGAAACATGCGTATCACCCATGAATAATCCCCTTTTCGCGGTTTCTAAACCCGATGGATCGTACCGCCTAGTTTTGGATTACCGGCATTTGAACTCTCATTGTCGGACCTTTGCGGTGCAAAATACCCATAGTTCTGCGCTTGTTTACAGTCTTGTTCGTAAAAAATATAAAACGACGCTTGACTTATCCAATGGATTTTACACGCACAACTTAGCCCCGGAGTGTAGCCAATGGAGCGCTTTTACCTCCGGTGGTAAACATTTCAAATTTCGGCGTTTACCTATGGGCTACAAAACAGTCCAGGCGTATTCGCTGCCCGTGTTGTCTCTTTGTTAGATGGCATAGACCCAGATGCATGTTCATACGTCGATGATATTTATCTGACAGACGACGAATTATACCCGCATCTTTCCAGAGTGGACCGCATTATTTTAGAATTTGCGGTTTTATGTTACAAGTTTAACTTTGCCAAATCTCACATTGCTGAATTTACCATTTAGTTTTTGGGCTATGAGCTCAATAATGAAGGTAAGGGCTTAGCCCCCCATTTCTTGGAGAAATGTGCACTTTTGTGCCCTCCAACCACACTGAAGAAACTTCAGTCTTTACTGGGTTTTTTGAACTTCGGGCGTACTTACATTCCCGACTATGCCCAGCGTATCAAGCCGCTTTATGCCTGGATACAACCAAACTTTTCGAAGTCTTGCTGTCTTCCTGAGCATTCCTCTATACTGCAGTCTTTGCAGACAGACCTACTTGAATCTAAATTCTTGTTGACGCGTGACAACCACACAAACCTGGTGATTAGAATCATTCCAGGGGCAGTGGGTTTCACGTACTTGACCTTTAATGAAGGTGACACAGTACCGATTGCATATAAGTCACATCTATACACCTCTGCAGAAATGCGCTTTTCCTCTGTGGAAAAAGTTTTGACTGCAGTGCAAATGGCGATTCTAAAAGAACGCGCACTGGCCCAGGGAAAACGCATTTTGGTGGTAACACCCTATCCTGCCCTTGAGGCAGTGGCGAAAGCAAGTGTACCGAACTCTAAAGCTTTGCACCCCCGTTGGATACAATGGGCAACATCTTTGACGTCCCCGGATGTCACTTTTATCTTTGATTCTTCACTTCAGACGCAGGAGTATTTACAGTATGAATTCGTTCATCCTCCTCCTCTGTCTTTGCTACCGCTTGAGGAGTACGAATGTATTATCTATACTGATGGTTTGGCACAACCGGCCACGGGTTCCAAGCATGCTTATTCCGCTGCATGTGCTATTGTTGCAGGTGTTATGGTGAACGGAGAGTTCAAACAGACGGTAGTGCACACTCAGGCACTAGGAGACAGTACTGCACAATTGGCCGAGCTGCGTGCTTTGGTGCTCGCACTTGAGTTCGCTAATCCAGATGTGACTACTCTTATTGTATGTGATTCATACTACTGTGTACAGTCTTACAATGACAATCTATTCTTTTGGTCACAAAATGACTATAGAGATGCAAAAGGCAGCACAATTAAGCATAAAATGCTTTGGGTTCGAGTGGCAGAGCTACAACAACGTCTGCCTCTCACACAGGTGATTCACACCCTTGGCCACCAGCGTGTGGGCGCACACACTGTCGGTAACGGTTTGGCAGACGAAGCTGCCAAATCAGCAGTAGCCACGTGTTCAGTCGCAGCCGTTACAAGATCCGTGACTAAAATAGATAATGATATCTTGGCAGCTATCGCTGCGACAACGGAAGGTGCTAACTACCCACGGGGTTTCCCTTCCAAATACTCTTATCAATTAGGTCCCGAACAGGCTCCCTATGTAAGAATTCCGGACGTTGGTGATCGGCTGATTCCCAACGCGGACCGCAGACTTTCCTTGATAACGGCCGCACACGAGGGCATGGCTTCGGCACATGCTGGCGTGTCTGCGACGGTTTCCATCTTGCAGCAGCGTTATTGGTGGCGTGGTTTATATAAACAGACCCGTACTTATGTGCTTTCTTGTGACGTTTGTCAACAAATTAAGCCTTCCACGGTTACACGGCCACCACAGACACCGCTCTGCATTTCAAACAGACCTTTTGGTTGTGTTTACCTGGATCACTGCGGTCCCTTTTCTTCTGACACTGCATATAAGTACATGTTGGTTGCAGTGGATTTGTGCACACGTTTCATCTGGGTCTGGCCACAACGGAGTGCTGACGCTCGAAATGTCATCAGGGATTTGCGTGTCTTTGTGGGAATTTTCGCCTGTGGCACCTTGCATTCTGACCAAGGTCCAGCGTTCGCCTCTAAGGCTTACAAGGATGCAATGGGGTCACTGGGGGTGCAGGTGAAATTTTCGTCTCCATATCGGCCTGAGGGCAATTCGATTGTTGAATGAATGAACCGTGACTTAAAGCAATCCTTGACAGCTAGAGTCCTAGGTACTGGCAGGAACTGGCTGGCCCACTTGTATACCGTACAACGTGCACTTAATAATCTCCCTAGAAGACCTCTGGGTGGGCGGACCCCATACGAAATGCTCTTTGGCATAAGAATGTTTGTGCCTGACCTTGATGGTCTAGACATGGCGGCGCAATCCGCAATCTTTGACGTAGATAATCATTCTACTATGTTACAGGACTTACAAGAAGCCCGAGACAAACTTGCAATTGAACATTTACCTTCAGCCACAGACGCTGCTCTGCAGATTCCGGTTGCCGGCTGGCTTCCGAAAGTTGGAGACCTGGCCGAGAGAAGGTGGAGAACAAAAAAGAATTTGGCCCCTCTTATCGTGCACCGGTTCCAGTCCTTGGCTTGAAGGGTACTCGTACAGTCATCTTACCACCGCTTCCTGGTCGCAAGGAAAACAGATACATCTCAGTGGAAAATGTCAAGCTACAACATCTGGCCGATCCTGAATAGTGTAACACCAGCGGTCTCTTGTCCAGTCATTTCTAGGATGAATGTCTGTGGTCTTCCAGCCCGAACGGTCACTGATGTAGCCATTGAGATGGTAGATTTGCCTGATCGCCTGCTCGACTACCCGCATTCCCCCTGCAATGAGGAGACCGAGTATACCTACCCCACCACCGAGTCCATGGCTCATCTACCAACAACGCCACTGAGCCAAACACGTTATTCTTTTGACTCGGATTCCATCTCTGCACTTATCCCGTCCAGATTCAGAATTTTTGTATCCTGGTTCAGAGACAATTTTTTGACCCCGCCATGGACATACATCTGGTTGGTACTATTCCTGATTTTTCTGTTCATGTCCATTGGTTTTGTCACAGTATTTTTTCTACTCATTAATGGTCACTATTTACCAGAACGCTGTGCTGTGAACTGTGTCGCTGGAACTTTGGCTCCGCATTCTTCTTCACACATCATGAAGCGTGACCACACATTTGTGAACATTTCAGCTTTCCCAGTCGCAGATGGCATCGTATGGGATGCGGTAAATTTCCAAATTCATGGACCAACCGAGATTATTAATGTACCAAATGTCCTCCGTGTTTCAATGAGTGATGTCGTTAAAAGTAATATTCATTCTGACGATTGGGATGTGCATGCAGTTGAATCGTTATTTACTGATTTGAAATATTATGCTGCTTTTAATGCTGAAGATTTGTACATGAATTCTGCAAGTTATGCCGATTTATATTGTTACCAGCATTGGGGCAACCATTTTCTCCATAAACCCAGTACCCTTCGGGGTCTTTTTAATTACACCCAATGGGAACATTGTCCGACCCCTTTGCCAGGTAGCTCCCAAACTCTTAGAAATAAGTTTACTTATTTTACGGATTTTGATAGATCGAACCCTGGGTCCTATTTCTTTAAATTAAACACTTCATCTACTCAGAAAATCATGTTGACCCACACCAAATTGCTGTATTCGGGTTCCTTTTTGCACGCCTTAGCTGTGGGTGGGTATGAACATTGGCGGGACACCATTGACTTAAAATCTATTTGGGGTTCCAGAGCATGGCAGGTGCAGGGCACAGAAGCCTTGCACCATGCTTGCCTCATCCCGGCCCAAATTTTATTTTTGAATCAAACCATTTATCAAACGACCTGTTGGGGTTTGGCTACGTCCAAACAATTAAATGCCCCATCCATTCCTGTATTGTCTTCCACTCCAAACGAAAGCCTGCACTTCAATATGTCCCTTACAGATTTGCAAGTTTTGTTTCAGAACAATTCGTTTAATGTCTCTACGTTTGTTCAGTCACCCTGGTTGGCTTGGCCCATTTATTTATTTATTTATTTGTTTATATAGCGCTAGAATCGACCCCCGAAGGGGTATCTCTGCGCTTAGGGCAGACTGTGAGGGTGTAAAGCAACTCCAGCAGAATTTAGCAAGTGCGAAAAAGATTGGTCTTGAGCAACTTCCTGAATTGCAAGTGATCCAGACACTGCCTTAAGGGCAAGGGGAGCTCATTCCAATAACGAGGACCAAGATGGGAGAGAGCTTTTCCTCCTGATCTTGCCTTGCTTACTCGAGGCACCACCGGAAGGTGTTTAGCACTCGAGCGGAGGGATCTTGATGGTATATAGGGCGTAAATTTCTCGGAAAGGTAGGAAGGGCCCAAGTTAAGCAGTGACTTATGAATGGTGCAGCAGATTTTAAATTTAACCCGTTGGCGGATGGGGAGCCAATGCAACTTCAAGAGAAGAGGGCGGGAAGGGGTCCTGGAAGGGACATTGAGGACCAACCGCGCCGCCGTGTTCTGAACTACCTGCAGTCTACTGAGTGAAGCATCATTAGCAGAGACCAGCAGGCCGTTACAATAGTCCAGACGACTCAATACCAGCGCCTGGACCAGGGTTTTCCGGGTAGAATCAGGCAGCAAGGGGAAAACTCGGCGGAGCAGGCCAATTACATGGAAAAGGAACCAGATGTCTGAGCGGCATGCTCCTTCAGACTGAGGGCTTGATCCAAACGGACACCCAGGTTTTTGACAGTAGACCTGGGGGCAGGATGGGGACCCAAGTCGATCGGCCACCAATCTGGGCTCCATAGGAGGGGGCCTCTCCAAAGAGCATTATCTCTGTTTTTCCCACATTACACTGGAGGAAATTATTCTTCATCCAGTGCGATATGGCTCTCATCCCATTAGAGAAGGCCAGTCGGACCGCTGAGGTGAATTTATCAAATGGAAAGAGTAGCTGGGTATCGTCGGCATATGATATGGGGATGAACCCATGTGTTCTCAAAAGGTTGGCCAAGGGAGCAATATAGATGTTGAATAATGTAGGGCTCAAACAAGAGCCCTGGGGTACTCCCTTGGTCAAATCTATAGGAGCCGAACGATACGGGCCTAGGTTGACAATCTGGGAGCGATCAGACAGAAAGCTCCTCATCCATTGTAAGGCTGATTTTCTTAGCCCAATCTCTTCCAACCTTTTGATCAGAATACTATGGGAAACTGTGTCGAACGCTGCGGATAGGTCGAACAGCACCAGAATCATAGAGTGGCCTTTATCTAGGGTCATCCTGATGTTATCTGTGACCGCTAGTAATGCTGGTTCGGTGCTGTATTTGGGCCTAAAACCAGACTGGGAGTGGTCTAAACATTCTGTCAGTTCGACATAGTTGGAAAGATGGGTATTGACGTGTTTTTCCATTAGTTTGCTCAGGAACGGGAGGAGTGAAATAGGACGGAGGTTAGAGAGATCCGTCCATGATGTTTTAGTATTCTTACGAATAGGTCTAACCTGAGCAACCTTCCACTCCAGCGGGACATGGCCCTCCGTTAGAGAGAGATTAATAAGAGATTGTACCGAGGGAGACAGGTGTTTAGCCAAAGACGGAATGACTTTAGCTGGAATCTGGTCAGAAGGGGACCCAGACTTTGTCTTGTGGATCAGTGATTCAACCTCTACCAATGTAATTGCGGGAAAATTCTCTAACAGCTGTGAATTTGTTAGATTCAAATGGTCCAAGCCCGTAGGAATCTGCTGCAGGCCTCCTATTGCGGTAATTTTACCATAAATAAGCTCTATCTTTTGTACAAAATAAAGAGCAATATCATTACACAGCAGTTGGGAGGGGGCCTCTGAGCTTTCACAAGCCTTAGGGTTAATGAAAGACTGAAGAATCTGGTGTAGGGTTTTAGAAGAGTTGCCAGCCTCGGCTAACTGAGCTGTTATATGAGTTTTCCGTGCTATCTTTATATTTTTATGATAGCTGGATAGAGTGGAATAAAACCGACCTCTGTCCGCCTCATTATGAGAAGCACGCCAGATTCTCTCCAGCTTCCTGCAAAGTTGTTTTTGATCTCGCAGTTGAGTCGAGAACCAGACTGCCCGTGGGCGGTTAGAGTGGCTCAAGGAAGATTTCAGAGGTGCAATATGGTCGATGGCTGTTAAAACAGCCGAGTTATATTTGGACAATGCTTCCTCAATGTTGTCCGATGCAGAATTTTGAGGCCTCAAAAAAACTGTTTGAAAATTTTCCGCAGAGACTTTCTGCCACTGCCTGCGAGAATAAAATGTAGCTGGTTTAGATATTTTAAGTTTTAGAGGGTCCTGAATAAAAAATTCAATGACTGAATGATCGGACCAAGAAAGTTGTTGGGGGGGCTCGCACTGAATCTTAGAAGAATTTGAAAATATAATATCCAAAGTATGACCAGCTATATGGGTGGGGCCTTCATTAAGCTGGGATAGGCCTAAAAGGGATAGGTCAGTCAAAAGAGTCTGTGCATCTGAGTTAGAGAGACAATCACTATGGACATTGAAATCTCCTAAGAGTAGAAAGTTATTACATGCATTCACATATGGGGCTAATAGTTCAACCAGTTGTAGAGAAAAATCAGCTAGAGGTCCCGGGGGACGATAAATTAACGCCCCTTTCCAGCTAGCCTGCAAGGGAGGATCTATTCTAAAGACTAACATCTCCATAGTGGCATCGCCACGTTGGTCTAATACGGAGACATTGATTCCATCTTTATGCACAATGGCGATTCCACCCCTACCTTCATAGATCTGTCCAGTCTAACCATTTTATACCCCTCCGGTATGCCTAACGCTATAGCGGGCACAGAGTGGGATTTGAGCCAGGTCTCGGTTAGAAAGCCTAGTTCAGGTTGAACCGAGGACACTAGGTCCCATACCTCAGCAGAGTGTTTGGGCAGCGATCGAACATTGCATAACAAATTTTTCCACCCCTTCCGTGAATTATCCATGGAAGTATTAATAACCTGACCAGGAGAAATATGATTTGCCTGAAATCGGCATACTCGGCAAGAGAACGGACCTTCTGGATGAGGCCAGATTTCTGCCCGACAAGTAGGGGTTACATTGGTCTGTAGATTAATTAGCTCTTGTCTGGTATAGTGTATTTGCATAGGGGGACCGTGGTTGACATGAACTTGACCAGGGTCTCCTGCTCCTAGCGACGTCCTGGCGCGGACAGGCGCAGACGGGCTTGCCTTTGGCGCGCCGCCGGCGCGCCCGCTGCACGCGTCCGCTGCGCGCTTCGCTCTGCATGCCCCTTTATGTGCAAATGAGGGTGGGGACTAGACCACTAACCCTCGACTGGCCGGAAATGACTTCCCTCCACACAATCAGGATTGAGACCCGCGGTGGACCGGGGGAGTGAACCGGAAGTGTGGCTTTGGAAGGGAACCTCACAACATCAGGTATTCCCTCGTAAACTTTAAAATGTTATTATTTTAAAAAGATGAGTGCACAAGATATTAATAGTTTAAAAGTACATGCGGCACATGCAGCAAGCGTCATACAACTAGCGCTGGGCAGTATAACAACAATACAGCTACCTCACGCGCGTCCGCTGCGCGCTTCGCTCTGCATGCCCCTTTATGTGCAAATGAGGGTGGGGACTAGACCACCAACCCTCGACTGGCCGGAAATGACTTCCCTCCACACAATCGGGATTGAGACCCGCGGTGGACCGGGGGAGTGAACCGGAAGTGTGGCTTTGGAAGGGAACCTCACAACATCAGGTATTCCCTCGTAAACTTTAAAATGTTATTATTTTAAAAAAGATGAGTGCACAAGATATTAATAGTTTAAAAGTACATGCGGTACATGCAGCAAGCGTCATACAACTAGCGCTGGGCAGTATAACAACAATACAGCTACCTCACGCGCGTCCGCGCATCTAATGCCTGCCAACTGCGTTTTCATGACACGGATCCTGGCTACAAACAGGATAGGCCGGACCCCAGGTTTTCTGACTCTCGTACTGTTACAACATATTCTGTTGGTAAATTGTGTAAACAGTGATTGCAGCACTCTTCCTTAGATTCTGTTAAACAACATTTATCCCTCCTATCAGGCAACATTGATCTGTCCGACTTTGTTCTGGGGCCTCGTGGTCCTCGACCAAAGAGATTCATTTATGAAACTTACAATGAACTCTGGAAGCTTTCGCAAATTGAAGCTGCTTCCCGTCTTCGGGAAATCGATCAAGCAAATTTAGAAAAGGTGCTTGCTGTTGTTGACAATAGTATTAATACCCTGTCTTCCCGCATTTACACATTAGAGAATATTATTTCCTCTGTTGTTGATATTGTACAAGATGATGTTTCTGTGTTATATCATGGTCAAAATCAATTGCGTTCAGTAATGCAGTTTGCATGGACTTTGCAAACACTTAAAATGGGGAAAGTTCCTTGGCACTTTTTGAACACCTCTGCCTTATTCTTACCTTTTAATTTGACGGAGAAACAGCGGTTCATGTCCATGAAAGATGCAGCATACACTCTGTTACATATCGAGAAAATAGAGCCCTTACCATTCTCTGTTGCAGAATTAGATTCTGCTGTGTGGCTAGTACACGGGGTTATCGCTTTGCCTTTTTCTTTATTTGAGTTCAGTTCCTGCATGAAACATTATCCTGTTGGCCGTTTTCAGCCTTTCAGGAAGTGCTTTCCTGCATGAACTTTGGTCCCTGCCTTTCATGTATAAATGTCTTAGGGACGGGAAGGAAGTTTTTCTCACGGGGAGTCATGCGATTCTACTGTGGGTCATTCCCTTGTTTGCAAACACATTAGAGTACACGGGGCTTGTAATGTTTCGGCTCCAAATCTTGCTTGTGTTTTAAAGGGCATTCCTGCTCCTGCTATATCTCCTACTTTCACTGTGCTTGCAAATGGTAGCTATCTCCTTCTGAATAATCAGGACTGCTGTGGCATGCTTGCCGGCATACCGTATATTGTAACTGTTTCCCACTGGGTTGTCTGCTGCAAAAATGTGCTTTTTCCTCCCCGCACGGCATTGTAGATAGTTCCATTTGGCCTTCCATTCCGACTTTGAAGGCAGATTTCAATAAATTGAGCAGAATAAAGGCACTATTATTGAACCAGGAGGTTATGGTCACATCCGCCCGGGAGACATTCATTCTCCAGGTGGCGAGTACCCACAGTGAAATACAGGCCCTGTTGAACACAAACCTCCCACAACATTTCGGTGAACTGATTCACCGTGTTTTCAATGCTTCACGCACCGAAGGTCTTGTGCACTTTTTTAAGTTGTGGGCTCTGGCCTTGTTACCTCCTTTCAAACTATATTTGGTGTAATACCGGCTTTTATTCATTCCATTTTTTCCAGCGTCTTTGGAGGCTTTCCGTTGATCCTCGCCTTAGCGGCTGGTGTTTTGCTTTTGGTCTGTGTGCTACGCAATGGCTGCACTTCCTGGGGTCCTGCTCGACCACGGTCGACTCCGGATGCTCCGTGAGCACATCCTCGCCGCTTTCGGCGTCCTGCCATTGGCGACACTCGGTGTGTCATATAGACTTTCTTTTCGCTTTGCGTATTTCACTTGCGTGCAACCTGTGATGTCTTGCATCCGCTGTCCTTTCTCATGGACCTTGGATTACTGCCTCTCCAATACGTCTCTGTCTCGCCCGGATTTTGTCCAGTTGGTGGGTCCCCTAGAGGCCCATGAACGGGACTGTTCCGGAGCTGGCTATATGGCGCGTGCGGCTGCACTTGGAATTTTGGCACAATGGGATGTATGGGTGGCTGCTCAGACTCTCCTACAACAAAGTTATATGGAGTATCACGCAAGTTGTCCCGCAATGCTGTTCGCTGCTCCCTCTTGCGAGGAACATGAATGCAGTTTTGATTTATTGGACTGGATGGCTTCTCTTTTTCTGACGATTCCAACGACGTCCTCTTGGAAGGTGTAGCGTTTTTCTGCACCTACACTTTTTGGATTAGGGGCCTCCGCTTTTGGCGTCCCGCCTCCCTGGACATTTTTATTCTATTTTTTTCTCTCCCGTTCATTGTCTTCCATTTGGGCACCTTCAGTCACAGTCGTTGCCGTTCTGCTCCATCTATTTGAACTCTGTCTTTGTCCTATGTCTTCGCCGATGGACTGACCAGGGAGGGTGTCGTGTGGTTTGTGGACTCATGGTCTGCATTGCTAAGTTAGCTTAGGCCTGGCTGCCATGATGCCTCTTTGCGCACGTTACTTTGTGCCTTTGTTTTTCCAGCCTCTGCTATTTTGGAACTGTCTGCCTTTCACCTTTCTTACTATTCCCTTTGGGTTTCGTCTGCACATCATGTACAAGGTCGAAAAACAATGTCACTTGTTCTTGCTGATCTGGTCAGCCCTCGCACTTAGACATAACACTGAATGCAGCTGCACTGGAGAAATTCGTGTGCTTTTAATATTGTGATTTCACTGTTAGAGACACTTGGAGAAAAACCTTTCCAGAGAGAAGAGCTGTGCTTGTCTGATGATGTAAAACTTGCATCTAGCTATTGAGGTATGAGGGTCCGCCTGACAAAGCCTAGAGGTCTTCTATTTTTATAATAAACTAGCTACTAGCACGGGGAGGGTGGTTTGGTCATTTAGCCCTATATCCACTGCTTTATGAAATGCTTTCCCCGTTTATATTCTATGGAATTGTAACTATGCTTATTGTTTTGTTCTTATGCATTATGCTGATAGTACTGGCACGTGTACTGCAACTGAGAGCACGGTAGTTGAAATAAACATTTTAAACTACACAGTGACTCTTATTACGCACGTTGTGGACATGTATGAGTGAGTTATGAAAGGGTGTTCTTGCTCCTGCGAGTCCTGAGAGAGAGAGAGACCGTGTTCTGGGTTGTCTAATCATTGGTAGCATTGTTGCTAATGAGACGCTACTGCTAGTCGGGTTGGGATTGTGGGTACTAAGGTGCATTGTTGGCTCACCACTATACTCCGAGGTCCTATTATCCTGTGCATAGCTCTGTGTATGTGCAGAATCCCTACAACACCCCACTAAGTATTTTTTCATCTACGTTTAAAAGAGATATGGGCCGATAGGAGCCCGGGGACAGGGGATCTCTGTCTGGTTTAGGAATCATGGATACCAGAGCATCCATCATGGTTTTAGGAAGCGCCTGCTTCTCCAGTGCCTCGTTGAACACCTCAATGAGATGGTCCACCAACTGCGGTGCAAACGTTTTGTAAAACTCCGTCGGGAGGCCATCACTGCCAGGACATTTCGCCGACTGCATATTCTTAATTACCGTCAGTAACTCCTCCCTAGTAAGTGGTTCCCCCAAGGCCTCGGCCTCTGCCTCTGCCTCCTCAAGGGTGGGAAGCGTTATTGCATCCAAGTAGTCTGGCACTGCTTGTGACCGGGCCTGGGCGGCTGCCATGCACGTCTGTCGCAAATGTGTTGCAAATTCTTTAAGTATTGCCGTTTGTGTATAGACCACTTCCCCTGTTTCCCTGAGGAGTTGAAGCACCGGCACCTGTTCCGTTTCTGTGCCGATCAGTCGGGCCAAAAGCGCTCCAGACCTATCTCCCTCCATATACAGTTGTTGCCTATAAGTAGTATATTTGTGTTTCTTCAATCGTGACCAGGCCTCAAGCAATTCCCCTTTAACCCGTGTCCACTCCATCATATCCGCCAGAGTTTTATATAGTGTACTCTCTAAAACGTATAATCGTGCTTCCAAGGCATCTATATCGGCAATGAGTTGGTGCTGGACCCCATAGGTAGTCCTCATGCAGACTACCCTGATCACGACTTTCATCGCCTCCCATTCAGTGGCTCTGGCGGATGTGGATCCCCAATTTTCAGTAAATTAATGTCGGAGGGCCTCCACTGTCGTCTGTACGTATGGAGAGTCCGTAAGAGCCTCTGCGTGGGGTCTCCAAAGCGGAATGGACGGTCGCCCTGGTCTGCTGGACAGTGTCAGCAACAATGGAGCGTGGTCAGACATATAACGCGGTAGATAGGAAATGGCGTCCGTCGTGGCGGAAAGGCCCACCGAGAGGCAGCAATGGTCAATGCGGGAAAAGGTGTTAGCCGCTGGAGTAAAACAAGAGGACTCCCTTCTAGTAGGGTTGCGTACTCTCCATTCATCTCTCAACTGCATACCCTGAAGTATACCCATGAGGGAATCCACCATGCGGGGCTTGGTGTGTTCCCTAGGGGGTTCTCTATCTAATTTCCCATCAAACACACAGTTGAAGTCCCCGAAAAGAAGGATCTCAGCCCCTATATGAGGAGTTGCCGCTTTCAAAACAGCAGGATAAAAGTCAGGGCAAACCAGGTTGGGGGCATAGACGTTAATGATACAGATCTCCCTTCCTTCCCACCTTCCAAACAGAAAAACATAACTTCCCTCCGGATTTATTTATTTATTTTTATTTAGGCAATTTGTAAAGCGCGCAAATACCCTTAGGTGTCTCGGCGCTACGGACTGGGCAAAGGGAGGGCCAGGAGCGCGTGGATTATTGGTTAAAGAGCCAGGTCTTTAATTGTTTCCGGAAGGTAAGCAGGGTGGGACTGGTCTTAATGTGAAGGGGAGCATATTCCATAGTCTGGTAGTGGTGACAGTGAATCTTCTGTCGCCCCAAGAAGCTTTCTTGGTTCGAGGGACAATCAGCAGGTTCGCTGCTGATGAGCGCAATGGTCTGCTGGGTATGTAAGAGCAAAGAGCATTCTTCAGAAACTCAGGTCCTGTGTTGTGGATTGCTTTGTATGCAATGCATAGAGCCTTGAACTTGGTTCTACTCCTGATGGGTAGCCAGTGGAGCTGTCGCACCACCTTGGATATTGGTTTAAACTTGGGGGTGCCTGACAAGATCCTTGCAGCTGCGTTTTGCACCAGTTGTAACTTGTTTAGGACTCTTTCCTGAGCATTGATAAGTAGGCCATTGCAATAGTCAACCTTTGACATAACCAATGTAGTGACAAGAGTTCTGCCGGCGCTGGCTGGGAGAAAAGGTAGAAGTTTTTTTATCATCCTGATGATATGAAAGGATGAGGAGACAACTGCATTGGCGTGGTGTATGAATGACAGCTTGTCGTCGAACATAACACCCAAATTTCTGACCTTAGTGACGGGGGACGGAGGTGAGCCTAGCTTATCTGGCCACCAGGTGGGGGACCAGCTGGGGGAAAGATTGCCAAAAATCATCACCTCCGTCTTGTCTGAATTTAATTTGAGGCAGTTATTTGCCATCCATGCACTAATGGCTAGCATTCCCTCTTGAAAGTTTGCCGCAATTGCCCCTCCGTCGTTATGTACCGCTAGCACCAGTTGTGTATCGTCAGCGTATGACGTTAGTTGCATGTTGTAGGATTTAATGACCCTCGCCAAGTCTGACACGTATATATTAAACAAGGTCGGACTCAATGATGATCCTTGTGGCACACCACACGGGAGTGCAAATGATGGGGAATTGAATTCGCCAAGAGTCACTAGTTGAGTCCGATTGGCTAGGAAGGAGGTCAGGAAGGCTTTGGCTCTATGTCTGATGCCGATGGCTGAGACACGGTCGATCAAGGTTGCGTGGTCGACCGTGTCAAATGCTGCTGAGAGATCCAGCAGCACCAGGACCGTGGCACCCCCACGATCAAGTATCATCCTGATTTCATCGGATGCCTTGATTAGGGCTGTTTCGGTGCCATGGCCTTTTCTGAAGCCGAATTGGGTGTCATCTAGTAAGTTATTTTTGTCAATAAAGTGGGCCAGCTGAGTGTTCATGACCTTTTCAAAAAGTTTCGCGGGGAATGGGAGACATGCAATTGGTCTATAGTTTTTGGTCTCTGTGGGGTCAAGGTTGATCTTCTTTAGTAATGGCTTGATGACGGCCTTTTTCCAGATGGAGGGATATGTGCCTGTTCTGAACATTGAGTTGCAGATATTTGCTAGGTTGGGGCCTATGATGTCGGGAATCAGTTTCAGAGTGGTTGGAGGGCAGGGGTCGTTGGGGGATCCGGATTTGATAGTGGAAATTAGGTCAGAGATCTGTTCCGAAGAGACCTGGCTAAATTCCAAAAGATTGGGAGTAATTTCATCATCAGAGGAGTTAACTTCAGGGGGGTTGGAAGAGTTTTTATCGTCACTAGAGGTGTAAGTCAGATTGTCGGTCTTGGTATGGGCTAAGAAATTGGCGTAGATGAGGCTGACCTTTTCTTGAAAAAAATTGGCCAGAGAGTTACTGAGAGCTTGGGTGGCGACTGGGGGAGTTGGTCCCTGGTCCTGTTAACTTGGTTACTACTTGGAACAGCTGTTTGACTGAGTCTTGCGCTGTTTCAATTTGCTTGAGGTAGTAGTTACTTTTCTCTCCGATTAAGAGGATCCAGAACATGTTGAATATGCTGGAAAGGAACTCCCGGGGCAACCCACACCAATGCCCCCCTTGCAAAACCAGAATATGAGGTAGCATAAATCTGTCCCCTCCAGCGTTTACGTAGACTCGCTATGGAGTTCCCCCATATGTACGTTTCTTGTAATCCTGCTATTGCTATTTTATATCTTTTCAGGAGAGCGTGAATTCTACGACGTTTCTCAAGGGCAGCCAGCCCTCGGACATTCCAGCTAAGAACCCTTAACATCTGCACTGTCATGGTGATATTGCAGTAAGCATCGAATGTATATCACACCCCCTACATTTCCACTCTCCCGCAAAGTCCGGAGTCTGTGCATCATGGCATAATACATTGTGACCTCTAAAATTCCCCAACTAACAAACCAACATATAAAAATCAAACAGAACAATCCCCCCTTCCCTCCCCCGGGCAGTAGTAAAGATCCATATATGCATCCTATGATCCCTATATGAGACATTTCTCCCCACCCCATACCACCCCCACCCCCCCTTTCCCACCAATTCTTCAATATCTGTATGACAGCTCTAGGGTCGTGACCCGGTTGAGCCGTTTCAAAAATATCAACGATTATGTCTAAGTAAATGCTGTGCAAGAGAGCTGGTAACGTCAGGGTGCAAAATTGCTCTCCAGCTACCCCGGCGGACCCGAACTCTAATGGGGGCATCGCCGATCCGGCAGCGAATCAGTTCCCAAAACCGTGATACACTGGGGTGACTCTTGACCTATATGTAGAGAACAACTTAAGGAGAGACTAGAGGGTTATGGAGTCACCCTTACATTTGAAGTATACATCTCCCAGGTACCCCGAAAATAAAATGCAATTGAGTGCCCCAGAAGCATTTATCCATAATATAGGTCCCACTTATCTGTACAGTTCAGTGGAATATTTCTCATGCTGGCTATTCATGTCCGCTGCCTGACCTTTCGTCTTCCTGCGCAATGTCTGGTGTCATTGCTACAGAGTCTGGGACCACCTCCGAGTCTGAAGCCTGCAATGTTCCATCCCGACCAACCGTAATGCGGCCTAAGCTCATTGTTCTCTTTTGTTGCTTATGTCGGGTAGGCTGTCTGCGACCTCTCATTGGGGATTGCGAGGAAGGCGCTTCGACGGAGCTCGCAGAAGGGACCAGCCGCCTACCCTCCTGTGCCCTAGCGTCTAACCAGTCCCTTGCCTCCTCAGCCGAGAAGAAGAACAGGGCGCGACCCTCACTCTCCACTCTGAGCTTTGCCGGGAACAGAAGACTATACTTCAAGTTTAAGTCTCGAAGCCACCTTTTGATTGCGACGAAGGTCTTCCGTTGTTCCTGAACTCGTTGCGTGTAGTCCGGATAAACTGTAATGGAATACCCCTCAAAGAAGAATCGCCGTCCGCTGCGAGAGAGCTGGAGCAAGAGGTTGCGGTCTCGAAAATTGAACATCTTTGCAATGATAGCGCGAGGGGGCGCCCCAAGTCTCGGAGGGGCCGCCAGTGCTCTATGCGCTCTCTCCACGCTGAAAAACTTGGATAATTGCTTAGGAGCTATTTCTCGGGAGATCCAGTTTTCCAGGAACAGGTCCACCGCGGGACCCTCCGCTTTTTCTGGAAAACCCACGAATCGTAGATTCCCCCTGCGCGACCGGCCTTCGGAATCCTCCGCTCGGTCATCGAGTTTAAGTACCTGGCGCTTCAGCTCCACCACTGTGGCGCTAAGGTTCTTGACCTGTTCTTTTAATGTATCAGTGTCTTTTTCTGTGGCTGTCACTCTGTCGGAGACTTTCCTGAGGTCGCAACGCAAAAGATTGACATCTATGGCCACAGCGTCAATCTTTTTAATCATGTCATCTCTTGTGGACTGAACAGCACGTAGAACATCCAGCAATGTCGGTGTATCCTCAGTATCTTCCTCTTTCAGTCGTGTGTCCCTTGCCTGGTTCCCATTGGTTTCTTCGGGGCCATGCGAGATAGGTTGGGCATAATTCAATATTTTGTTGGACTGTGACTTCAACGGTTTATCTTTCCCCATATTTCTCCTCGAACAACGTGGGAGGCCTCCCTGTGTGACGTCTCCCATCGTAGGAGTGGCAAAATCGGTTCTCCGCTGCACCTCTGTTCTGTCCAGAGTTTGTCCCTGGTAGGGCTCCGCTCTTAGCCCAGGCTGCTCTCTAGGGTACATTCAAAGAGGCGTGGACCAGCCGGTCTTGCAAGTCTCTGCCGTCTCTCCAGGCAATCAGCCTAGTGATCGCTCCCACGTAAAGAAGCCTGATGGCCCAAGTCCCTGCTCCTCTGGTGTTGTTCCTCTCACCACAGATATCAGCTCATCCGTCCTCACAATGTGGGCTCCACTTTCCACTCCACAGCGGTGTATCCTTTTGACCTGTCTGCAGCGTCCCGGTTCCTTCCCACCAAGTGCAAATGGTGGCCGCCCAGTCCGGGCCAGTTAATTTCCCCCGGGGGTCTCCACTATCATGCACACTCCCAGCAGCTCACAGTCAGGCACCTACCCCCAGCGTGATTTTCTCTCCATGGGGGGAACACTACATAACCGCGCTGCCGTTGCAGTGTGTCTGAGTTGCCAATCTGCTGCGTCTCTGTTTCTTTCCCGCAAGTGTAGGCTGCAATCGCCCGGTCAGGGCCGGCCAGGCTCACCCAGGGGTTTCCACCGTCTCACACGTTCTCATCAGCCCACCTCCAGGCACCTACCCCCAGCACGATCCTTTCTCCGTGGAGGGTTGCCACAGACCCGGGCCGCCGCCGCAGGGGTCCTGACAGCTCCTCGGTGAACACAGGCAGTGACGTGGGCCCATATGGTGGCCCGAGACCCAGCCGCGTCAACCACCCAGCCGGCTCTCCGCTCTACTCAGCTCACCGGGTCCTCCTCTTTCGTGTTTGG